>CAJNDT010005079.1:44203-584484 GCA_905221615.1 Symbiodinium sp. CCMP2592
TCCCTGTGTCACTAGCATACTTTCGCAAATCATGGCCAGGACACGTAAAGGTGAAGCAGCTTGCAGTTTCAAAACAACCGTGTCCACGGATGTGCTGTGCATCCAATACAAAGAAGAAACGGTCATGTCGAACTCGAAGAAATCAGACCCGGCGTCGTGCACAATCTTGCCAGGCCATGCCAAACAGGCCACACGATAGCTCCGAACGATGAACAAAGGGGATTCACCGGCGAGTACAGCGTGTCCTTCGGGTAGGAGTCCAGAGCACCAGCCTTCTTCGCACAACTGCCAAGTTTTGGCTCGCCATGCCTTCCTCAACAAGGAATATGCTGCGAGAACCTCCTGCTCCTCCGAGTGGTTGTGCGACGCCCAGTCCCTGCGCTTCGTGACGTCTGCCAGGAGCTGTGCCTCCTGGATCTCCGCCGGGGTCATCTCTGCACTCGCAGATTTCGTGGAACGACGTGAACGCTTTGCGAGATTGTTGGCCGTCGTCTTGCTGAAGAGGCTCGTCAAGTTAAAGTCGGCCGGCGTGTGGTGCAGCTGGTTGGTGATTGCCTCCTCGCGTTTGTACATCTTGACCAAGCCCGACGTGCTCACAGATTTCCAACCATCCAAGTGTCCTAAGTCCTTTGCTGTGCCATGTCGTTGTTCAGCTTCGCGTTGAACTTTGTTGCAGTCCTCGATGATCTTCGTGTTCAAGAGCCCAGACCAAATACTTCGGAGAACGTGATCGATTTCCTCTGTAAGGTTGTCAAACCGAGTGCTCTGCAGTTCTGCGAGAAGGTACTGACTGATTTGTCCATGGGAAAAGTGACCTGCGAGTAGTTGCTTGGCCCTGAGGGAACCACTCCTCTGTGTGTCTTTGATGCACTCGTCCATCTCTTTGAAGTAGTCCAAACTGGAACGACGAAACCCTGGGTCACTGTGGACAAGTCCTGCAGTAGCACCGAAACCGCATGTGTGGTAGAGCTGTGCGCCGGCACGCAAACGCAAGATCTGATGTGTCAGCCTCGTCATTTGCAGGGCTAGAGTGTCCTGCCAGACCAACTCCTCTTCGTCCGGCGGGCGTGCACGTGAAAGTGCAAGGTCCAGTCCAAGGCGTGCTAGCTTGTCCAAGTTCGACCAGGTCTGCAGGTGCTCCTTTGCAGTGGTCATCCAGCTCCAATGTGACCACTCCGAATAATACGCCAACGTGGATGCACTGGAACGAAGCTCCTCCAGCATCCTGGAACAGCGAAGCTGCTCGGGTTGTAGCACGAGGAAAACCAATCTGGCGGTCGTCTTGTTGTCCGGCAGGATGATGAACTTCGTCATCGTGTGGAGACTGTTCGCATTGCCCTGCCGTGCTTCGTTCATGGAGTCCTTTGCCTCCTTCACAGCAGAGGACTTGCTTCCACCGTGTGTTAAGGAGGCACGAGCCTGGTTGCTGTCCTGCGTGAAAAGGTCCTTTGCGGAAACTGTCCACTTGTGTTCCAAACAACACACCGTTAAAACAAGTGCCAGGACGGACCATTCTTTGTCCAACGCAGCATGAGCTGTTGTTAACGAATTGAAACGACTCTTGCTGGCCTTGGTGCCCTTTGTGCGGATGCAGTCCATTTCGGGCAAGGTCTGCAGCCATGCCCTACGCGTCTCCTCCGTGTTATTGTCCAGTGGGAGACCAGCGTCCAGCAATATGTCTTCGAAGAACATGAGCAAAACTGGGTCCGACGGGTCCATGCTGTCCTTCATGTGTTGGGCCGTCTGCTGGATCTTCTTGGACCATGTGCCCTTCTGCCACGGTCCGTATCTGATGTTGTACAACGAGATGCACCACTGTGCAAATTTGAGAAGTCCTGCTCCAGACATGGCCAAGGCCACGTCGTTGTGAGACCGATGTGCTGGGTCCGACACGTGTTCCACCCACAGGTTCTTCTTGTTCCTCAAGAAAGCGACTGCGGCGAGTTGCGTGGACTCCTGGTCTGTACACAAAATGATGATGGGCGCCCGGGAACCGCGTGTACTGTCCTCAGAGCCACGAAACGGCTGTCCATGTGCTCTGAGTTGACATCGTCCGAATGACCATCCCAAGGGTTTCAGTCCATGGTTGATGTCCTGCATCCACTGCAGCGTTGACACCCGTTCTTCTGTGTCCTCATGAGCAGAACCACGAGTTTTGTCACCGTCCAGAAACTTCTGCGATGCTCTGCTCCACATATTGGTCCATTCTTCGGCCGTTAAGCACGACGAGTGGTCCTGCACCTGTCAAAGTCTAAGACATGTGTAAGTTATGCACATATAAAACCGTGCTTCTAATGCCAAGTTTATGATGATTGCTTGGGAATGATTGTTGTTCGCTTGTAACTATGGTTCGTGGGCGTGCCAAAAACAAGGCGGGGATAGGCGTACCCCCTGGGCCGGGACAAGGGCCAAAACCAGCCAAAACTGTCCCAAACGGGTCCCGAGGGCTGCCGGGTCAACTTAGGCAAGGCTGGGCGTACCTTGCCTGGCTTGATTAACAGTAGAAGGCGGCCAAGAGCTTTTCCAGGTCACTTCCCAAAAACCGGAGACAGGCAGGGATGCGCGTACCCCAGGGTTTATATAAAGTTAATGAGGAAGGACCACCAGCAAACCCGACCGAGGCGGGGATAGGCGTATGGCGGGGATAGGCGTACCTCTTTTTGTTCTGAAAATGTGCTTGGCGCGGCCTGTTTTTGGCCCCCGAAAGCGTCAGGCTAGGCGTACTTCCCAGGGTGCTGTGAACCTCACAAACTTAGCTCGTTCTTCCTACACAAAAAAACCCGCCTGCGGCGGGCAAATCCAGACCTTGCCCTTCGTGTGATTGTACACCATGATGTTAAGCCAATCCTCGCTGCCCACGTGTAGTGCATCTGCAACGACACACAGTATGTCCGTCGAAAAGAACTGCTGCTTGCCGTCCTGCAGGTATGCGTACCTCTCCATGCGTGTGAGCCGGTGTGCGTCCATGGAAGTCTTTTTCTTCGCGTTCTTGGCGTCCTGCGTGGGTGTGTCCTCCACGGTGAACGTGTGCCCTTCCAAAGTGGAAACCAATGTCCGCTGTGTGGCACTGGAGGTAGCAGTCATCGATTCTTTAAAGACATGTGAAGAACGACGATACCCAGCGGCACTCCTGACAAACGAAAAACTCGTATATTTACAATAATCAAGTAATGTTAGGCTATTGCAGGAACCCACCCCCAGAACAGAACAAAACAAAATATGAATGCAAAGACACAATCTCCTCAGTTGCAGAAGCTGCTTCACATTCAACGACGTCCAACACGAGTGTGTACTCTCCGACGTTTCCACGGCTGCTGTCAATGTCTCCAACAAGAAGCACCGCAGCCTGAGGGCAGCTGCCCGTCGTTTTTGCGAGATTGTCCTTTTGGAGCAGTCCAACGCAACATCTTCTAGGACCTGAAGGAATCTAGGTCGTGATGTTGATATCGTACTCTGTAGAACTGGACATTGCTTGTGCAGCTGCTTCACATCCAGACTACCGTGTTGGAACACAAGTGTAGTTGTTTGCTCCTCCCACGTAAACACCGACGTGTGGTCCACCAGGAACAACGAGGCGAAGGCTTGCAACACATCTCCGGCGAGTTTGACCACAGTGTCTTTGTGCTTTCTCCATTTGGCATCCTTACGCATGCCCTGTTGCCAGTGGAAAAGAAGGAGAACGGTCGCGAATGTCGACGTGGAAAACTCCGAAACACGTGTGCTCCCAGATTGCTTCTCGACTTCTTCATCGCCGGGAAGCTGTTTGTCCGTGTCTGTGTCCAGGTCCATGTTTGTCTCCTCCGTGCCAGGGTCCTGCGAGGTCGTCTTTCGTTTCCTGCAGGAGCGGAGCTCTCCTGCATCAGTTCCTCTTCCGAGCCTGTCCAACGTGGCCAAACAATCTCGAACAGCTTGTTCTTGAACGTGGAAAGACTCCCGGAGAGAAAATTTCGAGAGTGGTGACCGCCGAGGAACTCCACAATCCAACGCATGTGCCAAAAGTAGCGTCCCTTGGTGAACTTCGTCTTTGGCTCATCGTAGAGGTAACACTCGCCCTTCAAAAGTCCTTCTGACCCACAAGGAACCGAAAATGCTAAAGTCCGACGATCACCACTCCGAAATCCGTTTGTTTCATCAGCAGCAGAAGCAGAACCGCGGGAAGGGCCAGTGTCCTTTGTGTCCATGCTTTCTCAGCGGGTCTAACGCGGGCAAGCTCAGAACTCTTGTTGCAATTGAAATATCAAATGATGTGATGTCGTTTCGGCTCTGACTAATACATGATACAAACAATAATTGAGTGCAGTCTGTGCAAGTTCTTTCTACTTTCACCGCTCAAGTGGCAACTGATCAGCCACATTGCCAGTCATTGCCACTGGAACAAACATGCAATGGACAACAAGGGCTGCAACTCCGATTCTCTTCTACATTTAAAGCACAACTCAGCGTGGTCCTGCTTCCGAACAAGAATGGTCGCACACATGAAACAAGGCATCGACACCTGTCTTCAAACGGAGCAGCAACCACGGCGACCTTTTCACGGTTCCCGCAATGATAATGCTGCCGGCTTCACGGCCCCAGAAACTAGATTAAATAGCACGTCGTGTTGTCCAATGCACTCTGAGCATGCCCATGGAGTTCGCTCTGTACGGCGAAATTATGGGAAACTACACATGCTCGTCGAGTGTACCTAAGGCCACAACGACGAAAAAAACCCATACGTCAGGACGACCATGATATGTACAACGAGGAATCATGCACCCGTCGCTGCAACCGATGACCCGCCGAGACAGCCGTCCATGGCCATTGTGTCTGTGTCCGCTGGAAGATCATAGTTCCATTTCTCCTTGAAGTCCGGCAACATCGGGAAGAAGCTGGCGCAGTCGAAATCGAACATGGAGTGAACTTGTCCATCGCACACGGTACAATCGGGTGAATGTGCATCACTCAGCTTCCAGTCCTGGCCGTCGGGTAATTTCGGAAGTTCATGTTCAAGTTCTTGGCCGGGTTTCCAGTCCTTCGAGAGATTCTCGTCCTCGTCCACCGAAAAAACATGACAAACCAGCGTGTTTCCATTGAGCGACCACATTTTCAGCCGGTTCGTGGTGTGGTCCAGCGGGGCCTCCGCGTTGAGGGCACCAGCCCAGTTGCGATGCACGGCGTGTTCCAGCCGAGCTTTCGCCAGCTTGACCAGCGTGCTCTGATAGCGGAGGTCCGAACGAGTTGGCAAGGGTGCAGACTCAGCGACCCAGAAGTGTCCGGCGAATAAAGTCCGAACAACGTCCTGCTCCTTCGAGGCCCGCTCGGAGAGCTCCACCCCTGATGTCCTGAGCATCAGGAGACACATCTCCAGCGGAAGCTGTCCCCACTTGCTACACTTGCCTTGGGCCTTCCACTTCAGCCCGCCGACTTCGTCCTTCGCGGCCACCTCTTTCAGGAGTCCGTTGAGTGAGCCTGAACGAATGAGACCGGCGAGTGGGCTGATCCACGAAGGGTTGTCCCGCAAGGTGTCCATGACGTACCGCATGTCCACATCGAGAATGGTGCTCTTCGAGTTTTGCACGGCGTTGGCGAACGTCTGCTCGTTCTTTTTCCGCGTTTTCTCGTCCTTCTGCTTCTGCTTCAGCAGCTGCTTGGCCGTGGGCTTACGTGGACCGGTTTGACGAGGCATGCCAAGGACCGTCGAGAAAAGTACGACGGGTGGGCCGAAGCGGGCGAGAGTGCTCGAAGAATCAAGATGAAGACAGGCTGCGGAGAAACATGTAGCACGCCATGTCGTAGAACGGATGCTGGCAGTTGTACTTCTGCACTCGGGAAGAAGGCAGACAAAAACAACCGACACATCACGGCTTCCACTGTCTGCTTCTGCTGCTGGCCTAATTGTAGGCGAGGAAGAGTAATCGGCGCAGCAAACCTCGGCGGGACAAATGTTTGATTCCTGCCCATTGCAACGAGTCAGTAAACATTTTCGCAGGAAGTGCATGTGACGACCTTTGTTTCCCACGAGTTCAGACCTGTCTGATTTGGGAATATAAGAGAGTACTTTTCCCACGACACTGAAGAAAACATCAGATGTACAACAACCACACGGCAGTTCCACTGACTGCAGCACATCGGGTAATCCAGATTCATGCCGTGATATCTGCCAATTTTCCGAAAACGTGCCTCGGAGATTGCTAGTA
The DNA here is from genome assembly GCA_905221615.1 of Symbiodinium sp. CCMP2592. Lineage (NCBI taxonomy): Eukaryota > Dinophyceae > Suessiales > Symbiodiniaceae > Symbiodinium > Symbiodinium sp. CCMP2592. Next base: position 50,380 of record CAJNDT010005079.1, read on the forward strand.
GCAGTCGTCCTAGTTCCTGGTATGACTAGTAGTCGTAGTTTTTCAGTAGTAGTGCTAGTAGTACTAGTACTACTAGTGGTAGTAATACTAGTAGTACTAGTAGTAGTAGTAGTAGTAGCAGCAGTACTTGTAATCGTCCGAGTTACTAGTTGTAGTACTAGTACCAGTACTAGTAGTAGTACTAGTAGTAACAGTAGTAGTGGTAGTAGTAGTAGTAGTAGTACGATTAGCAGCAGTAGTCGCACTAGTAGTAGTACTAGTTATAGTAGTAGTAGTAGTAGTAGTAAAGTAGTAGTAGTAGTAGTAGTAGTAGTCGTCGTCGTAGTAGAAGTAATATCAGTAATCCTAGTTAGTAGTACTAGTACTGGTAGTGGTAGTAGTAGTAGTAGTAGCAGTAGTAGTAGTAGTAGTACTAGTAGTACTAGTCGTACTAGTAGTACTAGTACTAGTTGTTGTTGTTCTAGTACAAGTAGCAGTAATAGTAGTAGTAGTAGTAGTAGTACTACTACTACTACTCTAGAACTTGTAGTACTTGTAGTATTAGTAGTAGTAGTAGTAGTAGTGATAGTAGTGGTCGTAGCAATTTACGTGGTAGTAGGACTAGTAGTACTAGGAGTAGTAGTAGTAATTCTTATTCTTGTTGCCGTCGTACTCGTAGCATTCGTCGTAGTAGCAGTAGTAGTAGACGTAGTAGTACTAGTAGTAGTAGTAGTAGTAGTAGTAGTACTAGTAGCAGTAGTACTAGTAGTAGTTGGACTAGAAAAATAATACTATGACTACGACCACTAGTACTAGTAGTAGTAGTAGTAGTAGTAGTAGTAGTAGTAGTGGTAGTAGTAGTAGTAGTACTAGTAGTAGTAGTAGTAGTAGTAGTAGTAGTAGTACCACTACTAGTTTCGTAGTGGTACTAGTTCTACTACTGCGACTCGCAGTAGTAGTAGAAGTAGTAGTAGTAGTAGTAGTAGTAGTGGTAGTAGTAGTAGTAGTAGTAGTAGTAATAGTAGTAGTATTAGTAGTATTAGTATTAGTATTAGTATTAGTAGTAGTAGTAGTAGTAGTAGTAGTAGTAGTAGTAATAGTAGTACTAGTAGTAGTTAGTAGTAGTTAGTAGTAGTTAGTAGTAGTTAGTAGTAGTAGCACTACTAGTAGTAGTAGTGCTAGTGGTAGTAGCAGTACTAGTCGTAGTAGTCGTACTAGTAAGTAAGCAGTATGAGTAGTAGTGGTAGTAGTAGCAGTGTGAAAGGAAGTGGTGCTGGTAGTGATCGTAGCATTAGTAGTAGTAGTACTACTACTACTACTACTACTACTACTACTGGTGTACTTGTGGGACTGAGCAGCAGCAGCAGAAGCAGTAGCAGTACTTAGTCGTAGTGGAAGTACAACTAGTAGTAGTACTACACAAGTACTAGTATATACTACTACTACTACTACAACTACTACTACTGCTACTACGACTAAGTAGAGTGGTTGTACTAGTCGTAGTAGTAGTAGTAGTACTACTACTACTACTACGACTAGTACAAGCACTACTACTTCAACGACTACTACTTGTAGTAGTAGTACTACTACTTACTAATACTAGTAGTAGTAGTACTACTACTACTACTACTACTACTACTACTACTAATACTACTACTACAGTACTAACTAGTCCTACTACTACTACTACTACGACGACTACTACTACCCCAGTAACTCCTACAACTACTAGTACTACTAGTACTACTACTAGTACTACTACTACAATTATTACGACTACTACTACTACTAGTACTACTACTACTACTACTACCACTACTAGCGCATTTATTCCTCACACGCATAGCCACGCTAGAGTGCATGCAAGCACACCACACCTTGAAACACCAAGAGCCAAAAACTAATCCCATGCAATACAACAACTCGTGCTTTTATGAATATAATCCGCTAGAGTGCAATTACTTATTGCCGACGAATTATCTGAATCCGAAACATATCGACATATAGTTGTTCATGCAATTCACTGTGAGTCTTCGAGTTGAACTGCGAGTAGCCCTCGAACCCATCCCTCAGACTTCCAAATTCCCAACACCAAAAACCCTTGGCAGTACTACGCTCAAGTGTCCGGCGTTGTGCTCTCCGAGAAGTCCAGAATCGGAAGGCCTGAGTGGCATTGTATCGATTTCGGTTACCACACTGGAACTGAGCAAAGGCAGCTGAACACAGAGTGTATCTTTCCGAACCAGCGAGGCTGCTGTTGTCCGACGAGCTGAAGCTTGCTAAGCGGCACCCTGAGCGCGCTGCAGAAGCAAAGAAGCTGCATGGACACGACCTGAGCATGTGTGGCTTTGCATTGTTGTCGTCAACCTATGATGCAATTGCAGTGCACATGACAGCTCTGCCGGGAGATGCCATCTGCCTTTTTCTCCGCAGGAACCATGTGTGGGAACAGCGGGTGTCTGTACACGTCCTACGAAAAAACATTTGGGAATAGTGTCCGTCGGAAAACAAACTTTTTCACAACGAGTCCAACGAGTGCACAAGATTCTCAGTCGTCCCAGTCCAGCGGGGTCAGGAGAAGTCCTTTGATCTGCAAGGTGATGTCACTTCCTGGCATCAGCAGGGGCCCGCGCATCTTTATTTTCAAAAACCATGCCAGCCCTTCCTTGCAAAGGCCTAGAGCAGACCCAGTCCCACTCCTAGAAAAACTAAAAAAATGATAATGCTCGGCTGTGGATCGTCCGTCGGCCCTCACGATCATACAGAAATAAAGGTCCTCCGAGTTGTGCGACGCGGTGGCCGTGTAGAGTTGACCATGGTAAGGGACGGGTACAGCGACGGGAAACCCTTCCCAGTCCGCGTTTAGCAAGTCCAAGACCCACCGGGTAACTGGGCGTCCAGGGATAAGCAGATGCCTGTGGAGTCCTGTGTGTAGAGCGTTGTCGATCCGCCTGTTCGCGGCTTCGGTAACCTGCCTCCAGGCCAGCCTTGGTGTGCATTTGTAGGAAGCTAATTAAGCTCGCAATGGCCGAACGGCGGAGCAGACCATGCAATGATAGTCCAACAGTTCTTGCACTGGCCAGAAGAGAACTGAGAGTTGCACGAAAGCATTTTGTCCTCCTGCATTTGATCGACGAGTATCTGGATGCTGCCCTCCGGGTCGCTGATCCTGCTTCGGTTTTAATTTACTACACTATGTTAAACCGTACTTCAATAAAAGCAAAGCTGTCTCCTGCGTTCAAGTACACGGGGTCGCTGGTAGATGGTCCCTTCCATGGCCGACAACCATGTCCACAGCCTAAGTCAATATCCTACCTTAAGTATTTCCTGCATGTAATTCAACGAAAGTTGCCAGCTGAACTGTGAACTGAGGTGTGTACGTCTTGGGCCATGTGTCCTTCGTGATGCTCGACGGGGGTCCAAAGCATGTCTCGATCCATCGTGTCTCCCAGTTCTCCACTCCAGGGAAAGGTCCAAGGCGAAAATAATAGGCCTGCGTAAGGAGCAAGTCCGACAAGAAGATTTCGAGTTCGTACGGCGCGGACACGTCCAGCGGGATGAAGTCCAGGACCGACGGGGGGAGCTGCGCGATATAGTCCAGATTGCGTAGCTCCACGGTTGTCTGCGGCTCCATACCTTGCCGAGATGCAAGGTAATAGTCCATCCCGCGAAAATCGAACTGCGTCTCGTCCAGCGGGTCGTCCGAAGGCCGAAGAAAACTGGGAACGGAACGGCGAGTGAACGGAGTGGAACGACGCGAGTCCGAACCGGATGACATGTCCGGCGAGAGCAGAAAGGAGAAGGACGAGGGGAAGAAGACAGGAAGATCTCAAGCTGCAGCTGCGGGTGCAGGTTGGACAAGCTCAGCCAACAAATCATTCTCTGAAAAGCCCTAGTGGAATCTGAAAAAACAATGCAGCAATGGCTTTGCATCCAGATATGCATCTCTCCTGCATGCCACTGGGAGACGAAAGGCTGGGCACCCTGCACTCGTCCTCGTTGAAATGCAGGGATGCAAAGTCCGCTCGGGTGACCTGCGCGTGCCAGGGCTTTGAATCTAAATATTTAAGACTTGTGTGGGAAGAAACCACAGAATGTCCTATCATTTCATCACATTACAGTACCGCGGGTGCTAGAAATAAATACCTGGAATACAGACAGACAAAGAGCCCAGCAAAATTCCATCCCATGTAATTACCAATGTCTCTGGCCTTTTCACTAGACATACCAGGACCCAAGAACAGGAAGTGTATTGCATCTCGAAAACGTTTGTTGTGAGGTTTTCTGGGATATAAGAAATATTATAAGGATGTAGACTTAAAGTTATTCCGAGCGACATGGACTGATTCGCTGTTGTGCTCACGCTTAGTAGATTGCTTCATGTATCTGATACGATACCGAGAAACTAGCCGTTGAGGTGCTCAGGCATTCTTAGAAAAGACAGGCTGGAATCACGAGTGTCCGTTGGAAACCGTGCCTCAAACCGAAGCCCCCAAAAATGCAACAAAAGGGTACCCCCAACCACGCTGGAGTAGAAGCAGTGCACCTCGACTTGCTAAGAAGTCGCACATATCCTCTTTATATGGTACGCCGTGTCTATAATGATATGGCTATTTGTTCTCCAGTTACTGAACATCAAATCCAGGAAGAAGCTCCGAGTTGGGCTGAGGGCCGAGCTTGCAACGATGCCTGGCCGTTGGGGGCACCTGACGGCAGAAAGCAACCAATTCTGTAATCGTATGACACAGCAGTGGAAAGCCAACCAAGGCATCTGCAGGCCACTTCTTTTGTTCTCGTGCACACGAATTGTCCAGCGATGTGCAAAAAGATTTGTGTCCGGCGATAGATTTCTGTCCGGCGATGTACAAGATTTGCTGGAACGACGGGTCTCGAAACAAAGCTGGTAACTATGGTAATGCTTTTGAATGTATTTTGCCTAAGCAATAATATTATTTTTCAAATCAAGATCCGACGTGTACCATGCAAATCAAGCTTGCTACGATCGTCCAACGGGTCTGTACATAGCAGCGGCCGGCGTGGACTTCGGAGTTCTGGCCTTGCACGGAGGGCTGAAACGCAGCAGGGAACCAGTGACACACTGCAATGCAATCCCTTGAGTTAGTTAGTGCGGTCCAGACACAGGAACAGTCCTCGGGGGGTCGACCGGCGCATCCTCCACCGTGTTCTCCTCCTCCTCCTCCTGGTCCTCGTCCTTCGGGTGGATCTCTTCCTCCTGCGGGTGCTCGCCATCGCCCGTTGTGCCATCGTCCGCCGGAAATTCTGCGACAAAGCCAGGGTGATGCATGGGACAGGAAAGGCTATGTATCTTCTCATAAATATTGCAATCCACAGCAAGTAACTCTAACATGTCAGGATAGCATGCAGCGAATCATAATAGCCAGGAATAAGAAGGAAACCCCAGCTACGAGGCCCCAGCAAGAACAACAGGAGGAAACCGACAAAGCAGCAACACCAAACGACTGCCGATGTCTAACTTCGGTGTATAGCTGAGTAATCTCATCAACAAAAAATGTCGCAGAACCATGCTCACCTGTATTACTACCTGATTTGGAAGCTAATAATAACCTGTTGCTGCAAGCACAATTATGTAGTATTGAAATACCACGCGCCCGCCACCCAAGTGCCTTCCGCCAACAGTTGTCCAGTAAGGTGCATGAACCCACGCGATCGAGGAAGGTCCCACGCACTGTTTCCTGTTCTGACAACAGAATATCTTCAACTACTAATGTTGCAACAGAGAAATGAATGAATAATCTTGGTACTAGAACACATGATGTGGACTAGGATGTTGCTAGACCAGAAGCATATGCAGCAGCAATCTTTCAACGTATCTATTGTATGTATGGATAATGGATTAGGAAAGACTACATGTAGAAACAATATTGTAATAATAATAACTAAGTATTTAATTTACTTACACATATAAATATATATGTATGTATGTATTCTGGGTATCTTCATGTACAGCACAATGTCATTGAAGAAACTGAAATGATGAAGGAGACTTGGGCTGTAGTTTGAACATGAACTAGAATGCCTCTTCAATTCAAATTGCAGCAGGAAGTGATACGGAGCCCAAGTCTGCATACTAGCTTATTTAAGATATTACTAATAATATGTACTGAAAGAAAAAGCTGCTGTTTCCCGAGCCCGGGTCCTGAGCCAGGTACGTCGTCGTCGTCGTCCACCGGGTGTTCCTCGACGTTGACATCTTCATCTTCGTCCTCCGGGTCCTCCAGCTGTGATTGCAGCTTCAAGAACTGGACCTCGAGTTTTTTGGCCTCCATCTCTTCCTTTGCGATCTGCATGGCCCTGAGCAGCTTGGCCTTGTCCTTGTCCTTTGTCGTGGCCGTCGCGGATCCAGGCAGACTGGTGTCCAACGTGGCATCGGAGAACTGCGAGTGCACCCCCATTTTGGACGTCGTCGACTTTTGACCTGCGGACTGCACAGACATCCGATCGTCCTCCGATGGTGGCTCGGCCTTCGTGGTTTTCTTGGAGGGAACAGCGGGTGCCTTGGCCGGGGCCTGCGGGGGGTCGGCGGGAGGGGTTTTGAGCGCCGTGGGCCTGGCCTTCTGCTTGGGTGGGGAACTCGGGGAAGCTTCTTGTGGAACGGCGGGTTTGATATCCTCGCGCCTTCGTGCGTCCAGCGCTCTGCTCCACGTCGCGTTGTCCTGCTGTCGTCCCAGCCACTGACTCGGCTGACCCGGGGACTTGGGTGGGGCCGTCGCGGGTTGCAAGGGTTTGCCCGTCGTCTTTGAAATTGGCCTTATGGTCGGCCCAGACGAAGCTGCTGCACTGCTGGATGTGGTCGACGGGGCACGTCCGGCGGGTGGGCCACGAGGCACTGGAGGGCCGTGGTGGGCCATGGGGGGTGCGTCCGGCGTGTTCTCCACATGCATGGGTGGCCGCTGGGGTGGGCACCAAGACTGGCTGTCCGGCACGAAAGAACCCTTAGGTCTGTCCATCGAGGGGTGTCCTGCGCCATGCTCCGGCGTGTCAATGCCCTCGCGTTTCAACTCCTCCGTCCTTCGCCTCCTCAGCCGACCCTCGATGACCAGGTTCTGGTCGTCGTCCAGCGAGTCCATGACACGTTCCCAACCAAGTCCACCGGGTAGGTCGTGCTGGTTGAGTTGGCTCGGCGATTTCACCGGCTCCCAGCCGTCCCTCGGTCCCTCGCCTGCCCCCCTGGCCTGTCTCTCGACCCGGCGTGATTTGGCCGTCTTGTACGCCTGGAACTCCTCGTCGTCGCCTGGGACAAAGCCAAGCAGCGCCAGGACATTTTTAGTAACAACTCAGGAGCACACAAGGCAGTGCACAAGGAGTAACTTGGACTGTTGGGTATTGACTAGCCAAAGTTAATTAATGCTTCAAAGGAACTCCTCGGGTGCATCGCGTGTTTGGCCTTCGTGTTGATGTTCGTCAGGAAATAGTTCGACGGGTTCCTGACATCGCCGTCCATGAACTTACCTCAGTTTCATCGGAGACTCAGACCGTCAAGAAGCACTGACACAGCATTCATTCGCAGGCACAACACCAAGTTAATCGTCGAGGCACTGCGCATTTGTTTGGCGATGTCATGGGCCAGGACACGTCCCCACGGGGATTGCTCAACGAGACAAGCCATGGCCTGATTTAACCAAGGAGTGCACACTCGCCTGCCTGAACACACAATGAAAATGAAAACTGTCATTGCAATCTGGTTGCCCCCCACACATGATCGTCGAACTGGTTTTTGTACAGGGCCATCGCGGAGGCCACCGATGGAGCTTTGTAAAGGAGTACAGCGCGTTCCTGATCTGTGCAATCAGATTACTAGTGGCTAATAATAGATCTAGACGTCCGACTTGGACTGGCTGTGGAATGCAACAATCAGAGATAACTACCAGAGTGGCTATTTCTTCTGCCAAGACTCTCTCTCCTTGGCCATCTCCAAACAGAGGTTGTCCACCGCGACTTGTCCACCGCGTTGGCGTGCCTTGTACAGCGCGAACTCGAGCATGTCCACCGCGGTGTAGTTCTCCGGGCACATCTTGGGAGGTACGTCGTCGTCCAGACCGAGCTTTTTGCCCTTGCGTGTTCTGTTAACACGAACAAAGCCATCATCGTCCACAGCTTCTCCGGGGAACATCTTCGTGTTCTCGAACTTTTTCATGTCCGCCGGTTCCTCTTCCTCCTCGTCCGAGCTCGACGACTGCTCCACGGGTTTGTCCTCCTCCTCTTCATCAGCGTTGTCCGGCGTGGGTGCCTTTCGCCTTCTCCTGGTCCGTCGAACTGTCCTGTTCTCGCCTCTGAAGTCTGCGAGAACCTTTTCCTCCTCCGTGTCCGAGTAGTACCCCTCGTTGTCCTGCGAGTCCTGAAGGTTGTTCTCATAGACCCACGTGGCGAGGTCCGAGTCCGGCTCGACCAGGTTGTGTTTGACCTGACAGATCTTCCAGGCGAGTTCTCGGCGAGCTTCGGACTTGAAGGGGTACTTCGCGCAGTCCGCCGCGGAGAGAATGAAGTCGTTGATTTCGTCCTTTTCCGGCAGAACAGCGGGTAGTCGAACGAAGTAGAACCGCGCGTCCCAGACGCTGGGGAAGTTGAACGTCGGGAAATAACAAGGGAAACCGGTGGCAATCGAAAGAAGCGATCCGGTCCCAGCCGCCCTGTGCTTGCCCTTCGCACCTGATTTTTTTCTGAAATAACCAGAACCAACGGGAAGAACTTCAAAGTAGAGACACCAAAGCACTATAAATAAAGGCTTGTAGTCAGACATACGCCGATATCTAATTTGCAGCACAGTCTCAGTGCAAGAACAACGCGAGTTTTTGCTGTGGCCCACGAAGTTCGAACCACGTCCAGATGAGTCCAATGAGTAAGACCAGCGCTTGCCACATGCCGTTCTGTCCAATACTGAGGTGCTTGAGAACGTCGTAGTTGACCGCCGGGTTGCCTCGCACATGAACTAAAGAAACTGCTTGCAACCTTTCTGTTACTTACACACACTCCTGTCATGAACGGCTCATGCAAACACTGAGGAACTGCTGCTCAGAAACCCTTCGGAGTGTTTTGGTCGTACTCCGCGTTTGTCAGTCCGAGATTTCGAACGTCCACCGTCTGAAAGGTAAAGTTCTCCTTGCCAAAAGCCCAGCGACAATACTCCTGTACGATCCCCGTGTGTCCAGCGCAGTACGAGTTCAACGGCGAGTCACCTGAAAAGTCATTGTGACATGAATCACGTGTTCACAAAGCAATGTCTCGTGCAAACGTGATGAATGTCTATTTCTTTTGCAAGCGTCTTCGTCCATCGGGGTAGTTCATCTCCGAACCGTAGGCGATGATCACCACCTCCCTGTTCTTCGCGTGCTCGGCCTTCGCGTACGTCGTGGCCATCCGGGGTCCAACGTTCGGCATGTACTCCTTGAGCGGCGCACGAGGGGTTGAGGGGCCGGACATGATGGCCAAGGCGAAAAAAATCGACAAGTAGATAACGAGTTAGAAGTTCTCAAGGCTCTCTTTGAACCAAATGCGCAGCAATCCGTCATGCCCTGCTCCATGTGCCAACAATTCAACCACGAATGCAGGTGCAAGCGACATGAGCAAATCACAGCCATGAGCAACGTGTGCAAAGCGGGGGGGCGGAAGGCACCTGCTCCGGCGAGATATTCTTGGTGTCCGTCAGGAGCACAATGTGGTGTCCGGCGAGTCGAAAGCAGGGCTTCAAGGGCTGGTGTGTTCTCGGGGTTGGGCCGACGAGTTGTTTTCTCAAAAAATGATAAAGAAGTTCAAGTTTCCTTCACAACAACAGAAAACATCTGCCATATATATTCCTTTATCAGAAATTATTCTTAAGTGTTTGAAATTGAAAAGCCCTGCTCCCTGCATGCAATCAGCATAGTTTTCGAAACCACCCAGACATGTCGAATGTTTGGGAACAATTACACCGTAGATGCTTCAAGCTGCAGGTGTAGTAGCCAACTCCCGGCCAATGGATAACGTTTCTGCCCGAGGATTGCTATGTGTTGTGGGGGGTGGCCTGAACTTCGTCCATTGTGGTGCACCATAAAAAGCCCCAGGGGTACCGCTATCCCGTCCATCCCGTTGACCGTCCAGACATGTTTGACAGAATTACACAGTTCATGTTTCATGCTGCAGGTGTAGTAGCCAAGTCCCGACGAATGGATACAGTAGATGTGGGGATTGCTATGTGTTATGGGGGTGGCCTGAACTTCGAAATGCCCTGTTGTGGTGCACCATGGAAAAAGCCCCCAGGGGTACGGCTATCCCGGCCATACGCGCATCCCTGCCTAAGTTGATCCCTGATAAACCCTAATACTACCCTAAACCCTAACTAGGATACCCAGTAACCTAAGAAGAAAATAAAAGGCCTCTCTTTTTGGTATTGGGTAACTTTATAAGGAACCTAGGACTACAAAAAGGGAATAAGGGTACTACTGGGCATCCTGCTAAACAACTTCGACTGCGACATGGTCAGTGCAACATGCGACACACAGGATGCGTCCGATCCTTGGCCGGTCCCCTCCCAGCCGGCTTGGGTGATGCTTTAACCACCGCCGCTGGGCTTGGAGGCCTGCCTTTAGGTTTGGGTCCCATGCTTAAAAAAACTAAGCGCCACCCAATTGCCAAGCCAATGGCTCAAGTCGAAACTCTAACCCCGATGGCGGGTCTTCGCATCCTTGTTCACTGGCTCGTCCTCTGAGTTTGGCGCCATGCAGAGGTGCTCGATAATGCGGGGTGAAACTTGACGTCCTGTACCTGTCCAGTAAGCGACTTCACGCAACCAGCCACATGTTCCTGGGCACGACGTAGTTTTCCTGCTTCCTCTGTGTTCTTCCTGATCGACTCTGCGATCTCGTTCCTTTCCGCGCTGGTTTTCCTGAGCTCTGTGGCGGCTTCCTTTAGCGCTTCCAGTTCCTTGAGAACTTCGCTGTCTGAGTTTCCTCACATCAGGCGAATCATCCTTACGCGACCCCTCTGCTCCCGCCTCGGACTACTGAATCGGTCTAGGGTTTTAGGGCTAAGGGGTGTGCAGGGACTTTTTGGCTCACGGTTTATGGCTTAGGGTAGGGTTGAGAAGAATGGCGAGCTGATTCGAATTTTCCTTGTGGGGGTTCAGGGTGTGGGGGAAGGTTTGGTTTCCATTTCGGACCTTGGGTACGGGTTTGGTGTTCCGTATTTACCATGATCGACGGGCAATTTGCAAAGAGCTGTCGGTCTTGATGTAGATTCCAGTGTATCTATACAGGAACTGTCAGGGGATACGATTGCAACCCTATCAAAACCTATGAGCCGTTCAGGAAAACTCTCTATACTGGTGTGAAGATACCGAGACTATATAATCTAGAGGATTCTGAACCCTTATCCTTAAACTCTAAACGCTAAACCCTTCACCGCTTAACCTTAAAAAACCCTCAACCCTGAACACCCTAATTAGCCTAAGGCTCTAATCCCAAAATCCCAAAACCCAAAGATCAATGCGAGAGGCATCCGCTCGCGAAGTATTTGGAAGGCACCCGCCTGCACGGAAAAAAGCTTTGCAGGCAGAGGCCCCTTTAACCTTAGGACTGATCGAGTTTAGGGTGGGTTCCTTAAGGACGAAACGAACCCTAAAAGGGTTTAAGGTTCATATAACGTATAGGAATTCATAGTATATGGGTATAGGACCCCTACTTTTAAGGGTCATTTGGTCCTTCAGCTTTTGCTCATTTAAACGTAAAAGCAAAAAACACCGCTATGATCTATACCGAAGCCTTATGGCTTGCCTTCTGATTCCATCTATGGGACCCTGACTAAACCCAAAAGTAACCTAGGAATAAAAACGGTACACTTTTTGGTTCAAAGGGGCTTATAAAGGAACCTGAACCCTAAAAAAAAGATTAAGGGCCTACTCTGGGCCCTAGCTGAAACCGAGCTCGCCCCAAAAGCGCTTGCTCCAGTGCCTCTGGTCAACCCCTAAAACCCGGAAACGCAAAGAGCCCTTGACTCCTCTGGTTTAGGGTTTACTTGAAGGCTCATGGGACTTAGTAAGTAAGGTTATAAGTAGGTTATAATTAGGATAACCCCACTTAGGGGACTTCTAACCCCAATTATAACGTACTTACTAAGTCCCATGATCCTCTAAGTAGAGTTTAGGGTGTAGGGTTTAGGGCTTAGAGTTTAGGATTTAGGGTTAAGCCTGAACACCGCAGAACCCCTCAAAACCTCGGAAAACCCTGCGGAGCCACTATGTAAGCCATGAGAAAAGTTCCTAGAACCCTGGCTTTCATCTCCAAATGCCCGCCTGCGGCAGCAGCATTGCAAGACCTCAGGGAACTATCCGGTGGGAGCCGTAAAGTACTTGGGGTTCTTTGGGCTGCACAAGAGCTTTATAGTACTTTAGACTATGCTTGTAGGGTTCTGCGAGGATTCTATGGGGTTTAACAGACTTCGAGGATTCAGGGTATAGTCTTCCTCATTACTACGATTAAAACAAGATTCGTCATAGATCGTATCATGATGTACTATTGATATTCGGTTCCTATCTTAGGGTCTTGGGCGGGACCTTGATAACTCTGCTGCTCCTGGGGCTCAAGAACTCCAGCTCGCTGTAGAAGCCCTAGGCCTTACATGGTTTAGAGCTTAGGGCCTATAGCTTGGCTGACTTCTGAAACCCTCCTACTAAAAGTTAAACTTTTAGCCTCCTTATTAGTTAAAGTCCTAAGAGTCAACCAGAAGAACGCCAAGAAAGGGTCTAGCTAGTTTTTGGTTCGCACAGGGTTGGCAGTCCCTCAAACCAACCTTAAACTATCAAAACCATATTTATCGATTTTTGGTAGGTTTCTTATGGTTAAGAAAATGTAACATACTACAAAAACCAGGCTATGGTAATTTAAGGCTTCTGGTAAACCTTAAACACTAAACCTTTAGGGTTCCTACACTGTTACCGCCTCATGGCTCCCAAAGTCTCAGGCGTATCGACTAATAAGACAAAGCCCTCTAATATAGTGGCCTAATAATTATACTAGGGTTCCTTTAAAGGGTTCCTTAAAGGGGTCTATAACGCATCTACAGAAGGGTTCCATTATATAGGGGCCTGAATAATTCCAATAGGGTTTCGGGGTATATTCTGATATAATAATCATAAAGAGCCCCCTAGTATCGGTGGCAATTATTTGGGCGCCTATACCTACAAGTACCGCCAATACGTAGCCAAGAACCTGTAGATCCAAACCATTAATTGCTTTGTATCTACAAGAGCCGTGATAACCCTAGAAAGCCCTGAACCCAGGTTTTGATGCCTAAGTTAAGCCTGCAAAGTAATTAGACCCTAATCGTAAACCCTACCAGAAGCCTACAACCCCAAACCCCGAATGTAAACCAAAAAAGCCTAAAACCCTGAACCCCACATGAAAGCCTAAAAACAACCTAAAACCCCAAATGCTGAACGTAAACCAAAAAAGCCCGAAATCCTAAACCACACATGCAAACTTTAACAACAGCCTAAAGCCCCAAACCCTGAATGTAAACCCAAAAGAAGCCTAAAACCCCCTGCCCAAATCTTTCCTAAATTAGCCCAAAACCTAAATCTTCCCTAAACCCTAAATTAGCCCAAAACCCTAAGCCCCAAATCTTCCCTAAACCCTAAATTAGCCTTAACACCCTAGGCCCCGCATCTTTCCTTAACCCTAAGTCTGAATACAAACCCTAGGCCCCAAAGCTTGAGGCCCCGGGCCGAGCAAGCACTTCAACAGCGCCGGGTGGCGACGAGGCTCCAGGAGCTGAAGCCTGCGATTCCCAGGATAGTTGCCTTAGAAATTAGAAAAAAAACATTTAAAGGGTTCTTTACAGGGGTCTATAAAGGGTCTATAGTAGGCTTCTACCATGTAGGAGCCTAATAAACTAGAAAAAGGGTCTTGGGGAAACTATACTATCCTTGTAATACGGAAAGTACTTCCCCAACAAGCCACTAGGGTTTAGGGTTTAACACTTCTCCAACCAGCCACTAGGGTTTAGGGTTCAAGGATTAGGGTTTAGGTACCGTTATACGACGTACTCTCATTGTTCCCTTATGCTGTCTCGCATAGCATCCTGCGGTTTGTTTCGCTGAATCTCCTAGAGGACTGAAGGGTCGTCAGGGTTCAAGGCTCCAGGGCTTTCAGGGTATGGTGTGTTGGGCGAAGTGTTTAGGCAATCACTCCAAGGGCCCTTAGTTACAGAGTCGACCCGAAATTTCCAGAATTGTCGTCCATGTACTTATAATTGGAGTTAATTACAAGTCCCCTAAGTGGGGTTATCCCAATCAAAACCTACTTTCTATTATAGAACCCCATAGCACCCTTAAAAACGAACCCTAAACCCGAACTACTAAGCCGCATGAGCCTTTGAGTAGGCCTTAAATCGTAAATCCTAATTACACAACGCTGTAGTACCCTTAAACGGAACCCTAAACCCGACTTACTAAGCCCCACCCTAAACCCTAAAAGGCCTGCATAAACCCCAGAGAGTTTCAGAGACTCCAATATCCCTTAATTAAGGAATAATCCTTAAATCATATTTTTAGAGATCCTGCTACAATTTCAGGTATGCTCCTTAGTTGAGGGAGATTAGACTCCTTAATCCCCAAACCCTATGGATCCCTTACAAAATCGCTTAAAGGAACACCAGGTCCTAGGTATATTCCTGACTTACAGGATATTGGAGTCCCCTACACTCTAAGGTATTCTTTAACACCCGTATAGAACCCTTATATTATAGATCCCTTTAAGGAGCCCTTAAGGAACCCCATATAAGGTATATCCCTTAAATAAGGGATACTGGACTCACTTAATATTCTTTTCCCCATAGATCCCTTATCGGGTCCTAAGTATCCCTTGACGGAAATCGGAGGCTCTGGGAATGAAGCCTCAGCCGGGAGAAAATCGGCGACTCCAACAGCCGCACCAGCTGGTCAAGCCTGGAGTGGCAAGCAGTAATATAAGGGTTTAAGGCTCAGGGTTTAGGGTTTAGTGTTTAGGGCTTAGGGTTTATAGGGTTGGAGGTTTATAGGGTTTAGGGGTTTAGGGATGCTTGGAGGATCGTGGGACTTAGTAAGTAAGGCTATGAGTATCCTAATTGGTGTTTTAAGTATTTATATGTATAGTTAACTTCCTTACAACCCTACTTACTAAGTCCCCTGGTCCTCGAAGTAGGGTCCCCTGAAGTGTCGCCGTAGATTCATGGCGCTTAGAAGCCCCTCCAAAATTCACTTTGTAATCGGATCCGAAGAAACCATAAAGTTCAGATCGTAAAACCCTAGCTAAGTCCCAAACACTGTACCCAGAGACTCCAATATCCCTTAATTAAGGAATATACCGTAAATCATATTAGGGATCCTACTATAATTTAAGGTATATTCCTTAATTAAGGAATATTGGAGTCTCTAGGTACAAGGGCTGAAGCAGATGTTGATCTGAGCCCCTACACCCTGGATCCTTAACATGCGATTCGGGACGCGGCGGAAGCATTTTGACAGGCTCCGATCCGATTGCCAAGCCCCCTGCGAGGTTTGGCACACGGCCCACAAAGAGATAGTCGAGGTCAATGAATAACCCTCCACTTTGGTACACTGCCAGTGCAGCCACCAAGTCCTTCAGGAGGCAGACGTGTAGGCCTGCTCTGACCTAGGACAAAGCCACCGCTTCATTTATTAAGCAGCTTTCCTGCATCCTCAATGATCAGACATGTTCTCTTGAACAGACCGTCGACGCCTCAGCCAGGTGACGTAATGTCAAGACTGGAAAGGAACATAAAGCAAGCATCTCCAAAACGTTGATCTCAACACAACAGCTGGAGCTTTGTTGCTCCAGCTGGCGTCGAAGACCCCGGATCTCCGCGTCCTTCAGGGATGGCTGCGAACTCTGGTTCAATCCTGGGCAGGGTCGTGTGTCCAAAATCGCTGTTGATGTGGGCATATGCGGCGGTGTGATGGTATGGCCCCACACGGAAAAGGACGCCGATGGGGACTCCACCAAAAACGGAGAAGATCAAGCGATAACAGACACTGTCACGAGCGCACTGCGGGAGGAAGCGGGGTGCTCGTCGAACCAAATCAAAGCTCTTAGTGCCGCCCCGGGGGTCCACACTCTTCTTAGCCCAACCCCCAAACACACGCGCACTCGGCCCCGGGGGAGTATGCTTATGGGCTTGTTTGGGGTCCCTTATTTCAGGGTGATACAACTTAACGATGCAAGATCGTTGGGCGTTGAGGTTCTGTGCAAAGGTGTAGCCGGGTCCATCCGGTTTCTATACCCCAAACCCCAAAACCTATGTTTCCGAAAATAGGGGACCCTCATAGGGTTCCTTTAAAGGGTACCATAAGGGTTCCTTTAAGGGATCCATTAGGGTTTGGGGTTGGAGGGTCCAGGTAATATGGTACCCCGAATAGTAAGATCCTTCTTACAAGGACCCAAGGTACCCCTAATTTTCGGAAACGCCCCTATCGTACTTGGAAGGTCGGGGGACTTTGTAAGTAGGGTTATATTCGGGGATATAAATGCCCTAAGTAGGGTTCTCCTTGATATTACCTTATCACTATTTAGAATACAACCTTACTTGCTAAGGACCATGAGACTTTCAGTAGGCCTGTGGTCTGTCGAAATTTCTATACTCCAAACTCCAAAACCTATCGTAGCCTCTAAACACGGCACAGGTTTTGAGGCTAGACGCTAAGATCGAAGCCCAAAACCTAGATATGTCCCGAACGCCCGTCGTCAAAACCATCTTCTGCCATAAACATCATACCCAGAGGGTCCATATGAACTACCATTATGGAGTTAGGTCGCCAGAACCATAATGGGGATGGCCTTTTGGAGCCTAATTCCATAGTGGTAGTGTATATGGACCCTCTGGGACAAGCTCACAAAGCTCGAAACCATGTCATGTCAAGCTGTCAAGCGGACTCGATAACTCATAAGCCTGAGTGCTCAATCCCTAAACCGGTGATGACACTATACCTTCAGGAGGAACCCTCGGGCAGAGTGTGGGCAATCATCTAGCTTCCACAATAAGTAGTCTCCGAAACTGGGAAATACTATTGTGATTCGTAGAAGTATTCCCAAGAACAGTAGGAAACCCTGTAGATGCTTGAAAAGAGCCCTTAAAGGGACCTCTATAGATCCCTTGAAGGTACCCTTAAACGAACCCATAACAGTACCTAGGACCCCTGGGAGGACAAAGCCAAGTCAACATTGGGGATTCCGTGTTGTTAGGCGCAAGCCCGGGCTCCATCTTACCTTAAGGACGAAATGAACCCTAAAAGGGTTTAAGGTTCATATACCATATAGGGATTCATAGTATATGGGTATAGGGCCCCTACTTTTAAGGGTCATTTGGTCCTCCAGGTAGGGCTTCAGCCTTGACCTACCACCCCCCGCCACATGTTTGTAAGTTCTTATTATGAACCCTAATATGTATTTTATAAGGGGGCCCGACAAAAAAGTAGGTTTTCGTAGGTTAAGGTAAACCTTAAAACCCTAAACACCCTGAGCCCTAAACATCCTAAACCCTGAACACCCACAACCCAAAAACCCCAAACATCCCTGCCCTACACCCTAAACCCCCAAACATCCCTGAACTCTAAAACCCCGAACATCCCTAAACCCCAAGAATGCCGTAGACACCCACATCCCTAAAGCCTAGCTGGGCTCTAGCCTTCCGAGTGTTGAGTAGTTAAGGTCTGAGCACCAAGCTGAGGTTGCTTGCCAGCAATGGAGAGAGACAACAAGTCTGTAAACGAGGGTTTATTGTTTATAGGCTTTAGGGTTTAAAACTGCAGCGTCTAGGATTTAAGTTTAAGGGCTCAGGGCTTAAGGGTTTAGGGTTGAGAGTGGAAGGCTCTGATACGTTCTCCATCTTTACGTTGAGTGTCCGATCCCACCTAAACGCCGTCTAGGATACCCAGTGGTATTGGGTAACTTTATAAGGAACCTAGGGCTACAAAAAGGGAATAAGGGTACTACTGGGCATCCCAGCCGTTTGCCAAACTGCGAAACACCGAACCTTTGTAAAACACGCTTGGAAGCCCTGCAAATCCAAAAGAGCCCCCAAGGAAGGCCTTGTACACCCCCTCGACCCTGAAACCCCAAAACCCCTACAGGCCTTACAGAATCCTGAAAGAGCCGTTTAATACAGGGACCTTAATGACTAGAATATGGTTTTGGGGTATGTTATTTTTTAGGCGCTGCCCCCACCCTGTAATAGTGAGTATAAGGATTATATTAGGGCCCTATTATATTCCTATTATACCACTATAATCCAAGGGTAAAAGGAGGGACCCTTAATAAGGACGCCTAGGTATATACCCTTAACATAGCTATTACATACCCATTATATAGCCCATTATAGGGTAGGGGTCCCCGTAAAGGGTCCCTCCTTTTCCCCTTTGATATATGCAAGCCTGAGCCCTCGGCTGTTGTAAGAAATCCAGCGTGGGCTCAAAGCTCGCGAACCGGCCGGTGAGCTCCGAGGCCAGCTCATACTGCCTTTACTTGCAGGGTTTATAGGGTTCAGGGTTGGGGGTTTACGGCTCATACTGCCTTTGCTTTCAGGGTCTAGGGTTTCATATAGGGGCCTTAATAACTAGAACAGAGTTTTGGTGCCCACTATACTAGAATCATAACAAAGAACCCCAAAATAGTATAGTTAATTGTCAAGACCCCTATATTTCAGGGTGTAGGGTTTAGGAGTGTTCTGTGTGGGTTACCTGAAGGGACTGAAGGGGGTGCAGGATGAAGGGTTTTGGAGTTTTGGCGTTTTGTTGTTTGGTGGTTTTGGCTTGAAACAAGAGGGATCATATCGCCTGCTGTAAAGGACCTTATAGGGTTTACATATAATAGGGCTCCTTCAGGGTGAGTGTGTCAGAATTTCGGCTGATATATACGGGTATTTTCGGAGGGCTTTGTAAACGCTTTGTAGGCGTGCGTACGGGTCTGATAGGGTTCTTTAGGGTGCCTTTGCAGGGCATTGCATCTTTGTGGGGGGGGGGGGTTCCTAAATCCTTCTCTTTTAAGGGGTGTCCTGCGGTTTGGGATTCGTTTTAGCTGGGGTTTGGGTGTGCAGCAGGGGTTCCAAAGGGCTCGTACAAGAGCACATGCAATCGCAAAGGAAGGCTCAGGCCATGTATGCCGCAAGCAGCTTACAAACACCTTAGGTGCTGCCCCTGACAGTAAGAGTCTATAATAGGGCTACGGCTACTATTAAGGTCCTAATATATCGATATTATGAATATTATTCAACTATCACTGAGTGGGGGCCGTACCCAACACACACCACTCGACCGAAGAATTTATGCCCTCCAGCTGTCGCAGGTCAACGACGGCCTGCAAAGGTCGCAGCAATGATCTGGTTTCTAGTTAAGGGATTTAATTTAAGTTACCATACTAGGGATCTATAGCCAATAATGTGGTTTCATTTTACTAAATTAGAATCCTTGACAAGTGATATGCAACCTAAATTAAATTCCTTAACAAGAACCCAAGGTTTCCTGGTAGTAGTGCTCACAAGCGAGCAGGAGCGCCCGCACTGTTCCCAAGACTCCTGCAGGCAGAAGCCTGTCAGGGTAATACAGGGGCCTTAATAATTAGGGTTCCTTTAAAAGGCGTCTATAAGGGTTACTACAAGTGTCATTATAAGGATATAGTAAAGGGGCTTTACTAATTAGAATGGGGTTTTGGGGCCCCATTATACAATAAGGAACCCCCCAAAAGAGTATGAGAAATTATTAAGGCCGCTATAGTATGCCCGTGATCGACGAGGTTCTCGGGGCAGGTGCCCCAACCCGAAACAAGCCGTAAACTAAAAACCAGGCCCACCCCCGATACCCCGAAACCCTGAACCTAAGCTGAAAGCCCCAAGACCCTGAACCCTAAACAATCCCCTGAAAGCCCGGAACGCTTGAACCCCACATTACTAGACTGACACCCCGATACTCGATCCAGCTGGGAGGGACTGGCCCCCCAAAAAAGGTTACCCCCCCCCCCCCCCGAACACCCACCCGAAACAACTTGATTCAAACACCCAGGCCCTTTAAGGACTATAATAAAACCTGAAATTCAGACAGCCCTACTTTAGCCCTAAGCCTACACCGAATCATGTCTCTGCCGTCGCAGGCGCTGAGCCCACAGGCACAGGGCCAGCGCGCTTGTCGGATTATGGAACCAGGGCCTCGGTTTCTTCTCTTTCCCTACTTGTCGGGTACCATGGGGAACTAAAGGTTAATTAAAGGGTTTAGGGTTTCGGGTTTAGGGTTTAGGGTTTAGGGTATTTTTGGCTATATAGGGATTATGTAGTATTATATCGGGACTATACTACCCAAAAAAGAGGTTAAAGGCCACCTACTCTACTACTAGGTTTCTCATACTGCTACTGCTACTGCTGCTGTTTCTGCTGCTGCTGTTGCTGCTCCTACTCCGACTCACGCTCCTACCCCTACTCCTACGCCTACTGCTACAGCTGCTGCTACTGCTATAACTACTACTACTACTACTACTACTACTACTACTACTACTACTACTACTACTACTACTACTACTACTACCACTACAACTACTACTACTACGTCGACGACTACTACTACTATTGCTACTGCTACTGCTACTGCGACTACGACGACGACTACTACTACTACTACTACTACTACTACTACTACTACTACTACTACTACTACTACTTCTACTACTTCTACTACTGCTGCTGCTACCACCACCACCACCACCACCACCACCACCACCACCACCACCACTACCACTACCACTACTACTACTACTACTACTACTACTACTACTACTACTACTACTACTACTACTACTACTACTACTACTACTACTACTACTACTACTATTGGTGATGTTATATAGTGCGGTAGTAGGGTAGGGTGTTTAATATAGGTTGTCTATGATCTTGTTCTTGAAGGGGGGAAGTGGGGGATTGCATTTTGGGCTGTCGTTGTGCAATGGGCTTCGTGTGTGTATTGGTGTGGTAGACGGCTTTAGGAGGTTCTAGGTGGATGTGCCAGAGGGATATCTTGAGTGCTGAGGCTTTGCTGACGGGTTCCAGATGCTCACCGGAATATTGGCACCTTGGCTTTGACGAGTTTGATTTGAAGTTCTTTACATCCGGGTTTCACACTGTCCACACTCTCTCTACAAGCCGGTGGTAAACCGGACCACAAGATCAAACCCTTACCGAAGCCCCTGAAGCCTGAAATCAGACAAGCCATCACCAACTTTTAACCAACCTTATGCAAGACCTTATCAAAACCATATAAGCCCTTAATGTGCAATACGAACCCAATGCACCCTAAACCTCCACAGAACCCTGGACAACAATGGAGAACAAGAACAACTATAAGGCCTTATGCACACCTGAAGGACCAAATGACCCTTAAAAGTAGGGGCCCTATACCCATATACTATGAATCCCTATATGGTATATGAACCTTAAACCCTTTTAGGGTTCATTTCGTCCTTATGCACACCTCCTGCTAAAGCACCGTTTCAGCCCCCAGGCCCCCAACTCTAGAAGCGCCCTAAACCGTAAACCCCTAAACTCTAAACTTCTAAAACCCTAAACCCCTAAACCCTAAGCCCCTAAACCCTAAACCCCTAAACCCTGAGCCCCTATACCCTAAGCCCCTAAATCCTAAACCCCTAAACCCTGAGCCCCTAAACCCTAAGCCCCTTAACCGTGAACCCCAGGGCCCCCGGACTCTAGCAGCTCCAGAAACAGGGGCCGAGGAAGATCCGCCTTGGCCTTTGGGTTTTCCGAGTGTAACCTATTGTTATCTATACTGAACTTAGAACCCTAGCAAAATTTATAATTCGAGCTGTTTCTTCGGGATTATAATAACCAAAAAAAATCAAAATTATTTCTAAGTGCCCCTAAGTATTGTTATCCCTGATAGGGATCCGATTGTAATCTATTGTATATTCCTTAATTCTGGGATATGGGAGTTTCCGACAATAGGGACCCGGATATAGCACCCTAAATAGTAGGATCCTTTTTATAACTTTCGGAAACTCCCATATAGTTTTCGTGTAAAGGCCCAGGGTTTAGGGTTTACGACTCAGAATTTAGAGTTTAGAGTTTACGGCTTGGGGGTTGGAGGTTGTGGCTTGGGGCATGGGTCAGCGCTCAGAGTGCTTTTGGAATTAGGGTTTAGGTTAAAGGCTTAGGCTTTAGGGGCTACCGATGCTGTCTCCAAGGTTGAACAGAGGCTTGAGGCTTGGGAGCTTTAAAACGGGTTCTCAGCCGTACGGGTTTCTTCCAGGGCCTCTATTAGAGCTCTATAATGTTCCGCGAGGTGCCCTCACTCATTCAGGTTTGGGATTTTTGGGGTTTGGGGGTTTCGGGTGTTCAGTGGCATCTAGGGCTTTGGGGTCTAGGGTTTAGAGATTCTTCTCACAGTTTTAGGACTTTGGCTTTAGGGGCTTGTGTCCATATCCATCAGATTCTCTTGCACGCAGGGTCTCGATTTTGTTTTAAGGGGCTCCTTCAAGAGTTCTAAACGGGCTTTATGGGGCTTCTTATAAGTTTCACATTGTTGAGCCTGACGGGGCCCAAAGGCCACGGTTAGGGTTTAGGGGTTCAAGGGATCCTTCAAAGGGGGCCTTAATAATTAGAGCAGGGTTCCCTTAAAGGGGGTCTATAAGGCATCTATAGTAGGGTACTCTGTGTTTAGGGCTGAGGGTTGTTCTAGCTGTCCGGTTACCTCAGGGTTGAGGGTTCAGGATCTGCAGGACCCTAACTCTCTAAACCTTCCTCACATCATTCAAACGGGAAAACGAGGGACCCTTAATAAGGACCCCTAGGTATATACCCTTAATATAGCTAGTATATACCCATTATATAGCCCCATTATAGGGTAGGGGTTTCCATTAAGGGTCCTTCCTTTTCCTCTTTGGGGCCAAGTCCCCGGCCCCTTCTCTTTCATAGGAAACCCTGGAAGGAAGGAAGGAAGTAACTCAATCGGTAAGCTGCTAAACCTTGAAGTCCCAAACCCCGAAGCCCTGAGCCCATGCACCCGAAAACCCATTGAGCCCTGATATAGGGGCCCTAATGATTAGAATAGGGCTTTGGGGCCCATTATACTATACTTATCATAAATCAAGGAGTATTGTTAAATTTATGTATTTAATTTAGGCCTCTGTAGTATATAGTTGAAGGCCTCGTTTCAATTACCACGCCCGAGTGCGATTTGTATGCAAGAAACGGATGTCATGAGGGGTCCAAGCCTCCTCCGATGTCGGCTGGCCAGCCAGCCGCAAGAGCTGCGGGTGCCTCGGAATCGGGTTTAGGGCTTAGGGTGGTGCGATTGTTTTCAAGTTTCAGGGTTTATCCACTGCCTCGAGGCGTTTCCCAAGATTAGCAGTCCTTCTACTAAGCCTAACCCTGAGCGATAAACAAACTCTGAAACCTGAAACCCTAAACCGTGAGCCCTCTACCTAAAACCCTAAGCCCGAAGCCCGAAAATCTTAAGCCCTACGCCCAAAACGTTGGTGATCCGGAGGATGCATCCAGAAATTTATTTGCCTCTGTATCTCATCGCTTGCCCAGCCCCCCATGCTCGCAAGTGACTAGAAGCCCTAAACCCTAAACCCTAAACTTGGGTCCCATGAGGATGATGGTCGCGAATGTTCTGACCAGGAAAGTCGCGCCGATATGTATGCTGAATGCAGGGACGGTTTAGGGTTTAGGGTGGGGAGTCAGCGATGTGTGTCGATGCCACCACTACAATGCACACTTGTATGATCTAAGCTCCCTACAGTATGGAAGCCCCCTGCGCACATTACCCAAAGTCTGCGTCCCAGTTATGTAGCCTGAAAAAACTATAAAGCAGGTTGCGACCCCTTCATGATGGAGGATGACATCGAAAACAGTAGGTAAACAAAGCCAAAGCCCATGCCTAACCCTACTTAGAGGATCATGGGACTTAGTAAGTAGGTTATAATTGGGGTTATGAGTCCCCTGAGTGGGGTTGTCCTAATTATAACCTACTTATAACCTTACTTACTAAGTCCCATGAGCCTTCAAATAAGCCCTACAAAAACTGCCTGAACCCAGCAAGTATCTCGGCTCGCGGCTGCTCTGACTCCCTGAGCAACTCCTGGCTGCTTTCTGATTCTTGCTCGGAGAGTCGAAGACCCCTTAACTGAGATGTAGAAATGGGAGCTTCCGAAAATTAGGGGTACCTTTTTGGGGGCCTTATAATAAGGATCCGACTATTTAGGGTAGTAGATTAGGGTCCCCTATTTTCGGAAACTCCCAAATAGGCCTTCAAGCGTAATAGGAGTCCTTCACAAAGGGCACTTTGTGAAGGGATGTCTGTGTCTGTGACGTTCTGGATTTTGCTCTTGAGTTGCAAGAGACCCAACCTACTTGTCCAGTATCCTGGGAATCAAAGGGTAAGCTTTGGGGGTATATCGGGGTCATACGGGATTATAGTACCCCGACATGATTAAAGGATACCTACTCACAACAAAACCCTGAACCCTAAACCCCAAGCCCTAGGCCCTAAACCCTAAATAAACCCTAAACCCTGGACCCCTAAACCCTAAACCCCTAAACCCTAAACCCCTAAACCCCTAAAACCCTCAACCCTAGAGGGCATAAAGTGTTCAGAGTTGAAGCACCTCTGGGAGCTTACAGTGAACCCCAGAAAGTTGGAACATGAATTAAGGATAATTCGTGCTAGGATTCCGTATAGATTACTTTAAGGGCATGAGGAGAAGGATGTTCCAACTTTCTGGCTTCTACTGTAAGTCAATCAGGCCCCTATCTGTCCTCACGAAGGCCGCGCGTTTCGACCTGCGCGTCTAAGGCAGCCGCGGAAGCTTCAAATTGTGGGGGACTTCCTTAAGGACGAAATGAACCCTAAAAGGGTTTAAGGTTCATATACCATATAGGGATTCATAGTATATGGGTATAGGGCTCCTACTTTTAAGGGTCATTTGGTCCTTCAGGTTAGACTGCAGGACTTGTATAGGGGTTTAGACCATTGGGCGTGGGTTTGGACTGTGCGAAGTTCGGGTGTAACTACTGAGATTCAGCCTCTAGGTTTGAAGTGTTGGGTATAGGTTGTGATTATGAGTGAGGTTTGGGGCTGCACTCGAGGGCTGAGCTACGTTTCGATTGCACCATAGAAGATTTCGTATGGCTTCCTGCTACGTTGGATTGGCGGGGTATTGAGTATCATGGGATTCCCAGAGACTCCAATTTCTCTTAATTAAGGATTTTTCCTTAAATCATATTAGGGATCCTACTATAATTTAACGTAGATTCCTTAATTCAGTGATATTGGAGTCTCTGGGTTCATGGTCCATGCTCTCTGTTTTTTGTCTCATGACCGGCAGCATGGTTTCCTGCATTCAAGCTACGCCAAACCGTAAACTCTACATGCGGGTCCTAGACCCAAGAGTAACCTAGAATTAAAACACTAAACCCTAAACCCCTAAACCCTCAACCCCTAAACCCTAAACCCTGAAAGGGAATAAGGGCCCACTCTAAGTCCTTGAGTCTCGCTTTTCTCTCATTTTCTACGCCGGGAGTCGGTGAAAGAAAGCCTGACCTGGACCCTAATGAACCTACCTGTTCTAGGGTTCCCTATTATGTTTTCCCTATAGAAGCCCTTAAAAAGCTAGGTTAATTGGCGTCCAGGTAATCTCCTAAGCCAGCAGCCTGACGGCCCAACAAAAGCCACAACGCCCCTACTTAGAGGCTCATGGGACTTAGTAAGTAGGGTTATAACTAGCTTATAATTAGGACAACCCCATTAGGGGACTTATAACCCCAGTTATAACTTACTTACTAAGTCCCATGATCCTCTAAGTAGTTAGACCCGAAAGTCTGAAGCCCAAAACCCTAAACGAGGAGTCGATTTCAACTCGAAAATCATTAGTTGGGGCTCTATATAATAAGGGAAGTTGAAATCAATCCAAAACGATACCTAGTAAACCCTAAAATAAACGCGAACATGTGAGGCTGAAGCCAGGACCCCTGAACCCTGAGGGTTTAGGGTTTAGGGTTCAGGGTTTAGGGTTTAGTTCGGATACCTCGCTTCGCAACAAAGCCTGGTCACGAACCATACGGTTTAGGGATTAGTTTTTCGGGTCGGGGTTTCGAGTCTCGGGTTTAGGGTTTCGGGAAACGGGTGTAGGGTTTGGACTACAACATAGTACAGTCCATAATATATACGGATGTCTTCAACAGAAATACATTATCCTATGTTTTCTGACTCTGTCCACCCGAGGTCGACACAGCCGTGAGCAGTATCCAGCTGAAGGTCTGCACCTCGAGAGCTCTTTGAAGACTGGAACAGCCATGATCTTCAGCAGGAGGAGAAAGACAACGACGATAACGACGAGGAGACGGTTTATAGAATGGTAATATTTTGTCTTCCGCACAATAGCAACGATTGTCATGTGATGTTGGTGGTGAAAGCGACGATGACAATCAGGATGCTTATGATGACGGTGAGGATTATACACCTGCCGCTATTAACCTGATGGTGCTGCTTCTGGCTACCTTCATGATGACACTCGTCATTTTCAGGAGGCTGATAGAAGCTGATAAAGGTGAGGATCACCGTGGACATCATGTTGACGATCATGAGCATGAAGAACAGCCTCATAAGTTTATAACAGTTTATACTATAACTACATATAATGAAGCTGATTCTGATGATGGATGACAGACGCATGGGAACAATGAGGCAGGCGGTTCTAACTGATGGTTTGCTTTCACCGCGGGGAGGCCTTACTAGTAGCAACGGGTGCCTTCAACGCTTTGCAGTACTCTTCATATTCTGGACGTTGAAGTAATCTGGGAGACTAATAAAACCTGAAACCCTAAATCCTAAACACTGAACCCCAAACCCCGAACCCTAAACCTTCAATCAGAGAACGAGCAACCTGAAACCTCAAGCTTTGAAAGCTTCCTTTTCGGGGCTCCCTATCATGATTCCTTATGGAGGTCGCCCCCGAAACCTAGAATCCCTATGTAAACTCATCAGTTGGAGCACAGGTATAAGCCCCGCACCAGTTTCTGCGCAAAGGCTCGATCCTTTTCCTGGCGAGGGCTTCGGGATTAGGGTTTATATAGGGGTTTAAAGGGTTTCGGGGTTTAGGGGGTTTAAGTTTGGTTTAGGGCTTTGGGGTTTAGGGGCGGTTGATGGCTGGGAGGTTTGGAGTATAGGACCTGGGCTTTGTCGGTTTAATACTTTGAAACTCGGGGCTTCCAAGGTTTCAACATGAATATAGAGGAGCCCAGGTTCAGCTGCCTAAAAGGGTGGATGTCAGAATTAGGGTCCCTGTTTGGGTACCCTGAGTGATGGGTGCCGTATTATGATAGGGACCCAGAACGGGACCATAATTTTGACAACCGCCTAAATATAGGGTCCTTATAATAATTAGAAAAGGGCGTTGGGGTACTATAGTCATCATAAGGAACCCCCAGAACAGCCCTTACAATCATGCTGCAGGCTTGTTGCCGACGAGGCTCTGCTAAATCATAATTGCACTATGACGTGGATCAGACGAACAGTAGCACTCAAAGGACTCGACTCTGCCCTAGTGTTCACAAAGGACTCGACTCTGCCCTAGTGGATACTGCTGAGGCTTTCATCAGGGTTTGGGGCTTAAGGCTGAGGGCTTCTAGAGCTTGGGCCTCTTTCGGTTTGGGTTTAGGGGTTTGAGGTTTAGAAATTAGACTTAGGGTTTGAAGTTTGTTGCTTGGGATTATTGAATCTACTGAGGAAATGGGCTCAAGGGCTCAATCTATGCCAAAACTGGTCAGAAAAGGTTGAAACCCAGTCCGATTCAAAGGCAGGTCCCAAGCACTCCAGGTTACAACGACTTGCAGGCACGACTGGCCCCTCGACGAGGACGCGCAAACAATGAACCCAATAAACCTGGATGCTTAAAACATATACGACCCCCTACCGAAAACGAAGGGTCCTCTGATTCTATGAGCTCTCCAGATATCATCGACATGAAACTCCAGCACGGTAGGGGCCCTAGAATTAGAATCCCGACGGCTTACCAGGAACCCCCCCAGTGCCCCTCAAACAACACCTTTCTGTCAGACTTTTGCAGAGAGTGCTTGCGGGGTTTATGTCGGGCTTTGGGTTGGGGTTTGGCGTTTGGGATTAACAACCTTAGTCTCCGTTTGGGTCGTTTTTAGGTATAGGATCCTACAAGTAGACTGAGGCTAAGGGGTCCACGACATCTCTACCGTAGATCTTGCAGGAGCTCCCAAAGGCAGGTCCTGTGGTTGAACTACTGCTGATGGACAAAATCCTGCATGACCTTAAAGACTCTAAACTATGGGAATTATGGTATATTCCTTACAATGGGTAATGCAGGATTTTGTCCATCCCATCAGCAGTATCTTTATTTTTCGAAACTTCGAAAGTTGAGGGTCTCGCTATCTCGATAAGAAATCAGAAAAACCACAATCCCCAACTGCAATGCCTGAGCCCAGTCCCGCCCCGAGCCAGAAAACAGGCCTGCTGAATGGCACGCGCCACCGTCACATAAAGCCTTCACTGAGCACTCAACGCATGCGGGGGAGCTCAGAAAATGATGGATGCGGGGTTCATTTTTCCAGGCTCACCGGCACAAGAACTAAAACCTAGACACGCTGTCGAAAGTAGCAACTCTGCAGTGCACCCGCTTGGAAAACAGTTTGGAAGCATACCGCCTCAAAGTCAAAAACTTATGTGGCAATGACATTAGTCATTCTTGCTGTTGTTCTCCGCCTCGCAAGCCTGAAGCACGAAACCGAAACCTTTGTATTACCCAAACGGACACTAACAATAGAGGTCTGAGTAATTGTGATCATACCCCTTGTTTGGTCCCTATACAGTAACATTTAGACACATGTGCACCCCAAAAACGTGCCAACGGCAAGGGCAGAGGAGCCTTCGGATACCGCAGGCGTGTGCCTACCAAGACTGCCACGCCTCATCGCCAGCCGCATGCTCATTCTGCAGCTAACAACATCGATATCAAGATCAGTCTGAGTATAAAAAATAACATGAAAATCAGCATCATCTTCATCGTCATCATGGTCAAATGCCAACATCATCAGCAGCATCACAATCGTTATCAGCACACCACCCGCTTTCGTGATTTGGACACTTGCCGTCATCACCCTCGTCCCACAAAAAGATTCGCCCAGCCTGTCATGCGTCACGGACCGATACCAGCACCAGACTGCTTGCCATGGGCATCGGGGACGAGCACAAGACAAAGGGCACCATTCCCCTCGCCCTAGTTTGGCCGCTGCACTCCACCGGTCCGGGACAAGGTCCAAGGTGCCCCTGCCCTGGACAACAACCGAAGTCGAAACTCAAGGGAGCCATGCCCCCGAGCCTTCCAGCCGCCAGCGACTTCAGGTGAGGATAGAGGTCTTTGTCATTGGCATTTGGTCGGTCATCCCCGAGCTTAACACGCAAAAGGGTCACGCACTTTATCTAAACCCTAAACCCTAAACCCTAGAATCTTTCTTCTGTGTGTCCAATGCTGCTCTGAATGGCCATGTACGAGCACGAGGCTTAGGCTTTCCGTCGTCGCTACTTGCCGCCTTTCCCGTGTTCAAAGAGCTGAGACATCGCATGCTTTCGAACTAAGCGTCCATGTATCAACACTCAAAAAACCCGAAAGACACCTTCAACCCTAAACCCCAAAACAAACCTAAACCAACAAAGAGAGACTAATCCTCTAAAACCATGGTAGCACCGAAACCAACCAAGGGCTTTAGTTTAGGATCCCCAAACCCTAAACCTCTGAACCAAAGCTTCCGGGATCCCTGCACTCTAAACCTCTAAACCCTAGTGGAAGCACACAAACATGGGGGATAAGTACCTTAGCCGAAAAAGATTAACCTGTCGAAGTAGGGTAGGATTATGTAGGCCCCCAAAAATTGAAGCTTACCTACGCAGCCTCCTAGAGCAAAAGGGCCTCCGGGGATCTAGAAAGTAGATCCCTCAGTTTGAAGCCCTCCACTACTAAGGGTACGGTATAGGAACCCCCATTAAGGGATCTAAGTACTCTTTGGATCCTCCCTGGGGTCTGGGTAGTGGATCTACAGAGGTTCCTTTAAGCTATCCTTTAAAGGAGTATGTGGTGTTTCTTGATTAGGAAGTAGTATTATGATTTGGTGAAGTATTACTAGGATACCTCTTTTTGGTATTGGGTAACTTTATAAGGAACCTAGGACTACAAAAAGGGAATAAGGGTACTACTGGGCATCCTAGATTAAGAGCAAAAGAGCCTCTGGGGATCCAGATATCCGCAGACTTGGCGTATCATCAGCCGCCCGCGGCTTTCCAGCCTTGTGCGGCGCGTGGTTCAGACTTCGGCTTAGTGAGTTGGGGGCTTCAGGGCTTAGGCTTTAGTTCAGGGATTAGGGTTTTGGGTTTAGGGTTTAGGGTTTTGGGTTTAGGGTTTTGGGTTTAGGGTTTAGGGTTTAGTTCAGGGATTAGGGCCGAGGGTGTATAGCATAGAGAGCATGACATAATATGACACAGCATCGCACAACATATCATAACACATCTTGTAAGATGTTAGAGCAGAGTAGAGTCGAGTAGAGTACAGCGTAGAGTAGAGAGAGGTATGCTCAGGTTTAGCAAGTCTGTAAGGCATGTGTACTTCAGGGTTCGGGCTCCCTCAGCCGTTCGGAGGCTGAGGTTTTATATGGTCTGAAATTTTTGAAAGCCATATGGGAGTTTCCGATAATTAGGGGTACCTTATATTGGAGTCCTTATAAAAAGGATCCTATTATTTAGGGTGCTATATTAGGGCCCCCTATTTTCCGAAAGTCCCATATAAACTTGCGGAAACCAAGACAAAGGCGTTGATGACAAGAATAGGGTTCTGGTGTATCGGCCCGTTATTAAACAGAATAGTAGGAAAACAAGAGTTTAATTACTGGGGAACCTAGGAAGAGGCCTTGATGACAAGAATAGGGTATGGGGTAGCGTTTAGCATAAGCATACAGGGACCATAAACGGGATATTATTTCTAATTATTCGGACCCCTACACGACATGATGCCACATAGGTTCTTTGAAAGTTTCCAAGTTTGGTGAATTTGCAGGCCTTA
Organism: Symbiodinium sp. CCMP2592; assembly: GCA_905221615.1. Lineage (NCBI taxonomy): Eukaryota > Dinophyceae > Suessiales > Symbiodiniaceae > Symbiodinium > Symbiodinium sp. CCMP2592. The sequence continues at coordinate 81,498 of CAJNDT010005079.1, forward strand.
CGGGGTTCGGCCTCTTGGGCCAAGTGCAGAAGGCTAAGCGATAAAGGTATTCGAAGACGCCTCGGACGAGAACTTATTGTATTGCTTAAGTGCGAGGGCTAGGGGCTTCAGGGTTTAGAATGGCGGGTTTGTTGGTTCAGGAGTTTACAGCGCAGGGCGTATCTGTTTCCATGGCCTTAGGGCTTTAGGCTTTAGGGTACGCAGTATTCGAGGCTCCGCGCTTAAGGTTTGAGTTTCCTTTTAGGCTCAAGGGACTTAGTCAGGTCACCATTGCGGCTATAAGTTCCCGAAGCAAGCTTCACAAGCCCTGTTTATGAGCCACTCTTCGGGGTTTAGGTTTACACGATGGCAGGAAGCCCTGAAGAAATCCATGCCACATACCTAAACTCCAAACCTTCAATGCTGGTTATTGGAGCAAAAACGAATGTTGTCCGACAGAATTTAGAGCGGGATACATAGCGATCCAGAAACCTCGTAACAATGAGAATAACAACACCGCAAAAATTGCCACAAACTCTGTAACCTATGGAAACCCTACCCTAGAGGGTCTGTTTACCAAAAGAACAACATCACAAATCCACTTCAGTCCAAAAGCATGCAGCACTGATGAACAAAAGTGTGCAAGCGAAGCAACGACCGTCCGAAATCCTAAACCCCTGACTTTAAATCCAAACAGATAGAGGAGAAAGACAGAGAAAGAGAGAGAGAGAGAGAGAGAGGGCTGCGTTAGCCCGAAACATGTAACAATTGCTGAGAGCCCGAGCATCTCCTGGTGTGTCGAGAACTCTCTCAGCAGCCTGCCAGTAAGGATAAGGCGCGTTTTTGGTTCAGGGTTTAGGGCTCGGCGTTGTGTGCGCCGTATACTGTACGTCCCACAGCTTAGTGACCTCTCTGCGGGATTTATGGAAATTCGTAGTTGTTAGCAGAGCTACATTTCAGCCCTGCAGTGCAATCAGCGCCAAAAAATGTGAACACTGCCAAATGGATATTCGCGCTGAAGTTCTATGGGAACCGTAAGTGGGATGATAAGACTCGCACACTGCACAAGATTTACATCACGATGCTTGCGATGCGGTCTGCTTTAAACACCGAGGCCCAACGCAGTGAATCGAAAGGGGTACTATCAGGGTAATATAAAGGTACTATACGGGTGCTATAAGGGTTCCTTTAAAGGGTCCACGGCCTGTGGACGATGACGGTGAAGAGATCCGAGCGGCTTCCGCCAGAGCCTTTGGGTTTCGTCTTTTGAGGGCCCAGCTTGGACAGAGCTCCGCGGGTCTGGCTTCAAAAAAAAGTTAGGGGTTCAGGGTTTAGGAGTTTAGGGGTTTGGGGGTTTGAAAAGGTTTAAGGGTTCAGAGTTCAGGGTTTTACGTGTTTTAGGGTGTAGTGGTTTGGAGGTTTAGGGAGACTGGAGACTGGCCAAGTTGCTAAGTCGAAACAAATCCCAAATTCCAGACCTTGCACCCACATACCCTACACCCTAAACCCTATTCTAACTATGAAGGCCTCTTCCTCGGATCCCAGTAACCCCCTTAACAATAAGGGAAACCTTGTTCCTAATATTCGGTATTAATACGTAGGGACCCCCCGAAAAAAAAGGGCAAAGGGGTAGCACTGGCGAACTTGGCGACTGTTTCCCCCCCGCCAAAAAAAAACAATAAACCCTGAACTCCCAAAAGTCCTAACTCTGGGTCTGCTGCCAGTAGAAGAAGATGCTGAGGCCGATCCCCTGAGATTTGTTTTTGGGGAGGGCCCAAGGGTTCAGGGCTCTGGGGTTTAATGTTTTGGGGTTTAGGGCTTTATGGTTTAGGGTTTCGGGGTTTTCAGGTTCTATACGTGTTTCGTCAGGTCTCTCTAAGGCTTTCATGAGGGTTCAACAGGGGTTCTATACGGATTCTACCAAAAGGCAAGTTGCAGCAGGAATCGAAACCCCGCTAGGGTTCAGGGTTTTGGAATCTTGCTAAAAGTATTATTTCTAAAGATAGTCAGGAGGTTGCTAAGACCAGCATCAATAAGGCTGCAGGAGTTTGGGGTTAAAGGGGGTTGTTGATTGAGCCTTGGCCTTGGCCTTGCCCCGTGAGCCTCGGCGTTCCCTTGCCCAAGTCATAGTCGGAGGCTCCGGAGGATCCGGCAAATGTGTCAATGCCCTCAGAGGAGACCATCTGCTGCCCCTCCTTGCCGTGGCCTTTCCCCTCTCCCATGACGTCACCGTCGTGATCGGACTCCTCTCCCTCGCCGATCTCATCCTCGGAGTCGAAGGACGAGGACTCCAGCTCGGCAAGGCGTGCCCGACGAGCTTTCTCCTCCTTCGTGAGGAAGATGGGATAGCCGAAAGAGTGCTCGGAGCTCATGCCGATATTCGCGAAGTGCAGATCCGCTCATGCAGCTATCAGTTATCAAGCTTCTGCTGCAGGCTGGGTGTCATTCACGCTTTAGGGTTCAGGGTTGAGTTTGCAAGAACCTTAACTTAGGGCTCCAAGTATATAAACAGTACCTAGCTTGGGCTCTAACGTCTATGAATCGTCTCTACTTTGTGCAATTCTGTCTGGTTCTTAGTAGGGAATGGGGGAATGGGTTATGGAGACTATTATTGGGGATTATATGGGGACTACCATAGGGATCCATTTCCCCACTCCCTACTAAGAACCAGACCTCAACGGTAAAATGTAGAATCCAAGAACAGCCGGTTTAGGGTTTTAGGGTTCTAGGGTTAAGGGCTTTAGGGTTAAAGGCTTTAGGGTTTTAGGGCCTAGGGCTGGTGCTTTACATCCCTTGACGAGGACCCCTGGATGTCAAAAGCCGAAATCTGAAAACAGACCGCCGCTCTGCTGAAATGTCGAACTTCCCAGACCCCCGGGAGGATCCAAAAAGTAGATCGCTTAATGGGGTTCCTTTACGGGTTCCTTTAAGGGTCCCTGTAAGAGATCTATAGGGTTTTAGGGTTTAGGGTTTCGGGTAGATCCCCTAATTTGGGGCCCTCGTCTACTTCGAAGGGCACATTTAAGGAACCCCCATTAGGGGATCTACTTCTTGGATCCTCCCGGGGGTCTGGGTAACTCATTGTCCATACGGAAGCAAAAGAACAAAGTGATTACAATGCCACCAGCTGTCGAAGCTTCTACTTAAAGGCTCATGGGACTTAGCAAGTAAGGTTATAAGTAGCTTATAATTCGGATAACCCCACTTAGGGGACTCATAACCCCAATTATAGCCTACTTACTAAGTCCCCTGCCCTTCCAAGTAGCATTGCTTGTGAAGAACCTAAACATCCCATGCCCGACAAACCTGAAACCTCAGGACGCCACGTGACGTACTTAAAGGATCATGGGACTTAGTAACTAAGGGGCTTAGGGTTCCCTTTAAGGGTACTATAGGGTTCTGAAATAAGGGTTTAGGGTTTAGGGTCTACTTAAAGGATCATGGGACTTAGTAACTAAGGGCTTAGGGTTCCCTTTAAGGGTACTATGGGTTCTATAGTAGGGTTCCCTTTAAGGGTTTCGGGGTTTAGGGTCTACTTAAAGGATCATGGGACTTAGTAACTAGGGTTGTAAGTAGGTTATAATTAGGATAACCCCACTTAGGGGACTTATAACCCCAGTTATAACCTACTTATTAAGCCCCATGATCCTCCAAGTAGTACGCCCCTAAACCAAACTCATAGTGGTAGCAACACTCTGGAACCGCAATGCGGAGGCCTTGATTCGGGGTATGTTGTACTGGAAGTAATTATGCTATACGGACTAACAGGGACTAACATTGCTAATCAGTTGTTCATGCCTCTATCCCTACACCCCAAGCTCTAGCAGCCCAAAGCTTCGGAACAATAGGTTAGTTCTAAGGAAGATAGTGCGGCACCCTTATAGAAAGGACCCTAAATAAGACAACTATCCATCTCCCCAAACCCTTATAGAGCCCTTAAAGGAACTCACCCTTACGGACCACTAAACCCCTGAAACCCAAATCCCTTAAAGCCCGAAACCCTTGAAACCCCAAACCCCTAAACCGCGGCTCTAGGATGCCTAGGCTACGAAACATGAGCCGGGGAGCCCAAAACCCCTTAATTAAGGAGTAGAGTCTACATCATAATACGAAGCCCCGTATAGTTTAAGGTCTATTTCAATATATTCCGTAATCAAGGCGTATTGGGCTCTGTGGGTAGCGTAAGAGCCCGAGTGTCGCTGTAGTGCACTCTTCCTCCGGGAGGAGGTCCTGTCATATCGACCATCACACGGGGGGTCTCGGTCTAGGAAAGGGCCTTACCTGGGGATCTAAAAACCTACCGATTTAAGGGGTCTACTCTCTAATTAAGGGGTCATAACATACTATGTTGTATGGTTTCGGGTCACAGGTAGCTCACAGGTAGTAGCTTAATTAGAGTAGGACTGGGATTTAGGGTTTAGGGTCGGGGCATGACTGATTGGAATAGGGTTTCGAACTATGTCCTTACACAGATTATGCAAAACAAAATATTGAAGGAATCCTGAATCCTCAACGACTAGGTTTTATAGGATTTAAGGACTTGGGTTTAGGGTTTAGGGATTAGGGTTTAGGCTTAGTTAAACTTTCTGATTCCTACTAAATAACGATAAGAATCCAAAAAGATGAAAGGCTAGGTATTGAGGTGATCTAAGCTTAGGATTTGAAGAAATAGGCTCTTTAAGTGATGACGGCTTAATGATCTTAATGTAGGATGTTGACCCAGCATACAAACGGCATGCGGCTCTGCGCGCATGTAAGATGATATCGCTCTTTATTTAGGCCCCAACATTTGGACAGCTCGACCTTAAAAGGGTGGGTCTGTAAGGGTCCGTTGCCGCTAAACCCTAGAACCAAAATCCTGAATTCTAACTCCGAAAACCTAAAACCCAAATCCTAAATCCTAAATCCCTAAACCTCAAACCCTAATAAGTAACCGCCAAAAAGCAGGAGAGTCACAAAACCCCAAAACCCCAAACCCAAAACCCAAAACCCCAAAACCCCTAAACCCCAAACCCAAAACCCAAACCCCAAAACCCCAAACCCAAAACCCAAAACCCCAAACCCTAAAACCCCAAACCCTGCAACCCAAAACCCCAAAACCCCAAACCCAAAACCCAAAACCCCAAAACCCCTAAACCCCAAACCCAAAACCCAAACCCCAAAACCCCAAACCCAAAACCCAAAACCCCAAACCCTAAAACCCCAAACCCTGCAACCCAAATCCTCCTGCCTCGATACAGAGCTCCTCTTCCACCGGCTTCGCCTCACAGCAAATGGTTTCTCTTGAATTCTGACTTGAAAATCGAAAAATTTAAGGATTTGGGATTTAGGGTAATTAGGGTGGTTCCAGGAGTCAATGTGCAGGGTGTGTACTGTAACAGGCTTAGATAAGGTGCCCAAACCTTTCCAGGACCCATACAGACCCCTCAAGCGACCGTAGGAAGCCGTCAATGGAATACCTGGACACCCTTCAGAAATGCAGATCAAAATTTCGGACATAGGGCTACTGCAGAGCGCGCAGATTGAGCAGTGCGGCTGCGAAGGCACGTTGTCCCTAAACAAGGTTGCAGGGCGTAGGGCTATAAGAATGTGCTGTAAAATGCATCATTATCAAAAGGTTTAGGTTCAAGGGTTTTCAAACTTACCATACCTTCGTAAGTTGGGATTGCGGAGATTTTGAAGCAGGGTGTCTAGGTTAGAGGGCTCGGGTTAGGGTTCAGAGATTGCGGGTTTTAAGGTTTAAGGTCGCGGGTTTTATGGTTCTGGGTTTCAGTTGGTTTTTCGGGCTTAGGGACATCGAACCGCGACAGCGGAGAGTGTGAGAGACAGGCCTCCATTATCTGCGCCAGAACACGCAGTGCCGTGATCACCACCTGCAAAGTACTTAAAGGATCGTGGGGCTTATAGTAAGTAGGAATTGGGGTTATAAGTTCCCTAAACGGGGTTATCCTAATTATAATCTACTTAAAACTTAAAACCCTACTTACTAAGTCCCATGAGCCTGCAAGTATGGGTTTAAGGTGTACTCAGGGGATTCAGGGACTTAGACTTAGCAAGTAAGTAGGGTTGTAATTGGAGTTGTAAGTTCCCTCAGTGGGGTTCTCCCCATCATGACCTTATTATTATAACCTTACAAAGCTGCTAAGTCCCTTGGGCCTCTAAGCACGGTTTTTGACCCTAAACCCCCAACCCTGAACCCTGAAACCTCTGAATCATAAGCGGGTTTCGGGTGTCCTATGCGGCTTCACCAGCTTATCCGTCTTATCCCTAAACCCTAAACCCAAAATCCTAAACCCTACCTGAAGGACCAAATGACCCTTAAAAGTAGGGGCCCTATACCCATGTACTATGAATCCCTATATGGTAGACGAACCTTAAACCCTTTTCGGGCTCATTTCGTCCTTAAGGCAAGCCACTACAGTAGAAACCAGAAAGTTGGAACATGGCTTTAGGAGGATTAGTGCTAGGATCCCTTATACTTTACCTTAAGGGCATGAGGAGTCTCATGTTCCAACTTTCTGGCTTCTACCATAAAGCCAGCACTCCGGATCTCCCATTTCCTTCGAACCCACGACACAAAACAGAGAAGCGCGAAACTTTATCGGTGACCTAGACCCCCCCCCAACTACCCCTTATTGTAATCCCTGATAACGTCTTCATGAGAAATATTAGAGCCCTTTAAAGGGTACTTGGGGAGTCCTGGGAGGGATAAGGAGTTCGGGTTTAGGGGTTAACGGGGTCGAGGCATTATAGGGATTACTCCTTAGAGGACAGGCCAGCGTACCCAATAACCTTGCAACAAAATTTGCTGCCCTAAAGCAAAGGAAAGGGCCAAGAAATAGGGTGTGAACGGAATGCCACAGCAGGAGCTGGCTGTAACAACTTTCGCAGCTGCATGAATAAATTGCCATATCGTCATATCGACGTTCGGTTGTTTATCTGCTAGGCAGACTTGAAAGCCCTGTTGCACCCCGAGCTCCCTGGCCTCCCCCTAGACCACAGCCCAAACCAAGAACCCGAACACACAGGCGCCTGCGCCCTAGTCCAGAAAAAAAGCACCTTAAACCCTGCATCCCGAAAGGGTAAACCATATGCCCCAACCCCAAAAAGCAAGAGGTAGCCTCCGGCTAGATCGCATATAAACCTACTCAACTAGACCTTAATTATTGTGAAGGTAGGTTTCTTGTAGTTCATACTGTTCATATACTCACATTTCCTGACCCCATATACGACTATAAAATAGAGTCCAAGTTTGATCTCATATAACCCTACACCCTAAGCTTGACTCAATATGAGGCCCTATGCTTTAAGGCTCCGACTCTAGGGCTCAGCTCGTTGTTGGGATGCTAGACCTCAACCACCTAGTTGCTGAGTTCATAAGACCCAAAAAAGTGTACACTTTCAGTTTTATAGTGGGTAACAGTTTTACAGTGGGTAATATTATCCCCAAAAGTGTAAAGTGTATCCACTCGGCTACTAGGCCAAAACCCAAACACGCCCGCCTCGTCGTTGGGATGAAGCAGACTTTCGAAGATGGGCATGAAGAGCTCTTTCAAGGTTTCTGGGCTCAGTTAGGCTTCAGGGGTTTGGGGGTTTGGGGGCTTTAGGGTTTACGGGTCAGGGGTTTAGAGGCTTAGTAGAGCTTAAGGAGTTCAGGGTTTGGGGGTTTAGGATTTAACTTAAGAGTTTAGGGTCTGGGTAGATATTTGATTCATGAGCCCATTTCCTTTGACAGGCCCTGATAGTGTGCTCCCTGCTGCATGCCCTGTAAAGGCAGGGTTCTAAATCAATGGTCTGTAGTCTTCTCGGGTTATCGTGTAGATGTGCGTGGCCCACCTAAAGAACTAACAAGTAGATTCGGGTTTTTGAGTTTCCTATACGATGGCGACACATAGAAAACCCTGGCATGTATATGCCCCTGGCCCTAAAGGAGCCACATCTTGCTACGCAGGCTTTTGTTGCAACGGTTCAGGTTCAGGCGGGGATCGGAGATTGCGAGGGCTAATGTAAGCAAACACTCGGATGATCTCCCTATGGAAAACTGTACGTGTAGGCTTGCCTCAGCTTGGACTCAGTTGTAGCCTATCCATCCAGGTCTTCCCTGGCTCACAGCGCTGTAGGCCATCCTCCCCAGCACCTAGACCTGCTCTTTCACTGTCGGGTCTCTCTCCTCGGCTTCTGTGAGGAAGTTATAGCTGGTGGCGTGGCAACCGTTCGTGAGGGCACCACTTGCCATCTGCTAGCCTTGCCGGATCGGCCAGCCTGATAGAGGGCCTGAATGATTAGAATAGGGCTTGGGGTATGTATGTTCTACCACAAGTAGAATAAGGAACCCCCAAAATGTTCGGCGGGTTTAGCCGCCTGCGCAGAAGCACTGAGCACAACAAGCACCGGCCAAGGGGGTGAGGCCGACGTCTGCAGGATCGTTTCCCAGACCCCGGGAGGATCCAAAACGTCGATCCCTTAATGGGGGTTCCAATAAAGTACCCTTAGTAGTATAGGGCCCCAAATTAGGGGATCTACTTTCTAGATTCTCTAAGGGACTAGGGTTAGGGTTTAGGGTCTCTACAGTCTCCTGCCACTCTGGAAAAGGCCAGGACTCTGCAACGAAGTTGCACTTCAGGGCAGATCTTGCGGCCAACCCCCTCTCGTCTCTATGAGCTGTGCAGCAGATCACCCCCCTCTGTGAAGGACCAGATGACCCTTAAAAGTAGGGGCCCTATACCCATGTACTATGAATCCCTATATGGTAGACGAACCTTAAACTAACCCTTTCAGGGTTCATTTCGTCCTTAGGTCCCCATCCCCTGCCCTCCCCGTCCGGTAGGAGGACCCTGAACCCCGAAACCCCAACCCTCAAAGGGAACCCTACTATAGAACCCTTAAAAGGAACCCTAAACCCTAAACCCTTAAAGGGAACCCTATTATTCAGTACTTCGCAACCCCATTGCCGAATGTTCAGCAAAGTGGCCTTTCCGGAGCATTGCTGCTGGGCTGTCTGACAGAAGCAAACAGATCCACCTCGGCTGGTCTCGTCTAAATATGCAAAACATCTTCACCCCTTCTAAACCTAGGATACCCAGTAACCTAAGAATCAAAAGGCCTCTCTTTTTGGTATTGGGTAACTTTCTAAGGAACCTAAGACTACAAAAAGGTAATAAGGGTACTACTGGGCATCCTAGAAACTCTAAATCTCCTACCTAGTGCCCCAACACCTAAACCCCGTCCCGTAACAGTTGGTCCCGTCAACCATGCGTCGCTCAAATATCCCCTAAACCCCATTCCTGGTTCTCCTTATCGTAAGATTAACCCCTTTTCCCTTTGTTCAGTGCTTCAGAATAAGAACGGGACAATGCTGCCATTAGGACCAAACGACCCTTATTCAAAGTGCCCTATATCTATATCCTTATACTATGAAAGCATATCTATGTTGAGGCTTAAGCCCTACTATTGGGATAGCAGAATCCAAAAAGACTATTATCGAACCCTACAAAAAATCAAGGTCAATTAGACCCTGAACCCTAAAAACCCTAACCCCTAAACCTCGAACCCTGACTTAGTTATGTGGTTTAACATTTATTAGTTTGGGGCTGATGGGTTCAGGGTCCAGGGTCCACGCGTTTGGGGTCTATGTAGGCTGCAGGGTAGGGTCCAGTCTTGAGAGGTTTAGCATGCAAAAAGTGAGTTTACACAGGCCTGCAAGGAAATGTGCCGTGCGATTCTGTTGTTTCTGGTTAAAGGGTCTTGTCCTCTACCTGGCAGTGCTCCAACAATATTATATACCTATCATACGGCCAATGCCGTAACATGCTGCATTAATCAGTTTAAGTATTGTGACGACTCTGGCGATTGCAATGGTGATGATGGTGGTGTTGATGATGATGATGACAGTGATCAGGATGAGGACGAGGATGAAGACAATGACGTTGGTGTGACTGATGATCAGGACGACGCCCGACCATGGTGGAGGAGGTTGCAGTTCCTGCTGTTTTAAGATGCTTTAAGCATGCTCCTAAACCCTAAACCCTAAACCCTTAAACCTAGAAATTACCTAAACCCTAAACCCTGAACCCTTAAACCTAGAAATTACGCTCAACTCTTTCAGCTCTTGCACCCTGAAGCCCTCGAGCATGACAGGGAAGCACAGTGCTTCCTAGCAGCTGAAGGCAGGCGATGTGAACCACCATCGGCCCCTGCATGCAGAGCTTCTTCGGATTTTAGGTTTAGTTTTGTTGAGGGCCTTTTTGAGTCTGCATGACAGAGTCTGACAGCCTCCAAGGTTAGGGGTTTAGGGTTTGGGGGTTTGGGGGTTTAGGGGCTGGGGTTTGAAGGTTCGGGGGTTACTTCCTTGCCAGATCTCCAAGTCACTCAAGGGTTTCAACTTTCAGAATCATGCTTAGAGACTCACAAAGTTTAAGATTTGGGCAATAGCGAAGCCGGACAATGGCTTGGAACCTATGGCAGTTGGACCTTCATGCTTCATGAGGGTTTAGGGTGAAGTTTGAAGTTTTTGAGCTTTCTTAGGCTTTAGGCTGCAATCTCATGAACTCAAAACCGCATGAACCGACCCAGCAATGAGTAGCTGAATCCTACCTGCGAAGAAAACGCGGCCAACAAATACAACTCACAACATGCCTCACAGGATTTATGGTCTCGGCCCAGGCACCATCATCATGAACACCGTCCTCGTACTAACCATAACATACTTGGAGGTTCATGGGTAGTTATAAGTGGGGTTCTGAGTACGCTGATATGGGTTATAGGTATAGTTACCCTACTTAGAACCCTACTTATAACTGCCCATAGCTGTGAACTCTACTTAAGGGCTCAAGGGACTTAGTAAGTAGGGTTGTATTTGGGGTTCTACATTCCCCGAAGCAGGTTTGTCGTAATTAGAACCATAGCTATAACCTTACTTGCTAAGTCAAATGCGCGTTTAAGTAAACCCGAAACGCTGAACCTGAAGCCCTACACACTAATTCCTGAGCATCCCTGACCCGTAACAACCCTAAACCCTTAATTAACCCTAAACCCTAAATCCTAAACCTTAAATCCTAAACCCTAGAACCTTAAACCCCAAACCCTGGGACCCTCAGCCATTTTCCTCCCCTCCCGGCCTCGCCCTCCGGCCGCTTCCTGGAGCTCAGGGCAAAGTAAGCCAGGGACTTCACGACTGAGGGCTGAACTTCGGTGGTTTAAATCTGGGGTCCTTTAAAAGGGATCTATAAGGGTACCTTAAAGGGGTGCCTAGAAGGGATCTATAAGGTTTAGGGTTTGATATTAAATAGGGTTTAGGGTTTCGGGTTTAGGGATATGATACAAATCTTACATTGCCTTAATGACCCTAGTCTATGGGAATTATGGTATATTCCTTGTTATGGGTAACGCAGGGTTTAAGGCTTGGGGGCTTTGGAACCCCCCAAAAAACACCATCCGAAGCCATCATAAAGCCCACAACCATTCTCTAAACCGCAACAAAAAGTGCAAAGCCCCACGCCAAACTCTATGCAACCGTGAACAGAACTCCGAAACAGAAAACCAACCCCGTCAACTGGCGAGTGCCCGGCCCCTGGGCAACGAGGAGCTCGCTGAGTTTGGCCACCAGCCTGGGATTATGCAATTTGGGGTTTAGGGTACTTACGGTGTTTTGGGGTACTTTAGGGTACTTAGGGTACAGGGATTTTACGATTTATGGATGGGCGTTTAGAATGCAATCTGTGAATTCTTTGTTGGTTAGCGGTTTTTTGTAGTCGTACTAGCAACACTATTAGTGGTAGTAGTAGTAGTAGTAGTAGTAGTAGTAGTAGTAGTAGTAGTAGTAGTAGTAGTAGCAGTAGTAGTAGTAGTAGTAGTAGTAGTAGTAGTGGTAGTAGTAGTAGTAGTAGTAGTAGTAGTAGTAGCAGCCGTAGCAGTCGTAAGTAGTAGTAGTAGTAGTAGTAGTAGTAGTAGTAGTAGTAGTAGTAGTAGTAGTAGTAGTAGTAGTAGTAGTAGAAGTAGTAGTGGTGGTGGTAGTAGTAGTGGTGGTGGTGGTGGTGGTAGTAGTGCTGGCGCTGGTGCTGGTGCTGGTGCTAGTGCTAGTGCTAGTGGCAGCGGCAGTCGCGGTGGCAGTGGTACTGGACGACCGCAACTACTACTACCACCAACAGAAGGAGGAGCTGTGAAAGTAGCCACGGCGGCAGCACACATGGAAGCTGTCGTCGTCGTGGGTGGCGGGGCTGGCGATGGTGACTGCTGATGGCAATCGCGATCTGTAGTCAATCATGGAAACAATGATGTACATGACATTCGACTTCTTCCTCCTGCTGCTCCACCTCGTCGTGCCTCTAGGAGTTGCTAGGAGTATTGTAAAAGCCAACAGATACAGGCGCAAGAAAAACAGAGCCATTGAGCCGGTGGAAGTCGCAAAACAGAAGTAACATAGCAACCGGTATACTGATAGAGTAATAATATGCCTTTACGGCTTTTCATAAGTACATTATCATTATACCCCGAACCCCTACTCAAATGCAGCTGAGAGCACGCCTGGACGGGAAGGCTGTCACCCAGTCGATGAGCCAGATCCAGTAGGCTGTTATTCAGATCCTGAAAGGGTTTAGGCTAATGCAGGAACCTGATTTAGAAACCTTGGGCCGTTACTAGGGTTCCTTATATGAACCCTACTATTTTGCGGGCTATAGGCCCGGGGTTTCTTAATCAGGTTCCTACATTAGGGCTTAGGACGGTTACGGTTTAGGGTTTAGGGTGTAGATCCCTAGACATTGCAGGTTTAGTCAGGGTGGCGGGCCAAGGGATTAGGTTTGTTAACGGCTCCAGGGTCCCAAAAAACACATAAGCAAAACTAAGGATAGTGATATCCCATATAAACCCCCTTAAAAGGAAAGCCAACAACGTAGGGATATCTCCATAAAATGTTTATGTGTGTGTGCTTTGGGTCCCTGAGGTTCATGCAGATCATTAGATGCTGGATTTCGGGCTTCGTGACTTCGTGACTTTGCCTGGAAAGGTTGAAAGCTTTAGGCGGGGAGGGTTACCTTCACGCATACATGGAAGTTTCCGAAACATTCGGGGTACCTTATTCTGGGGTCCTTATAATAAGGATCCCACTATATTTTAGGGTCCCCCGATTTTCGGAAACCCTCAAATGAAACCTAGATTTTAAGGGGGCCATTTCGGGCTTCCTTGTATGTGGCCTCAAAAACTAGGTTTGGGCGGCTGCGGTAGGGTGTAAGCCGTAAAGAACTCACTGGCCCAAAACCCAAGGGAATAAAAGTTGAAACTTTCAGACTCGACTACCTTATAAGAACCCCAAAAGTTGAAAAGTTGAGTTTACAGCCAGTATGAGAACCCCGAAACCTCAACACCCAAACCCAGCAAGCAGCGCCTAGCACAAAACTTACCTTTGGTTAGTAGGGAATGGAGGAATGGGGTATGGTTATAACTACTATTACTACCATTCTTCCATTCCCTACTAACCAAAGGTAAGAAAAGCCGAGTCGCGACGGCCATTAGAGACACCTCGTTCTCCTGCAGCCACGACTGCCAGGGTTCTATCGATGCTTGAAAGCTCAAGGGCCATAGTAAACAGGTCAATTTTGAGGTTATGGGGCTATAAGTCAACCAATCCCCTAAACCATCCTAAACCATAAACCCTAAAACCCCACTGCCGAAACCATCCTAGACCCCAAACACTAATCATTAATCCCTGAACCATCCTAAGCCCTGCTATACCCTAAAGGCCCGCTCCAGGATTCAGGGCTTTAAGATTAAGTCCAAAGCTTAATGCTCAGGGCTTGGGGTCCCGGATTTAGGGTTCAGGGTTTAGGGTTTAGGGCTTTAGGGGTTTAGCTTAGGGTCGAACAGGTAGGGCTTGGGGGATTTAGGCTCAGGGTTGAGGGTTTGAGGTTTAAGGTTCAATATGATCTACATCGTATCCAAGTAGCGCCTCAAACAGAGCGGGATTCCGTTTTCCTATGCTATACACGACGCAGGCCCCCGGAACAATAGCAACAAGCGAATACTAGGTATCCTGGATGGTTTGATTGAAGTGAATAATCCTGAAACCCTAAACCCTAAATCAAAATGTCTGCTACAATTCTACAGTTCTATGGCGGTTATGCAGCAAGATAATCCCTATACTGCTAGTCCGCGACCCTCAGCATGCGGGGGGAGGCGTGGGGTTCATTTCGCACGGGCCACGAAACATGAACTGATACGAGGCTGTAGATCTGCGGCAAGGGCATTACAATCTCATGCCTAAGCACTGCCTCTGTAACCCTAAACCCTATGCAGCCAAGCCCGTGACACAGAGACTCTCAATCAAGCCGTGAGGGCACGGAATACGGAAATTCTTCGTCCCGGTAGCATGGCAATTGCAAAGGACAAGCACCAGCAGCGCCCTCAAGCCCCTGTGCTGGAACACCAGAACACAGAAGCTATGGGACCCGTGAGCCACCAACCTTGACACAGTCAGCATCTGATCCCTGAGCCCAGAAACCCTAAAGCACCTTAACCCCCTCAGCACCCTAAACACCCTCCACCGTCTAGACTTAAACCCCCTAATTACCCCTAACCCTACCCCTAAACCCTCAACCCTAACCCCTAAACCCTCAACCCTAAACCCGACACTCCACTCTCTCCTTGTCAGTGATGCACTTGAAGATTCCCGGGAGAAGCTGCCTGAGTAGCACAAACCTACAGTAAAAGCCTAAAAGTTGGAAACCGGATTAAGGCCAAATAGTGCTGGGATTCCCTACACATTACTCTTAGGGATCGAGGCTATTGGGTTTCCAACTTTTGGGCTTCTACTGTAAGACCCGTCAGCTGTATGGCCTTCATCTATTCGGAGGCTTGAAAAGGTGGGATGAAACTGGGTAGGATTAAGGATCCATTTTTTATGACGACTCTTATCGATTACCCCACCTACCTTCATCCTGGTCATGGAGGCTTTTGATATGCTGAGCTTTTCCGTTGCCGTTTCATCGGTTGTCCAAGCTGTCAAGGCCCTAAGGCGCTGAACCTCACGAGCTTCGGGCGAAAAATGCATGATACTGTTGATGATATAAATCCTGCACTACCCATAATAAGGAATATACCATAATTCCCATAGTTTAGGGTCCTTAAGGTAATGCAGGATTTATATCATCCACCGTATCATTCCAAAGAGTTCCTTGCATACCCCGCACGAAGACCCTAGAGATTTGGAGTTCAGAGCTGAGGGTTCCATAAATTTGGGCTCTGAATTTCTGAAGGATTAGTTAGTGCTCTGACTTTAAGGGTTAGGAGGAGCCTGTGATTCAGCAGTCACAGGACTTAGGGTTCAGAGACTACGGTTTCAGTAGGGTTTCAGTTTAAGGTTGAGGGTTTATAGGGCTTTTGAGTTTAGTGCTTAGGGCCGGCAATGGGGTGTATACGTTGAGACAGAGCCCATGATCCGAGCCAGTCCTCCCTGAGAAGTCGTGCAAGACTTCACACACCCCACTACGGCAAGCAAGAATCACCGCCCCTAAACCCTAAACCCTAAACCCTAAACCCTAAACCCTAAACTCTAAACAAGCCCGGAAACTCCCAAGTTCCCAACTTCCAAAGCCAACAGATCTGCCAAGCAGCCGCGAGAACAAAGCTAGCAAACCGGTGACGGCAGCGAGGCACGTGGATAAGCTTGAGGGCCCCCATCTAGAACAACACAACCCTAAACCTTCATTCCGACAATGCGTGAAGTCGAAGACACCAAAGCCCTTACCCTAACCCTGCAATGGCCCCAGCCTCAACATACGCAGAAGCCCGGGGAAATCGAAACACTGTTCCTCGGAGTTGCTGCTTATGACTGTAGTATCACAACCCGAAAAACCTGCTGGACATATTCCGGCCACGGTATACAGACCCTCTACATGTTAAAACCATATCATCTACTATATTATCTATATTAACCTTACAAAACCCAGTGCGACCCTCCATATCTAGAAGATCCCCCCCTATACACCCCCCAACTAGCCTTTCACATACCCTACGTAAGTATTCACAATTAAGGACCATGGCACTTCGGGGGTCCCCGTAAATACTAGACAGTAACCCTCAAGAAATTGCTCAGGCCCCGAAACTATGTTTTTTTTCGTAAGCCCCGATTTGATGTCTGCCCAAAGTCGAGAAACTAGGGTTTAGTGTTTGAAGTTGAAGGTTTCGGGCTTAATATAGCGGCCTGAATGATTAGAACGGGGTTTGGGGGCCCATTATACTAGACTTATTACAATGAGGAACCCCCAACATTTTTTGGTAATTATTGAGGCCCCGATATTAAATCCCCTTAAGAACCGTATAGTAATCCGTATAGACCCCTTTAAAAGGAACCCTTACAAGAGCCCAATTATTATGTAGGCCCTCATCTAAAGGTTTAGTGCCGGGCTACGGGAGCTCCTCACCCCACATCTTCCGCCACCCAAGAAGCAGGTCTTGGCGCTCGCGTGGTTTTTCAGGGGGTTACGGTAGTTAGGGGTTTAGGGTTCGTGTAAGGGATCTATGGTAGGTTCCTTTCAAGGATCTAGACGGGTTGCTAGGGTTTGCGGTTTTCGGGGGTTTAGGATTGAAGTGCTTTCAGGGTGTGCGCTTAGCTTCCGGGTTTGTTTTGCGGCGCTGCTGGGTGTCGGCTTGAGGTTTTGTTGAGTTCTGGGCATGAACACACCCTTTTGCAATTGTAGCCTATGAACTTGCGCTTAGGCCACAGCGACAAGGGTGTAGGATGTTTGGGGTGTCGTCGTGGATCTCATGAGTAGTCCAAAAGAAACAAGAACTGCCAGAGAGCTAGGTGGGATTCACCCGTTCGCTGTGAGCTTTCAGGGCGAAGGGTCTTGTATATTCCAGGATGGTCGAGGCGATTGGGAGGATCAGCGGACTTAGTAGCTGGATCTACTGCTATGACCGGCAGTGCTATGTCAATCTAAGAAGAAGCCTTTCGGGTTAAGGGTCTAGGGCTCAGCAGAAAAAACTTTTACCAAACACGTGAACAAGCCTACCAAAAACACTGCCTAGCCCCTGAACAACCCACCGGACTTGGAATTGAATAGCCTTAGCCAAGCTGCTCCGCATCCTTTTCATATCCTGCATGTGGAGCGCAACAGCTGAAATACGGCAAAACCCAAGACCAGATGTTTAGGGGTCCTGAAATAAAGCAAGAACTCGGTAATTTCTACTGAGGCTATTTCACGGAGGCTACTTCGTCAAACTGCAGTTGCTGATACTGCATTTTGGTTGGGGACTTCAGGGTGCAGGTCTTTGGGGGTTTAGTGGGTTAGGGCTTAGGGCTTCGAGTCTTAGGGTCTGAGGTTTGGAGGTTTAAGGTTTTGGGTGTGGGGGTTCAAGTTTTTGAGGGTTGAGGGCTTTGATTCAAGCCTTCGGCCTTTTTGCTACGGTACTCACGGCTGTTTTGGGTTTAGGCTCTAGGGCAGGGTGGGGGGGTTAGGGTTTAGGATTCGCCGTTAGACCATCATCGTCAGCATCCTCACCTCTGGTTACTTTGCTAGTCCTGATGCTAGTTTTGCAGTCTTCCTCATCTCGCTAGATTCAGGGTTTATGGTTTAGGATGTCGGGTTTAGGGCTGTGTAGGGCTTGACAGCGATTAGTCTCAAGAAGCCCCAAGGTCCAAGTGCCTAGATACTCATGCTGTTTGGGTCTGAGCTAGGATGCCCAATAACCCTAGGAATAAGAAGGGCTCCCTTTAGGTATTGGGTAATTTTATAAGGAGCCAAGGACTACAAAAAGGGAATAAGGGTACTACTGAGCATCCTAGTGAGAGACTACACCCTGAGATGCATTTTCAGCACCTAGTGTCGGCTCTATTGCTCTGCCTACTATACTGGTGCACAGTCTCTGCAAGTCCGAGGGGTTAAGCTTGAAGCCTAAAGCCCTGCTGTTTGAGCACTTGGTCCCGTAGGGTAGCTAGGCTACCCAGTAACCCAAGAATAAAAATGCCTCTCTTTTTGGGATTGGGTAACTTTATAAGGAACCTAGGACTACAAAAAGGGAATAAGGGTACTACTGGGCATCCTAGAGAAGCTTCGCTGCCCACCCTTGGTCCAAATTGCAGGCTTCACAAATTTGGAGGCCCCACAAGGCTTGGACTTAGAGTTCAACATCTTGGTGGCTCCGCTACGATGCTGTTGTCAGTACTCGGTGACCTACGTATACTGACTTGCAGCAGCTGTCCGACATGAGCCTGCTAGTTCTCATGGTTGCGCACGAGATTTTGAGGGTTTCTTCAACTTACGGTGCTTGAGTTCTCCGGGCATGAGATAGGGGTCACGGCCATGCTGGTTGCGACACGGTGTCCTCGTCCATGTCCTCCTCCTGCCGATGCTGACGGCGAAGGTAGTCGTTTAATTTCGGTTCCCATTCTAAACACCCCGCCCGAAACCCGAAACCCAAAGCCCTAAACTCTCTTAGCCCTCAACACCGGAGGCCAGGCTTCAGTGTGAGCTCGACACCGCCCAAGCCCGAAATTCCTACGACCCCGCAACCACAACAGCCAATATGTGGTGTGGCTGAGTTTATCGGCCTTGTAGGGCTTGCAAGTTCATGTAAGCACAGGCTTAGTCTAGAAGAGCCCCTGCCCGCCCTGGGCAGTTCGGGTTTCAGTCGATCCCACCGGATCCCTCAACCTTATAGTCACGTAGTCTACACATAGTCTCAAAATGTCTCCGAACAATTTCACAGCAGGCTACGTGCTGCGTCGCTTAGCTGAAGCCCTCCAAGCTCTACACAACCCAAAACCTGAAACCTACTTGAAGGACCAAAAGACTTAGTACGTAGGGTTACAAGTAAGGTAACCATACATATAATAATATAAGTACTTAAAGCCCAATTAGGGTACCTATAACCTTACTTGCTAAGTCCCACGATCCTCCAAGTAAACCCGAAGCCCAAAACCAAACCAAAGCCCACGGTCCGAGATCTATACGCCCTCGCCAAAACCCTACCTAGGATACCCAGTAACCTAAGAATAAAAAGGCCTCTCTTTTTGGTATTGGGTAACTTTATAAGGAACCTAGGACTACAAAAAGGGAATAAGGGTACTACTGGGCATCCTAGCTACAGGATTTCGGGGTTTAGGGTTTCGCGGTTCAGGGGTTTAGGGTTTAATATATGGGCCTTGATTGTTAGAATAGGGGTTCGGGGCTCATATACCATAAGCATAATAAGGAAGCCCTAAAATAGTGTAGGTAATGATTTTGAGGCCCCATATCAAACCCCCATAAGAACCCTTTACAGTCATCCTCATAGACCCCTTTATAAGGAACCCTTGAAAGGAACCAGGGTTTGGGGTTTAGGGTTCAGGGTTCAAGAAACCCCACCTCGACAGGACAACGCACTACAGAAGAAGCCCAAAAGTTGGAAACCCAATAGCCTCCATCCCCAAGAGTAGGGTATAGGGAATCCCAGCACTATTTGGCCTTAATCCGGTTTCCAACTTTATGGGGTTTACTGTATTAGGGTTTAGGGTTTAGGGAAGCCTTCAACCCATGGAAGCACAAGAACCGCCTCTGATTCCGGGTAACCCTGAACCCTAAAATGAACCCTAAGGCTGCATATTGCAATATCTATATATACATATGTATATATGTATACACATAAACATATACGGATATATTAATATATTAGATTGTGTTATATTGTGTGTGTATATATATATATATATTGTTTGAGAGCAACAGAGAAAGAGAGAGAGAGAGAGAGACAGGGAGAAATAGACACTTTAAGAAACCTTAAGGCAAAGCGACACCAAATCCGACAGGTGAGAATTGAACCCTGGTAAATCGCGGGGGAGCCTTCCCAGGAGGTGTAAAGCCTGGAGTGAGGTAGACGTACTCGTAGAGCCAGCCTGGGCTCAGGGTTCAGGGTTTATAGGGTTTAGGGTTTAGGGCTCAGGGTTCAGGGTTTAGGGAGTGAGGAGTAAGTCCGAAACTGGCCCAGTGCTGCAGAGACTTATGACAGACGGTGGAGCCCTGTCCCCAAACTCCACCCTGCCAAACGCTCAAACGTGATGCAACATCATGGTCTAAGCTATGTGGGCCCTAAGCCCTAGACCCTGAACCTTATTACACGGTGGGTCCTGAAGGTAGCTGTTCTGGCTACCGGCTGCTTTGCTTCAAGAGAATTGTGCCGAAAAGTGTTTAAGGATTAGAGATTGCTTTTCTACTTTCTGAGTCTGGGTTTAAAGCTGAGGGTTCAAGGGTTTTGAAGCCCGTTTCGTTAGTGTAACGTGAGCTCTGACTCAAATCATCAAGTTGGAGGATGTTGGTTGTGTCAGAATCCCGGGTTAACGGTTGAAGGGGCTATGGGGTCAAGCTTGAGAGTTACACCCTAAACCACTTTCTGAAAAAATACGAAACCACACGTAAACCCTGGTTTTGAGTTCGGGATTTACGCCTTGGTAAGGGGTTCCGCATCGGGATCCTCGGTCTATAGTTCATAGCAGAAGTCATAAAGTTGGCACATTCTAATCCTCGTGCCTTTGAGGCATAGTATAAGAAGTCTAGCGGTAATCTTCCTAAACCCATGCTCCAACCTTCTGGGGTTTGCTGTAGGGTGGTAGGGTTTTGCGGCTTTAGGGTGTAGGGTACAAACGCTAAAGGAACAAACATCCTAATGGATGCACCCTACCTTAAGCTACCATAAATTGTAGTAAACTTGCTCGTAGGGCCTCAATACACATTCTCCTATACATAGTTTCGCGGATCCCATAAAGCAAAAACACACGTTCTGGTGGGTTAAGATGCACCATTGCTTCCGGGAAGTGCTGTTTACGACTTCACACGGCTGGCTTGCGGTAGAAGATTTAGGGCTTCATGATTTAAGTAGTGTTTGTACTCTAATCATATAATATAACCGCTAGACCCTACCAATAATTGGGGTTTAGCGGTGGCCATTCAACATACGTTTTTAGCGTCTCGAAAACACAAGTCACCTGGGTCAAACTTGTGTACATGCTGCTCGGTTGAAAGCTTAGCTCGCTTCGGCTCTTTGAGTTTAGGGTTGGTGCGGATTGTTGAGCCGAGAAACAGAGGGCACACAAGCGGATGCACTTGTCTTCCTTCTCACAGTTGGCTGCCAGGGCCCCCAACGTGTGGAACACAATCCTGGACATCTGTGGGATGCGGCTGCGAGTGTTGCGAGCCCCAAGTCTTGAAACCGCAAACCCCAAATACGCCCTTCTGGCGCTGGGCCAACAGCGGTCAACAGTCGAGTTTTCACGACCGCTTGTAGCTCCCTGTTTTACGGCTTCAGGGCTCGCAGCGCTTGTTTCCACAGTGCTAGTCTCCAGATTCGCTTGACGACGCCTGAACCATTGCAAATCCTGGAGGGCTTTCGTTTCACATCTCCGTCTTGTCGTGTTCCCGATGCCCCTAGTAAGAATGCAGATCCCGATGTCCCTAATAAGAATGCAGGTGTGGTTGCTCTGGAAAGTTTCCTGCTTGCCCTCGCAACTACACCACATCTGGACCTCTCACATGCCCAACCCTCAACAACAACCTGCCAACCTGACCAGGAAAAGCACGAGTAAATCTAGAACAATCTAGATGTGAGCATGTGATATAGATATACGTGTGTATATACATTAGTACATACAGCTTTACAGCTTAGCATGTTAATACATTGGGGTGTATACATATATATATATATATATATATATATATATACATATACATATATATATATATATATATATATATATATATACGTATGTATGTATCTATGTATGTATGCATGTATGTATCTACGTATGTCTGCATGCATGTATGTATGTATTAATTCATATAACTATATATACAAACATCAATATACATATATACATATAAGCTTTTGCACATATATATATATATATACTGACATACATATCCATGTATATCCAATTATATATAAACGCACACATAGGCCAGAGACAGATCTAGAGATCAGTAGGTATAGGTCATTAGCGACACGTAGATTAGGTAGATTCAAACACAGACAGGTCAACAAACAAACAGACAGGCAGGTATGCAGGCAGCCGGACAAGGAGGTGCGGAGGCAGAGAGGCAAACATGCAAGTGCCTACCTACACAATAACAGCGCCTCCCGCTCGCCTTTCCAAACCTCTAAACCCGAAGCCCCAAACCCTGAACTGAACCGAACCTTACACCTTGAACCCCTACAGGGAACTCCAGAAAGTTGGAATATGGTTTCTTGGTAGGATACCCTATAATTTACCATAGAAGGGTTAGGATAATCATATTCCAACTTTCTGGCTTTTACCTTAGATTACTTGGAACCCCAACCTCAGATCCCAAAACCCTGAAGTTTCAGCCGAGCATCTGCATAGCTTGCTCCGGGGGGCTTTCCTTCACCTGGGGCAATTGGGGTTTAGGGCTTCAGTGGTTTAGGGTTTAGGTTTAGGGTTTCGGGTCTAGCTTCGATACCCAAAGGTTCCAAATCGCCCAAGTAGGGACCTTTATTTGTGCATAGGCCGTTGGGAGATTGACTAGATAATGATACAGTAACTACAGTATGTGGAGTCGCTATAAGGGACCAGTATTCAAACCCAACACTCTGAACTCTAAGCTCTAAACTTTCTAAACCCCACATCAGTCCAAGACCCAAAACCCAAGACAACAGGGCCCGGCCCCTTAACCTGAAACCAGACCCTCTACGAAAACCCATTCTGCAATTCTTGATAAAGCCAATTACAGAACATACTATGGAAGTCCATGTCACGTGCAATTTTTGAACCCATTACACAACCCTTTATACAACCTTGGGCTGCAGAACCGAAGCCTGGGACATTAGCTTTCCCTTTTTCGGGTATGTGAACTTCCATGTTAACTTCGCGACGAAAAAGAAGCACCACGGCATAGCAGCGTCTCGAGCACTCGACGGCTTTCTTGAAATGCTCCCTGGACACTAGGCGCCGCTTGCAAGTGATGCTCAAGTCACCATCCTATCGAGCCTCTCGCAACGAGTCGGCTCAAAACCATCTTGCTGCACCTGCGGCCTCGGCGAGCGTGCAGGTGGCGTGCTTGCCGGGGTCGATTGACGCCAGCACGCGGACTTCTCCGGGTTCTGCCTCGCAGGCCCGGCTTAGAGCTCGCTTGACTGGCCTTGGCGAAGGCGAACCAGAGCGCCACGAGGAAATCACTGGTGAAAGCCACGTGCGACTCCTGCTCGTCGTGTCAAGCACCGTAGTCAAGCCTGTGAGACTGAGTGACCCGCCCCTCATGGCACCTCTGCATGGGCGGTTGGACGCACTAGCCCCTTACCACACCATGATGGCCTGCAAATATTTGGCTCCCCTGATCAATAGCCCCTCCCCCTTAATCAGGCCTACATTCCGGATCCCAATACTTAAGGCCATGCCCTTTAAATGTCAGGGTCAACATTCTGCCCCAAGCCCTGTCTTTGTTGATTAGCACGATGGCTTATGGTAATAGTAATGCATGTGCGTACATAATGTTACATAAATGTGTAAAGCTTGAACCTCCGAGTCTCCGAGTACCTTAGACTTTTTGAAATCCTGTACGATGCGTTCAACCGCAAAAAGCACTAAAACCCATATTTTCCGTCCGGCCCTAACCCCTAAACCCAAAACCCAAAACCCCCCAACCCTAAACAATTCAGCCCCTAAGCCGTAACTCAATCCTAAACCCCTGAAGCCCAACCACCCCAAGATTATTCTTACAGTTTAGGGTTTAGGGGTTTAGAGCCCTTAAACGAACCCTTAAAGCCCTGAAACAATGAACTGTCGATCCGGCCTGTGTCAAGAGCAAATCCAGGAGACTATCGGCATTGTGCCTGCTGTCACGCCGGTCGTCCGCATCCGCCAACATGTCCTCAGTTGATCCCTTGTAGTACTCAAAGGACCATGGGACTTAGTATGTGGGTTACACTTGGGGTTATGAGTCCCCTAAGTCTGAGGTTACCCTAATTATAACCTACTCATAACCATACATACTTACTAAGTGCCATGAGCCTATAAGTAGTAGGGTTGAAAGCTCCGAGGATGTCACAAAGCCTTGCAGCAGGCATCCCAAAACCCTATATCTCTAAGCACGAATGGCAGGCAAGGAGCGAACACTTCGTTGATGAAGATCGGCGTGTAGCCTCGGGGGGCCACGGAAGGATTTAGCGTTCCAGGGTGTAGAGGGTTCAAGGTATAGGGCCTACAGGGCTTTGCGGAACTCTTTTGAAACGGCGTAGCTTTCCGCGAAGCCTTAACCCTGTAATCGAAGCTACTCTCGAAGTCACCTGAGCCTTCAAGACACCCCAAACCCTAAACCCCTTGCAAATGGCACTAACGTGCAAGGGGATTCAGGGTTTTGCGAGCCTGCTATTCAGGCTTCAAGGTTTTGGTAGTTTATTCAGTTTTGAAGCTTCGTCGGAGTCTACGAGGCCATCACAGGACTGGGAAGCAAGTGTATGCCTGAAGTTATGCATGAGTAACCCTACCTACAAGGTAACTGCAATGTCGCGGTCGCGAAGAAGGGGTGGAGAGTACTGAGTTCGGTCGCTGCTGCCTGCCTAAACCCCAAACCGGGATTTTTGAAGGGCTCTTTTCGAAGTGCCGGAAAGTCTCCCCAAAACGGCTCTAGGCCTTCCTTGAAAGACCTTCTTAGGGGGCACTCAGCCCACAAGGATTGGGTTAACTTCTCGAAGTCGGATTTTAGAAGCCCCAAAAAGTTCAAACTTACCTACTCAGCCCAGAAGCCACTATAGCCCCAAACGGCTAAAACTTACCTACTCAAGCCTTATAGATCCCTTTAGAGGATCCCGCAAACCCTACTTGAAGGCTCATGGGACTTAGTAAGTAAGGTTATAAAGTAGGTTATAATTAGGATAACTAACCCCGCTCAGGGGACTTATAACCCCAATTATATCCTACTTACTAAGTCCCATGATCCTTTAAGTAAGCCCCAAAAGGTTAAAGGTTCCCTGCTCAGCCCCGAAGCTTTTTAGGGTTTCGAGGTTCGGTCGAGACTTACGAGGTGTAGACTCCAAGGCGATTTGGTTTGGGGTTTAGGGTTTTAGGTTTAGGGATTAAAGTTTAAGGTTTAGGGTTTAAAGTTTAAGGTTTAGGGTTTAAAGTTTAAGGTTTAGGGTTTAAGGTTTAAGGTTTAGAGTTTTAGGTTTAGGGATTAGGGTTTAGAGTTTAGGGTGTCGCAAGGCACAGCGCAAAACTCATGGCAGAATGTTTTGGAAAGAGCAGCCTTGCTCCCGACCACCGAGAAAGGACGATTCTGTAGATTAACAAAGCGAAGGAAACAGTGCAAGTAGCAAATGAAGATGGCACCAACAAAAACTAAGCTCATCATAAAAGTTGTGACGCAGACAAGTCCGACACACAAAGCACGCCCAGATACTGTCAAAGGGGAAAAGGAGGGACCCTTAATGGGGACCCCTGCCCGATAATGGGGCTATATAATGGGTAGATAATGGCTGTATTAAGGGTGTATACCTAGGGGTCCTTATCAAGGGTCCCTCCTTTTCCCCTTTGATACTGGAAATGGTTATACCGACACCCTTCAACCCGAAACCCCTGAGCACAAATCGAAGTCATGAACCCCGTCGTCGGACAAACAGCTCTGAGAGTTCGGGTTGGGATCGCCAACCTTAAACGAAAAAACGGAGGCAAGTCGGAACGGTCCCCGGACCGGAACTCAGCTACAAGTAGCAGTTGCATACGGATTAAACCCGAACAGAACCCTGCAAAGAAAGAACAGTACAGACTCTGTTACTTAACACAAAGCAAGTTTGGGGGGTAACCCAAAGGGTCCATATATTCTACTATTATGGACTTAGATTCCAACAGACCACCCCTGTCGTGGTTTTGGGGCCCTAATCCCATACTAGGAGCATGTGTATGTGTGTGTGTATATATATAATAATAAAAATATATATATATATATATATATATATATATATACACATACATGTATACACGGACCCTCTTGGCAAGCTAAATCGCTACAGCTATCTCTGGCGTAGGTCTGAACCGATCGCTGCAGCCATGAGGCGGACAGCTTCCATGCCGTTGATTCCAAGGATCAGCGTCGTCCAGCCGAGGCACAGCCTTTCTGTTAGGGGTTTAGGGCAGAAGGTGTAGACTGTTCATCCCCTTTGCTCTTACTTTGCACGACCATTAGTGCATAGTATACTATATACGCACCCTGGGCCACTGGGATCCCTGTTCCAATCATTCAGCTTCCTCCATTACACGATTGAGTCTTGGGTGTTTGCGGCCGGTGATTGTCACCGCTGCAGAAATCTGATCCCTGCTCTGAGAAGAAAAAGCGACTGAGAAGGCGCCACCCTCGAAAGTGCATAACTGTACATATGTGTACATGGGCACTGCAGGAGGGAGCAGTATTGAGAACCAATCTGAGCTATGCAGTTGGCGCTGGCAAACCTCAACCAGGTACAGGGTTTAAGGTCCCCAAACTTCAACAAAACCCTAAACCCTAAACCCCAACTTCAAGAACCCTAACCCCTAAACCACCAACTTCAAGAACCCTAGCCCTTCAATGTGCGAACCTGATCTAGAAACCCTGGGCCTATAACCCCAAAATAACAGGATTCATATAAGGAACCCTAATAAAAGGCCAAGGTTTCTGAATCAGGTTCCTACATTATTATAGTACCCTTATACAGGGAACTCCACAAAATTGGAATATGGTTTCATGGTAGGATACCCTATAATTTACCATAGAAGGGTTAGGATAATCATATTCCAACTTTCTGGCTTTTACCATGGATTTCCTTATTATAAACCCCTAAACCCCCAACTTCAAAGCCGACAAAAACAAGCACCCAGAGCCATTCCCAGAGACTCCAAAACCCCT
This sequence comes from Symbiodinium sp. CCMP2592, assembly GCA_905221615.1. Taxonomy (NCBI): domain Eukaryota; class Dinophyceae; order Suessiales; family Symbiodiniaceae; genus Symbiodinium; species Symbiodinium sp. CCMP2592. The sequence goes on from CAJNDT010005079.1 coordinate 108,332, forward strand.
TAATTAAGGAATATACCTTAATCATACTAGGCATCTTATTATAATTTAAGGTATACTCCTTAGTTAAGGGGTTTTGGAGTCTCTGGGTTCGTGCGGAGGCACTGGCGAATGTTCGGGTTCTTGAACTTCATCCTGCCGAGCTGGTCAAAACAGGCTTTTAGGGTTTAGGGAGAGCTCCAGTTCTCTAGGGTTTAGGATTTAGGGTTTAGGGTTTAGGGGTTTAGGGTTTAGGGTTTAGGGGTTTAGGGTTTAGGGTTTAGGATGTATATAGGGTTAGGTTCAGGGTGTAGGGAGAGGTTCAGTTCCCTATAGGGTTTTGGATCTAGGGTTCAGTGTTTAGGATTTAGGGAGAGCTACAGTTCTCTAGGGTTTAGGATTTGCGGCGAGGGCTGAGGTTTGAGGTTTGGGGTTTCAGGATTTAGGAATTTAGCCTGTAGGATTTCGTTAGTATGTTCTACAAGTGTCAGGAGCTTACAGGCTTCTGATACAAAAGGGGTTGGATCCAATGAGCCCGAACACCACAAACCTACAAACCCTCAATCCTAAAAGCCTCGTCTTACATTTTTAACTCATGTCAAGGCCCAAACCCCCAAAGCCCTAAACCTCAAACCCCAAAGAAAACACTTCTTTGGGAGATGACGTCCCCAGTTCGGGGTTGAGGGCTTAGGTTTAGGGGTTTGAGGTTAAAGGTTTTATCCAAGTACCCGGTTGTTGGTCTACTTGAAGGCTCATGAGACTTAGTAAGTAAGGTTATAAGTAGGTTATAATTAGGGTAACCCCACTTAGGGGACTTATAACCCCAATTATAACCTACCTACTAAGCCCCATGATCCTTGAAGTAGTGTAATCAACCAAAGTCTGGAACGGAGGAGTTCAGGTTCCAATATCGCCTGGGCGAGCTTTGCAGCTTGTGCAACAGCTTCGGTGATCCTGACGCTTGACATAGACTGGTACGTAATCATGACCGTGTCCCGAAATGTCCACATAGCCCTCTTCCGTAGTGCTTTGTAATCTGCAACATCGAAGAGGCTGTTCAGTGCTCGCCAAGCAGTGAGGCGGTGTCGCAAATCGCTTGGATTGGATGATAGAGCACCAGCGCGGATGTGAAGCTGTTAAAGTCTGTGGTTGGAGCAAGTGCCCTGAACTCATGCAGGGTGATGGCTTTGTAATTCTTGCAGAACAAATCAGATTCTGGCTCGTCGGCATTGATCAGCTTCTCCAGCTTCAGATACGCGGACAAGCGGGCAGCTGTTGCCGCTGTCTAGGCTGAGCCTTTCCCGACGAAAGATAATAACCCGCCCAATCTTACCAATATCAGCATTCCCCCCTGTTTAGGGTTTAGCGTACTGCAGAATCCCACTAGACGTTTAGGCTCTGGGACTCTGGGTAAACAGTCCCCGCCTCTGCCCTAGCTGCTGGACAAACGTCTCTGCGGGAAACTTCGACAGCTGGTCCTGCGATTTGAGTTCGCTTCCGGCCGATGGTGGATGGTTTAGGATTAATATAAGTTGCAGTTCGAATTTGGGCTGAAATGTTTAAGATCTAACAGATTGAAAACAAGATATCCAAACAAAGGACACTTCAGGCCAAGGAGTCATGTCGAGGTGCGACCAGATACTAACTCCTGCTGACCTACTGATGATTGAATCGGGCGTGGTAGTGGAGAGCCCAACCAATTAGAGGGTTTTCGTACATTTGTTGCGGATTGTTGCGTAAGTATGTATATGCAACATGTATATTGCAGACAGAGGAGATGGAGATGAGTAGATATAGCTAGACGCGTGTATACAACCCGATAAGCCCAACATTGAAGTTTGAAACTCAGAACTCCACAGCCCAAGATGCGGATTGCTTGCTCGAGATTCATTCCTGTTGACAACTCTTCTGTGGGATCCTTGCATTTTAGGGTCTACCTTAACCTACCAGAACCTACAGTTTTGCAGGGTCCCTACAAGTCCCACAGGGTTTATGATAAGAACCTACAAAAAATGTAGGGTTTGGGGGTTTCGGCGGGTTTCGGAGGCTTAGGGTTTCTGGGGCCTTTCTCTGGGGGGCCCCGTTCTCGAGGGAATCCCCATACTGATCCCTACACGTACAGCCGAAGCACTGCAATCCTTGACCCGGTTTAGGGTTTAGGGTTTATGGCGTAAGAACCCAAAGCTCTAAAGCTTTAAACCAAAACTCTTCAACCCTTTTTGAACAACCCTCGCAGATTAGCAATTCAAATGCCAATGTCTGGGGCATGCGTCTTCGGCTCCGAGACCGTAGACTGTAGGGCTTTACCAGTTTCAGGAAATCAGACCCGAAACTATCCCAACTCCCAATAAATAAACCCTAAACCCCAAACCCCAAACCCTAAAGCCCTAAACCCAAACCCTAAAGCCCTAAACCCTTAACCCCACACCCTGAAGCCCTAAAGCCCTGAACCACAAAACCCCCAAACCCTGAACCCCAAAACCCCAAACCCTAAAGCCGTAAAGTCCTAAAGTCTAAACCCTAGAGCCTTAAACCCCAAACCCTAAACCCTAAACCCCAAACTCCAAACCCTAAAGCCCTCAAGCCCTAAACCCTAAAACCCTAAACCCTCTATAGAATCCTTATAGATCCCTTTAAGGAACCCTATATAAGGGTCCCCATTAAGCCCTAAACCCGAAACCCCCTCCTTGCCATGGGCCGCGGCCGAAGTCACGATGTCCTGCGAGCAGCTGGGGAAGCTTCGGTCTACCCCTTACAGCTTAGGGGCTTAGGGGCTTAGGGGTTCAAGGTTTAGGGGTTTAGGGGTTTAGGGTTAGGGGTTTAGGGGCTTAAGGGTTTAGGGGTTTAGGGGTAGTTTAGGGAATAAGGCTGTGTAAGGGCTCGACAAGGCCGTGTAATGGTTCTATGGCGGCTTTAAGGCTTGAAGGCTCCAAGGAATCATATTGCAAGGCCTCCTGGCCAAAAGACCCTACGATATGAGGCCTCTGGGCGATCTTGAATCTCCCTAAAACCCTAAACCCTAAAACCCTAAAACCCTACAACCCCACAACCCCAAAACCCTAAACCCAAAACCCTAAACCCTACGGCCTTGGGATTAAGCTTGTAAGCGCAAAGCTTCCAACCTGAGGACCTCAGCCCTCCATCTGCTAGGGGTTTGTGGGGGTGACAGCGATGGGAGGCCCTGGTGCATTTTAGGGTTTACCTGGACCCTAAGGAACCTATCGGTGATGGCGTTCCACGGTGTGGTATATCCTATGGGGTTCTTATGAAGAGGCTTCTGCTTTTAGGGACCCTTCAAGGCCTCTCTACTTAGAGGATCATGGGACTTAGTAAGTAGGTTATAACTGGGGTTATAAGTCCCCTAAGTGGGGTTACCCTAATTATAACCTACTTATAACCTTACTTACTAAGTCCCATGAGCCTTCAAATGGTGCATTTTTTTAAGGTGCACTGACCTTTCTCCACTCCACCAGGCGACGAAGCAGTGACTTAGCCTGCCTCCCAAGGGGCTTGCACTATGTAGCAACAAGTACTAAGCTTCCGCTGGTGCATTTTAGGGTTTAGGGTTTGGGGTTACCAGGGTCTAGGGCTTTAGAGCGGGGTTTGACAAGGTCGTAGCTTGAAGCAGATTCCTTACTTGAAGTGTACTGCTCTCACTTTAGTTATTTCGAGGGGTGTTTTAGGTTTCTGCTCGAAATTCAGATTCAGGATTCTTTCGTATATGCGGACTTCTACAAAGATAAGCAGTTTGGCGCAGAGGTTGCCTTGCAGTCTCTGAACAGTGCAAAGAAGAAACCTTACTTAAAGGGTCATGGGACTTAGTAAATAGGTTATAACTCGGGTGTCCCCGAAGTGGTGGTTATCCTAATTATAACCTTTTTATGATTACTTGCCAAGTCCCATGAGCCTTTAAGTATAGATCCAAGTTTAAAAAGGTTGTCAATCCCTCCACCGCATTCCTTGTTTGAACCCGACCCAACCGTCCCGCAGCAGCTTGTCCAAGACCATAGCGGCGTGCCGCACTTCGGTGTTCACATCCTCGGCTGTTGGCGTTTTCACGGGTTCTCAAAGAAACTTATACAGTCTCGCATGCCTTTTTGCAAATATTGAAGGGCTCAGAAGACCACGGCTAAACATAAGGATCTCACAAATCTGGTTTTATTGAACCAAAACCTGAACTCTAAAATCGTTGATTTAGCTGACGGTGTCTTTCGGGGGCCTAAATTTCGGATTTCTTTAAGGCTAAGGCCACAGCTTTAAGGTTTGGTCGTTAAAGCAATTGGTGTTTGCTCATGCTGTTGCAGCTTCAGAGGGAAATATGAGCAAGCGCAAACACGTCCAATACCCCTTACTGAAGAAATAAACCTACAGTATACGGGGCTTCATATTATTATTTAAGTTATATATTCATTCGTTATAATTGGTAATAGTAAAGATTATAGGGGTGATCGAAGGATAGGGCTGATCCAGGGCCTGCTTGCAGGCGTAATACCGACAAAACCCTCAATTCGACATACATCTATATCAACTATCATAAACACTAAAGAGCAAGGTCCTGCAAACCGAATCTGCCACTGGCTCAAGGTTTAGGGTTGAAGGTCTTGGGCATTTGGGTGTAGGGTTTAAGTGAGCAGTGAACCATGTGAAGCTCTACGTTGGAGATCTTCGATCCAAGATCGGCAGTTTAGGGTCAATTCAGCAAGCGCGATTGGCAGTCCAACAATCGAAACAAACGGCATAATGTAGGGGCATTCATAGTCAGATTAGGGTTTTGGGGCCCAATATACTATAGTTACAATATAAGGAACCCCCAAAATAGTATAGGTAATTCTTAAGGCCCCTATACTAAATTCCCATAAGTCCCCTTACAATTACAGTAATCAGTACTCCTTATAGACCCCTTTATAAGGAACCCTTTAAACAAACCAGGGTACCCAAATGGTGTGTTTCGACCCGGCCTCGAACAAATACTGGCACCTCAGACACACGACCCGCCCACCCTATCCGACCCCCCTCCTAACCTCCGTTGCCCACCCCGTGCCCCTCTCCGAAAACCCCCAAAACCCCTAAACCCCTAAACCCTAAACGCTAAAATCCGAAATCCTAAAACCCTAAACCCTGAACGCTAAAATCCTAAATCCTAAAACCCTAAACCCTAAACGTTAAAATCCGAAATCCTAAAACTCTAAACCCTAAACGCTAAAATCCTAAATCCTAAAACCCTAAACGCTAGAATTCTAAATCCTAAAACCCTAAACCCTAAAGGCTAGAATCCTAAATCCTAAAACCCTAAAACCCCAAAACGTAAAGACCTGCCGAGTCGCCGCAAAGAGCCTAGAGATGCCATCGAAGATCGTGGGGATGTAAGGAAGGAGCTCCTGGGAGCATTACTAGGATACCCAGGGTGGGGTGTAGCTCATGTTAACTAGGATACCTAGGGTTTAGGGTTTAGGGTTTTGGGTTTTGGGTTTAGGGTTTAGGGTTTAGGCTAGGATACCCAGTAACCCAAGAATAAAAAGGCCTCTCTTTTTGGTATTGGGTAACTTTGTAAGGAACCTAGGACTACAGGAAGGGAATAAGGGTACTACTGGGCATCCTAGATTATGTTTCATTTAGGGCCTAGGGTTTAGGATTTAGGCTTTAGAGTTCAGGCTTTAGGGTTTAGGGTATAGTAAGGAAGGAGCTCCTGAAAGCTTTATGTTTGTTTCGTTTAGGGTTTAGGGTTTAGGTTTTAGAGTTTTGGCGTTAGGGTTTAGGGTTTGGGGTTTAGGGTTTGGGGGCTAGGGTTTCCTTTATGAGTTTGGCGTTTAGGATGTAGAGAAGTAGCTCCTGGGAGCTCTATGTTTCGTTTACCAGGACCCCCAATGGCCCTTTAATGGACCCCTTATGGTCCATAATAGTGGGTATTTAGGGTATATTAATGGGTAGTTGGGGGTCTAAGTAGGGTTTAGGATTTAGGCTCTAGGGTTCAGGCTTTAGGGTTTAGGGTATAGTAAGGCAGGACCTCCTGAGAGCTGTTTAGGGTTTGGGGTTTAGTTTTTTTTTGGTGAGTTTGGCGTTTAGGATGTAGGGAAGGAGCTCCTAGGAACTACTTAAAGGCTCATGGGACTTGGCATAATTCGAATAGCCCCACTTAGGGCACTTGTGACTCTACTTATTACATACTTACTATGTCCCGTGATCCTTTAAGTGGGGATGTGGGGAAGCAGCTCCTGGAAGCTAGGGATTCGGTTCTTTGTTTAGAGTTTAGGGTTTAGGGGTTGACAATGTTGAAGGTTTAGGGTGTCCTTTATGGGTTTAGTGCTTAGGATCGGATGTAGGGAAGGAGCTCCCCTAAACCCTAAACCCTAAAACCATAAACCACAAAACACTAAACCCTAAAACCCAAAACCCTAAAACCCAAAAACCCTAAACCCTAAACCCTAAAACCCAAAAACCCAAAACCCGGGTTGAGGCTTTTTCTTGTTTGAGGGCTTCTTTCCATCTGCGGAAGCGCCTGAAGCCCCGAGATCCGACCGAGCCGACTTAAAGGATCATGGGACCTAGTAGTAATAATAATAGTAATCATAATAGTAATGATAATACTAATAATTATAATAATAGTAACAATAAAAATAATAATAATAATAACAATAGTAATAGGAGGATCATGAGACTAAGTAAGTGTAGGGTTCCTTTAAAGGGCTCCTTTAAGGGATACTATAAGGGGATTGGGGTTTAGGAATCTATAAGGGTTCTATAAAGGGGGAGTATAGGGAACTTAAAGCATCATGGGACTTAGTAAGTAGGTTGTAGTTGGGCTGGGGTTGTAAGTCCCCTAAGTTGGGCTATCCTAATCATAATCTATAACCTTGCTAAGTCCCATGAGCGTTTCAGTAGGGTTCAGAGTTTAGAGTTTTGGGTTCTGGATGAGAGCGTAGAGCGTGGGGTTTAGAACGTAGTGGTTGCTTTACTGTTGAACCCCCTTTCCAAGGTTTAGGGTTTAGGTTCAAAGCCAAAAAGCTTAGGGATGTCGGGCTAGAGCTCCGAAGGGCGCTGGGTTCTTAGTGTCCAGCGCTCAGGGTTGTCAGCTCCTGGCAACAAAGTCTTGGGGCTTTAGGGAATATACCTTAAAATATGAGGTGCTTCTCATATGTATTCAGCGCTATTCCGTCATTAGAAGCATTGGCCTCTCTGGGTTTAGGGACGTGGGCCAAGTCGACCGAAAGATGCAGGGCTCTGGTAGGTGAAGCCCTGTCCTAAGCACTACGTACCTTACCCAAAGGGTCCTAGGCACTGCTATATACGCATGCCTTCCCACGTCACGAAACTATTTCTGAATATGGCAAGCCTACATTCATATATATATATATATATATATATAGGTACTTCGGAGCTTTTGGGTTAAACTACCATAACCTACTTTTTGTTAAGGTCTAACATTATGTTCGGATCCTTCACATGGCATTTAGAGGGACCCGATAGTTTCAGGCATGCTTCACCAGATGGGAAGGCATCGGGGTTTGATGCCAAATTAAGCTTGTCGGGTTAGAACGGTTAGGGTTTAGGGTGTGGGGTTTAGGGTTGCCTTGGACTCTTTGGATTTCCTGGGCGCTCAGGCTGCCTTTGCAACGGGGCGAAAAATGCTGGCAGAAATGGTCAGGCAATCTGTGGTTCCGCCATTGTTCGCGTGTGTAGTAACGCTTGCACATCAGACCCTCAGCTGGTTCATATAAGCCCCTACCACACCCCAATCCCACACCCTACGCACTGCAACCCTAAACCCTTAGGCCCGAAATCCTTGCTGATTGAAGTGGTTAGGCTTCAAGTGTCCAGTTGCGGATGTCTGAATCCGAAGGCTCCAACAGCCAGGAACCCCAAAGTGGCCTTCAATAGAGCCCTTAAAATCCTTTTGGTGGGTATTCCGAGTATGCCAGAGGGTAGTTGGGAGGGTGCAGGGGAGCCACCTCAAACAAACAAACTACCAAGTTTCAGAAGAGCAGCGTGGTTCGCAACTTTCGCGATGTTGAACAGCGATTCACAGGCCAGGTATCGGATCTTGGCTTGGGGTTTAGAGTTGCAGTTGGAACCAAAAGTTTCTTGTGGACAATCAGTGTTTGAATATGTATGAGGTGATTAATGGAGCTCCAGCTACTACTACTCGTGCTGGGGCTACTGCTGCTGCGACAACTCCGTCCAAGCGACTGCTGCTGCTACCACAGCGCTGGCAAGAATAACAGTAAATACAAGGTTTACTAGGTTGTCTAAGAACGATAATTTCGCTGCGAGTGGGCAACATACCACTTCTTGCTACTGCTACCTGCTACTGCTTCGGCTGCTGCTGCTGCTGCTGCTGCTGCTGCTGCTGCTGCTGCTGGTAACAATGTGACAGCATGAGAGAGCCAAAATACACATGCGTACTGTCCTCACTACTTTCGCATCGAAAGGGCTTACTGCAGCAGGGGTGCTCGATACTCGCCGCAATCGTTGGAAAACGGGCCTGATCAAAGGACCGCAACTCCGGGACTTGCCACACCCGACTACACACACACACACACAGAGAATCAGAAACGTGACATCATACAGTCGCACCCCGTAGATCTAAACTGTGTAGGGCTGCCTCTACACCCCAGAAGCCCCAAAGCGAAAGAAACCCTAAACCCTAAACCCTAAAACCCTAAAACCCTAAACCCTAAACCCCTAAACCCTAAACCCTAAACCCCTAAACCCCTAAACCCTAAACCCCTACAACCCTAGCCAGCCTTGCTCTGTATCCGTCCCGATAACAAGGTGCATGATGTCCTCAGGGTTCAGGCTCTAGGGCTCTAGGATTTTGTATGAAGAATTCATGAAACCCTAGGGTTCCTTTAAAGGGCTCCTTTTTAAGGGATCTATAAGTCTATAAGGGTTCTATAAGAGGGAGTTTAGGGAACTTAGAGGATCATGGGACTTAGTAAGTAGGTTATAATGGGGGTGATAAGTCCCCTAAGTGTGGTTATCCTAAGTACAACCTACTTAGTACCTTACTTACTAAGTCCCGTGATCCTTTAAGTAGCTTTCCTATGACGATTCCAACTTAGATCCCCTTAAAGTTCCTACGACGGCATACTTAAAGGCTCATGGGACTTAGCAAGTAAGGTTATAAAGTAGGTTATAATTAGGATAACTAACCCCGCTCAGGGGACTTATAACCCCAATTATCACCTACCTACTAAGCCCCATGATTCTCCAAGTAGGGTTTGGACATTTGGGCTCCAGACCCAGAAAGCCCACTCTTCGGAAACATACCGTAAATTATAGGGGCCTCAAAATACACATTATGACGTAGGCTGTATTCCTGAGCTCGGGCTTTCCGGGAGGCTTCTGCTTGGAGATTTTGGGGTATAGCTCAAGGATGAATCCCAGATCCTCAACCGGATAAACCGGCAAACTTTGTTTCCCATACTATTGCTGAGGGGCCCCTTAGGATAAGCATCAGCCTACTCCGAATAATAATCCCCCCCCAATTAAGCACACTTAAAGGATCCTGGGACTTAGCATACAGGCTGGTTGGAGTTAGAACGTCTCCTAAGTGGGTTCTCCTAAATTATATCCCACTTAGAGCCTGACTTACTAAGTCCCATGAGCCTTTAAGTAGAGCCTAAACCCGGGGGCCCTACTGTAGAACCCTACAGTACCCTTAAAAGTAGCCCTAAACCTTACTTACTAAGTCCCATGAGCCACTAAGCATGGTCTTCGGTTTAGGGGTTTGCGGGAGGGTTTAGGGTTTAGGGTTTTTTTGGTTTAGAAAGCTTAGGGTTTAGGGTTTAGAGGGCTTTGGGTTTAGGGTGTAGGGTTTAGGGTGTAGGGTTTAGAGGGCTTAGGGTTTAGGGTTTCGGGCTTAGGGTTTAGAGGGCTTAGGATTGAGGGTGTAGGGTTTAGGGCTTAGAGGGTTTAGGGTTTAGGGTTTAGAGGGTTTAGGGTTTAGGGATTAGAGGGTTTAGGGTTTAGGGATTAGAGGGTTTAGGGTTGGGGGGTTTAGGGTTGAGGGGTGTAGGGGTTTCGCCCATCTAAGCCCACACCTATGCTGTTTGGGTTCACGGTTTAGGAACCCCAAACCCGAACCCGTAGAGAGCTTCGTGTGTACTTTGCCTTCAAAACCCCTGAGCCCTGCAGCACCAAGTCGGCTTTGGGGCTGAATACCCTAGCCCCCAAAACGGATAACCTTTCGAATGACAGTAGGATTGTACAATCCTACTATAACTCAAAAGGTCATCCTTTTAAAAAGTAAGATAACCTGTTGAGTTATAGTTAGTAGGACTATATAAGCCCCAAAATATTCAGCCCCTAGTTGAAAGGATCCCTAAAATCCAAAGCTCCAAGAGGTTAAAGGTTACCTGCTCAGCACCTAAGACTCAGGACCAGCGGCCGGCAGAAAGTAGCTGATGTGTTCAGAACTGAGACCTCGGATGATGTGTCAGGCGTTAGGGTTCAGGTGCTACGGTTTATATAAACCCTGCATTACTCATATTTAAAATACCATGATTCCCATAGTCGAGGGTCATATTTTACTAGGATACCCAGTAACCTACGAATAAAAAGGCCTCTCTTTTTGGTATTGGATAACTTTATAAGGAACCTAGGACTACAAAAAGGGAATAAGGGTACTACTGGGCATCCTAGCCCCTAATTTTTCGGAAACCCTAAACCCTTTATAGAACCCTTATAGATCCCTTTAAGGAACCCTTATAGATCCCTAAGGGTACTATCAACCGTGGGGGTTAGAGAATCGGCTTTTCTGGCGAATTCTGCAGGCACGGCTTTTGGCGGATGGAGCCTTTGGTTCGTCAGTAGTGGGTCACTTAAAGGCTCATGGGACTTAGTAAGTAAGGGCTCAGGGTTCCCTTTAAAGGGTACTATAGGGTTCTATAATAAGGGTTTAGGGTTTAGGGTCTACTTAAAGGCTCATGGGACTTAGTAAGTAAGGTTACAAGTAGGTTATAATTAGGATAACCCGACTTAGGGGACTTATAACCCCAATTATAACCTACTTACTAAGCCCGATGATCCTTTAGGTATGCTACGACCTCATCCCGGGGTATTGGGCCCTTGGACTGCTCACAACCTAGCATTGGGGACCTGACCAAGCAGAACAGAGTAGGCTTTAGGGATGTTTGGGGTTTAGGGTCTCGGGTATTGCAAAGGAACAGCCAGCCACTCTTGACTTGCTGCAACCCTTAAATGCGAGCCTACAAACGCCAAAAACAACTTGATCAAAATGATGCCCTAAGATTACAACCCTGACAACCCAAAAAAAAACATAAACCACAAAACACCCCAACCCGAACACCCCAAACTCTAAACTTAAACCTCAAACCCGGCCACCTCACTGTAAACCCCAAACCCAACACCCTCAACCCAAGAACCCAAGCCCACCTCCCTCCAGAATCCTGCCAATCCAGAAGCCACATTCAAAATCTACAGCCCCTTCGGTATGCGGCTTTAGGGTTGGGACCTAAACCCTCAACACCAAACCCTCAAACCCTAAACCCTTAACCCCACAACCTCAAAGCCCTGCAGTTTGAGAGAAGGGCCGACAGCCACGGCGCCGATGGCTGCAAGGCCTCCTTTTCCTGGCAGGCGGCCCAGGGTGGGGTGTAGCTCATGTTAACTAGGATACCTAGGGTTTAGGGTTTAGGGTTTTGGGTTTTGGGTTTAGGGTTTAGGCTAGGATACCCAGTAACCCAAGAATAAAAAGGCCTCTCTTTTTGGTATTGGGCAACTTTATAAGGAACCTAGGACTACAAAAAGGGAATAAGGGTACTACTGGGCATCCTAGTCACGTTAAGGGTTCCTCTAAGGGCACTAGAAGGGATCTATTCGGCTTTGCATTGTCGCTTCGTCTTGGTTCGGGACTCGGGCATCAGGGAGTTAGGGTTCACATGGGCTCAGGATTTCGGAAGTAACTGCTCCATCTTAGAAGCTGGGTGTAGGGACTGTAGGGCAGGGAGTATTGATTTCAATAAGGGTTCGGGCATTACGGCTTTAATCTAAGATGTGTCCTTCTTTGCTGTATGGCTATTCGTCCTCAAGATTTGCGGCGCGGGCTGTGGTTGCATGTCAGGGTTCGTTCGATTGAATGCTGCAATCAGTCCGGAACGTTACAGGCTTTTAGGATTTAGCGTTCAGGGGTGACCTCAACTTCCTCCAGGCCCCACACCTGCCGGCCGATACATTGTCTATCGCAACATGGTTTGTTAGATTCTTGTCACGCAAATGCATTGCAGGGGTGTCTAACTTTACACCCTAAGGCCCTGTAGTTCGCTTATAGAAGCCCTTTAAGGATCCGTTATAGAGCCCCCTAAGGAACCCTTCAAAAAGGGGTACGACTCAGGAACCTAGTAACAAGCCCGCCGACGGGTTTAGGACTAGCAGGATAAGGAGATGCACGAGCATAACTAGAAGCTATCACTGCCTTCCGGTGTGTTCCGTTGAGGGGGCGAACATTGTACTATAATGTCCAGGTCTGAGTCCATGGTGTTTCGGGTTCGAGTTTCGAGGTTTAGATTCCAACAAGTTCCCAACACCCTAGCTACGTGCAGCAGAACTGGAGCAGGGTGTCGGTAGAGTAGGCGCTGGATCAGTGGGAGAAAAGAGCATGGATTCATGGCGTACCCAGGGAGCCCAACACCGCTTCATCACATGGTATATATACACAGGTGACACGGCTGGCCGGGCGCGATTTCCAGCTCCTGGCGCCAACATTGTGCCATGACTTGCTCCAGCTGGGGCACCCGCCTCCGCTGCACCCGTATTTATGATTGCAACGGTGTCGATAACTTGAGGCAGTGCCACTATAGCCAGAGGGGTACCAGCCAGCGAAACAGGGAATCCATGCCCATGACTGAGCGGATTCCCCTCGGAATACATCATCTGTATGATGGCCCAGACTTCATCACGAGCTGCGGGCGTGCTAAGGTCAAACATGAGAACCGAGAGCCTCGAGGACCTCCTCCGGGTCATTGGCGTGGTAGAAAGTCACCATGGAACCATGCACCACTCGGCGCAAGCAGGTCTCCGCATCGAGCAATCCCGGGGGTGTCGACCATAACTAGCTCAGTTCACTGCCAGCTGCGTACATGCTAACACCTCACGGTGAACCAGCCGTACCCTCAAACACTTCTGCCGAAGCGCGACCCCAGAAGGTGGTAAGGTTACGGGTTTAGGCTTGACGCTTTAAAGTTGAGGCTTTAGGGTTTAGGGTTTGCGTTTGAGATAAAAGACTTGTACGGATCGAGTCGGCTTGCCGACCTCTGAAACGGTTCGACACTACGGCACGCAAAAACCAGACTCGAGTCCCGAAGCCTATCCTGAGAACGCAAACATATGCCGACATGCCTAAACTCTCCAATGCAGTCGTGCTTTTGGCTACCTGACGTTTCTTTGACCAGACAATTCCCTAGCAACAACACAAGGAACAAACTGCCGGCATTCTTAAAATCCTAAACTCCTAAACCCTAACCAAACCCCTAAAGCGTCGAGATTTTCTTTCAACTGCATCCGAGGTGCGGTACGGTACCGGCTTGTTTGGCAGGAAGCAGTTCTCTTCCAAACAGGCCTGCAGTTGTTGGAACACTCAGCCCTAACTAAACTCTAAACTCTAAACCCTAAACTCTATATAAGAGGACTTGGGCCAGAACTCGGTGGTGGTTTGTTTGGACGGGAGTCGGGGCCGTTTTGGTTTGAGGCTGGTGCACTCAGGGTATTCTTTGAGGTGGTGTGCCGTCAGCTTGCCAAAGAGCTCCGGGATTCGTGATGCGCCCGCTTTACGATACTGCTTAGGCTGTTTAGGACATCGCTGAAAGCCTCTCGTGCCTGAAAGCTCCATGTGTATGTATGTATGCATGCTTGCATGCATGGTGGATGGATGGATGGATGGATGGATGGATGGATGGATGGATGGATCTATATGTATATGTAGTATGTATAGAATTAGGCCTTAAAGCGGTTCCCATAAGCACTTACAGGCCTAAGCTATACTATATAGTCACATGCAGCCGCAGGGTTGTACGTCTCCGATATATAGCGACAAACGTGCTGCCCTTGCGTCGCACGCTAAGGTTTAGGCGGGGTATAGGGTTTAGGGCTTGGGTGCTCTGTGAGAGTTTGAGGTTCGCCAGCATGCGGCAAAGCGGTTATTGGGGGTGTTTGGACGGTCTCGGCGAAAATCCCTGAACCCTACCTTAAGCGACTGTGCAGATTTTACTCCAAAAAAATATTGTTCAATATTGTTGATTTCCATTACATAAGTCTTGAAAAATGTAGGTTCTTCAGGGCTCAGGCAAAACATAAACCCTGAATCCCAACTCCTGCAACTCTACACCCTCAGAACCTAGACCTTAAAACCTAAACCTCTAGATATCCTGAACCCTGAACCCTCGGCTGGGCCATGAGCCCACAAAAATGAAACAACCTATGCTATCGGGTGATGCACCCCCTTGTGAAATGCGGAATATAGGGTAAAACCTTAACCTCTTCAAAAACCTGCTTTTTGTGCGTTCATATGATAAACCTAACATGGTTAAGGTGGTGGCTGGTTATACCCACGTCTGCTCCCCATGCTTCTTTCGCCGGAGATCGATCATCTTCTTGATCTCCTCGTAGCCGTCGTTCAGCACCGTCTGCTGTACACGGGCCTGTGCGGCCAGCTTTGGGGTCAGGGGTTCAGGTGGCTTTGCGGTTTAGGGTTTAGGGTTCAGGCTTCTTTCGGTGTTACCTGCATGCACACAACCCAAGTAATTACCTAGTAGTCGGGATTTCTTGTGGGGAAGCCCTAAATCATAGCAGTCTTGGAGGGTCCCCCCTCGGGCCCCCCCCCAAAGTAATAAATCTCAGTAGTGGCTGGGCCTTTGCGAGGCAGACAACAAGAGGGCTTATTGAGAGGTTGTGTTGTTTGATTTTGAAGCCTGAACAACCCGGATAACCCAAAAACACCCGAACAACAAGCGGTGCCTGGATCTTGCTCATCGACTCCTTGCGGTCTTTGGTCTCATTGACCTTCCCCTGCGGGCTGTTCGGATGAAAGACTCTGCGCCCCTCTGGTTTTGGGTTTACGGTTTAGGGGTTTAGGGTATAGGGGTTTAGGGGTTAGGGTTTAGGGTTTAGGGGAGGGGCTTTTAGGGTTAAGTTTAGGGTTTAAGGGGTTTTAGGGGTTTACGGTTTACGGTCGAGAGTTTAGGCTCTAGCTTAGGGCTCAAGTTTTCGAGCTCAGGCCTTCGTTGCAAACTACCATGGCCTACTTGGAGGGTCGGGGGACTTAGTAACTGGTTATTTTAGGGACTTATAGGTACCATAACCCCAATTAGGGTCCCTTTTAGGGTACTTATTAGTCTACTTACTAACTACTTACTAAGTCCCCCGACCCCGCAAGTAGAGTCTTGATTTTGACACGGACAGGGAACATGCTAGGCTTCAGGTAGGGTCTTGGGTTTCGGCAACGTAGAGTTTAAGTTGAGGGTTTAAGCATTAAAGTTTTCGAGGTTTAGGCATTCGGGTTTGGGGGTTTAAGCATTGGGGTTGTGTGGTTGAAAAATGAGGGTTATGGGTTCAGGCATCAGAGGATTGGGGTTTAGGCATTAAGTTTTTGAGGGTTTAGGCATTAGGACTACAACCCAATAGTAGGAAAAGAATAGTTTAGGGTTTAACGTTTAGGCTTAGGTTTAGGCTTTAGGGCTTGCCCCAAACCGTAAGTTTAAACCCTACTAAACCCTTTTTTAGGGGGCTTGATGCCTAAACCCCGAAACCCTCAAAGAATCTAGTATATGGTTCAGACACTTAAGAGCTTCATTGACCGTAAGCGGCATAGCTGGACCTGGGATAGATAAGGAGCTTTAGAGGCATGATCGAGTGTGCACAGTGTCACAGCCGAACTGGAATCATTCCTGGAACTAAAAGGCTATGCTGCATGTGGATCGCAACAAGGCCGGCCCCTTTTGGATATTGGCGCTGGGCTCGCTCAGCGGGGGCGAGATATGTGAAGAGGATTGCGCAAATCATCACCCACCAGATGCCACTCCGTGGATACAGCCGCGCTTTGGTCGAGCAGGTGAGTTGTCGATCTTGCAGGTCGCGTCTCAGGACCGCCCAAGGCAAACAGGCCCCGGTCGTTCAACGTCATGGCATATCAAAGGACAGTTGACCCGCAGCTCATCGCGCTATGGTTTACTCTCTTTAGGTGGTTTAGGCATTTAATTAGGGTCTAGGGCCTAAGGTTTTTGGGTTTTCTGTTGTATGTTAGGGCTTCTGCTTTTGGGACATAGGGTTTAGGACCCCTCTTTTAAAGTTGGGGTTGAGGCACTAGGGTCTAGGTCAGGGCCGAGGGTATTAGGGTTTAGGGTTTGTTAGGGTGTTTAGATTTTGGGGTGTTAGTAAGACTGTAGGCTCTAGGGTTTTGGTTCCGTCCTTTTGTTTGGGCTTGTGCTTTTGGGACATCGGGTTTAGGGCCCAGGGTTTTAAAGTTTTGGGATTTAGGCAAAAGGGTTCAGGTCAGGGACGAGGGTATTATGGGGTTTCCCCCTCGAGTGCTCTGTGGCGGTTTGAGGTTGTGAGTTTCTTTGCAAAAGCTTGGTATACTTGAGCATACTTACAATAAGGAACCCTAGAAATAACTAGTAGTATTAATACGAGTACCAGTAGTGAGAGCGGCCAAGCTGCGAGAAGCGTCGCCGCGACACTCTCCTGTGCCAAGTTTTAGGGCTTTGAGGGGTCTAGGGCTTTAGGGATTTAGGGTTCCATTAGGGCTTTAGGGTTCCATTAAGGGTTCTCGTTACGGGTTAAGCGGTTCAGAGCTTAGAGTTCAGGACTGTTTAAAGCTTGCTGTGGAAAGCTTGCGAACCCTCAGGGTATCATGATGTTTCATTGGGTTTTATCAGGCTGCACCTCTGTTTGGTATGTATGGGGTGTTATTGAGTTGTATGGGGTTTATGGAAACTTGTAGGGCCACCTAAAGGTTTTTCAGGTGGTCCATGTACCTATGTAGAACTATGGTATCGTATATACGTTCACCTAAACGGCTTCCTCTATAATACCTCAAGCCCATAGTACAAACCATAAATCATAAGCCCTGAACTATGTAGGCACATGGACCATGAAGGGAGGGATGTGATCGGAGTGCACTCAATCTCCCAACCTGCCACCAAAGAAGAGCATTCAGTTTGGATTCAGGTGTTCGGGATTGGGCTCTTAAGGTCAATCGGCTTCTGGGAAGAAGCTCCGGACATCTGCGTTTAGGATTCACGTTCTGAGGGCTCGAAGGATTTGGGTCTGAAGCTTGCAGCTTCGACGCCTTCGAAGAGTCCATCTCGTCTCTTATCCCACACCAGAAAACCCTAAACCCTAAACCCTAAACCCTGAGTCCGAGTCCCCACTAGCGACTCTCTCTCCCTCTCTCTCTCTCTCTCTCCTCTGTCTCTCTGAGCCCTCCACACAGTAACCCTAAGTCCTCGGCCCAAGAAGGGTTCACCTTCTCATTGTGGTCAGAGTTTACACACCCTAAAAAGCTTAGAGCCTACCCTAAACCCTGAATCCTAAACCCTAAACCCTGAACCCTGAACCCTAAACCCTAAACCCTAAGCCCTCTAAGCCCTAAACCCTGAACCACTCCCTCCCCGCCCCGAAGTACGACTCCAGTGAAGGCTGGCCACCTTGGCTTGTGAGTTTTGAGGGTTTAGGGTTAGGTTTGGTTTTTTTGGAACGCCTATTTCAAAAAAAAACAAGTTTAGGGTTTAGGGACAAGAGTTTAGGATTTCGGTTTTTGTTTTAAATGCAGTGGGCCTTTTCTGTGCTGCGACCCTGCCTGTACAGGCTTGCACAGGGCTTGTGGAAGCTGTAGCACTTGGTGACCAATAATGACTAAGAAGAGAAAGGCTTGTTCCTTTTGCTTCGTTTTGAGGTGGGCACCTACTTTAGGCTTGGCACAGTTGTGTGGAGTTGATGTGCCTGTGTTCTGTTTTGTAGCAGCTTGAACGCTTTCCGGAGTTCGTCGAGGTTTCTACCGGTCCGAATATTTGTTCAGGGTCAATTAGTTTGCAGTGCCCTGGAGCCTTCGAAATATCCGAAATCCGTCGAAAGGCAGGTGAGATGTTCTCCTGGAAAAAGGATTGTCACAGAAACATAGCAAATGGTCCCGACTCTTCCCACAAATCCTTGGACTAGGCCCGAAACCAAGCAAGGCCTGCGCCACCGAAATTCCTAAGACCGCTTCACAGAAGGTATTGTCATGTGGGCCAGTTGGGATGCTTTGGCATACGATTTAAGTTTATGATCTCGCTTGTGAGCCCCGCTCGGTCTTAAGATCCAAACTGCAGACCCTAAACTTAAGTCACCGAAGACACCACTGCCGGTGTCGTTGACCTTAGACGGCAGTTGCAGGAGCCTCTCTGCCGTTTCAAGGTGAGGCAATGACAGGTACAGCCGAACCAACGGGTCCGTGTTTGCGAAGATCCGAAACACACACGCACTCACTCCCTCAGTCACTCTGTCACTCAGTCGGTCACTCACTCGCTCACGACAGACCTAGATACATCGGTCTTGAAGTGCCAATATCGAAACTACTTTGGGGCCAAAGTATATACTTTTTGGGCACATGGAACCTTAGGGAGTGTGTAGCCGTCAGGCTCGACACCATGAACTGTTGCGACCATCAGGGCGGCTGGCAAAAAAAAGAGCCAAACAACCTCAATTTAAAAATATGCCTTAAATCACGGGCCCCGTATAACTGGAGGTACATTCCGTAGTTTAAGGGGTGGGGAACACTCCATGGACCTGTCCCCAGCTCGGCTTATCTGTTCTACTTTTCTACCCAACTCAAAGTTCAAGCACGTTGCGCTTCAATCGAAACCCGGAGAGCAACACAAATGCTTGTTTGACGACAATACTTACAGGCACAAACTTATGCCAGCAAACAGGGTTGCAATCTTAGTGGTTTGTCGCAACAAGAATCAAACTAATCCATGCTCGTCCTAGAAGTTTCAGTGCGAAATCTGCTGCCGTGTACTTCGAAGCAATGACCCTAACCCTGCACCCAAACCCTAAATCCTAAACCCTGAACCCTGAACCCTGAACCCGAACCCTGGACACTGAACCCCAAACCCAAACCCTGAACCCTAAACCCCAAACCCAAACCCTAAACCCTGAACCCTAAACCCTAAACCCTGAACCCTAAGCCCTACACCCTAGGGCTTAGGGTTTAGGGTTTTAGCCCACAGGATCCAAGTGCTCCCTATTCTAGGACTTTAGGGCCTCAAAACCATAAATAAGGGACCACTACGTGGACCCTTAGGGTCGGGTACTAAACCAAAACAACCTAAACCCTCCAACCCAAGCACTCCAATATTCCGTAATAGGACTACCCCCTCACTTTGCTGCAAGAAACTTGATCAGGGACCCTGAATGTAGGGGATATCAGACTCGAACGAATCCCGAAGCCCAGACCCAAACACGAACACCCTCACAAAGGATGGGTTTAGGTTGGACACTGCCCCCATACAGTAACAGTCTATAATAGGGCTACTATTAAGGGCCGAATATATCTATATCATGAATATTACCCCCTAAACCCTAAACCCCTAAACCCTAAACCCTAAACCCCTAAACCCTATCAACTGTTACTGAGTGGGGGGCAGTATCCAAGGTTTCGGGTCCTTCGGAGTCCTTAGGGCTTAAAGTTTAGGGATACGGTTGATGATATAAATCCTGCATAAGGGCCCCTTTTAAGGGATCTATAAGGGTACCTTTAAGGGATCTATAGGGTTTAGGGTTTAGGGTTGATGATATAAATCCTGCACTACCCATAATAAGGAATATACCATAATTCCCATAGTCTGGGGTCCTTAAGGTCATGCAGGATTTGTATCACAACCCTAAACCCTAAAACCCTATCGATCCCTTAAAGGAGCCCCCTTAAAGGTACCCTTATAGATCCCTTTAAAGGGAACCCCAGGATTTATATCCTCAACCGTAGTAGGGCCCCGAGCCGATAGCATGGCAGCTGTGCGGCAGTCACATGGCCAGACTTTGGGCCACTCTGCCAACTGCTCTGAAGACTTTTCAAGCCCTTGGGAAGTAGACCTTGTGAAATAAAGGGAACTCCAGAAAGTTGGAATATGGTTTCAGGGTAGGATACCTTATAATTTACCATAAAGGGCTTAGGATGATCATATTCCAACTTTCTGGCTTTTACTTTAGTGTTTAAGGCTCCCTCCCAACTGGTCCACGACTGTAGGTTTCTAGGAACTCGGGTTTAGGAAATACAAGATTGAGGGCTTGGGCTTAAGTGCGTTGGACAGCCCACTAATGGCATGGATGTACCTCTTCGCAGTTCGCGTGGTGCTTCCTTCCGCCGGAATAGTTTACAGCAGAAGCCCAAAAGTTGAAAACCGCATGGCCTCAATCCTTAAGGGTAATCTATAGGGAGTCCCAGCACCATTTGGCCTTACTCCGGTTTCCCACTTCTCGGGGTCCACTATAGGGCTTCAGGCTTTGCGGCTTCAGAGATCGTAGTTTTTGGTAGGGTTTCGTAGATACACTTCTCCGACTGCTGAGCCGTGCCATGCGACGTCAAGATGCTCTATAGGGTTCTATAATAGGTTCCCTTTAAGGGTACTATAGAGGGTTCTATAATAGGGTCCCCTTTTTGGGTACTATAGGGTTCTAAGGGCTCATCAACAGAAGTGCGCTTGGACATTTCGCCGGTCTACAAGCCTGGGCTTTGAAGTAACCAGGGGGAAAACGCGATATTATAGACTTTTGTTTCATATTCGTTCCTTGAAGGAACAAGTCCAAAGAAAGTGTTGAGGTATTGCACTCCAAAGCCCGAAGGCTGAACGTCCAAAAACCTAAACCAACCTGGGCCCACCCCCACCCCCATCCACCCCCCCCCCACCCCCATCCCCACCCCTAAACCCTAAACCCTAAACCCTAAACCCTCAACCGTCCCCCCCCCCACCCAATCTTTGCATGTTGCCCTGAGGTTTTAATTGGACCTGTGAGGCGGCCTAAACCCTAAACCCTAAACCAAGGTTTAGGGTTTAGGGTTTAGGGTTTAGGGTTTATACCCTAGAGCTTAGAAGCTGCCCCCACCCTGTAATAGTGACTATAAGGATTCTAGATGATTATATTAGGGCCCTATTATATTCCCTTTTATACCACTATTACAGGGTGGGGGCAGCTTCTAACCTATAGCCCTCATCCCAAAAGCTCAGAACCATGTTAGGGGTTTAGGGTTTAGGGTTTAGGGCCCTCATCCCAAAAACTCAGAACCGTGTTAGGGACTGAGGGTCTCGGGTTGAGGACACGCTCATCAGGCTTCCGGAACAAATCTGGCCAAATGCCCCGTCCTTAAGGACGAAATGAGCCCTAAAAGGGTTTAAGGTTCATATACCATATAGGGATTCATAGTATATGCGTATAGGGCCCCTACTTTTAAGGGTCATTTGGTCCTTCAGGCTTGTCGAACAATTGAAGGTCTGATGTAAGAATATCGCGTGAGCACGATGAACCACTTCTTTGGAATTCACCACCTCGCTCCTCTACACGGTGCAACTACAGCAACAAGTACCACAACTGCTGCTGCTACTACTACTACTACCACCACTACTGCTACTGCTACTGCTACTGCTACTGCTACTGCTACTGCTACTGCTACTGCTACTGCTACTGCTACTGCTACTGCTACTACTACTACGACGACGACGATGACCAAACAAATGCTTTCCAACCTGGATCGGAGAGCGATGTCATTGCATCACTCCTTTGTGCAACCTGCCGGCTTTCGGCACGACTCCTCACGATGCTAAGACTTACGGTTTATGATACAAACCCCTCATTACCGTAATGGCCCTAGGCCATGGGAATTATGGCATATTCCTTATCACGGGTAATGCAAGGTTTATATCATCAACAGTAAGACTTATGCCACTACCCGAGCACCACACTGTTCGCATATGGCAAAAGATACGAACCGCCTAAGCCCTAAACCATCCTAAACCCTCCACCCCGAACCCCCAAATAACCACTAAGCGCTACGTTCAACTGTAAGACCTTGAACCCTATCGCAAATGAACCCTCCAAGGAACCCTAGAACCTCTTAAGACGCTAAAACACTATTCCAGTGAAACTCTGGCCATTGCCATTGCCAAGGCCGCATTTGCAAGCCAAGGCCACGCGAAGGCAGCGCCACTGCGCCAAGGCGGTGCCTCTTTCTCTTAGGGTTTAGGTTTCGTGATTTAAGGTCTAGGGTCGCGGGCTTAAGGTTTAGGGTTAAAACTTGGGGTTTAATAATTTAACGCTTGGCGCTCGAGGTTTAAAGAATACGGTTTGGGGTGCCGATAATTTCATCAAGACTTTTGTCCAGTGAGGTTTTGGAGTTGTTTCTGATACTCCGTTAGGCTTCCAAGGAGGGTTCTGGGAGCTTCTGTATCCTCTTTCTTTCCCAAAGCATCCGGGGGATTCCGGAAAGAGGGGTACCTTATTTTGAGGTCCTTATAATAAGGATCCTACTTTTTAGGGTACTATATTAGGAGGGTCCCCTATTTTCGGAAACTCCCATACCGAAACCTCACCTAGAACGATGTGGGGAGGCCCTGGGAGGCGTGCCTAAATGGAGGTCCCTTTCCGGCCACCTGCATGAGAAGCCACATCCGAAAATAGGGGACCCTAATATAGATAGTACCAGGATACTAAATATAAGGACCCCCCCAACAAGGCACCCCAAATTTTCGGAAACTCCCTTTTAGTTCAGAAAGCCCGTCTCCTGTAGCCGTAGACAGAGCTTCAGAAAAGAAAACTAACGAAACGCTTGTATAAGTCGCAACCTGCTTGCTATACGGTCCGAAACAAGGTAATAACTAAGGTAGTTACCATTGAGGAGCAGCCGATTTGTCTCGGGCATAAGGTTCAGGGTCGCCCCGAAACCCTGAGATGAACTGTGTTGAGGGTTTAGGCTTTAGGGGTTTAGGGGTTAGGGGTTTAGGGGTTCAGGGGTCTGCTGTGCCTCTTGCACGCCTGCGGCAGCGGCGCAGAAGCCATGCGGCGCAAACCCGTAGACAAAGCGGAAGTTGTACCTCCGCTTGTGTCTTCGAAAATCCACCTTAAAGCCCGAACTTGTCTTGACTTGCAAGTTCAGGATACTTCTCATGGAGGTTCAGAATAGAGAGGATGGCCATGCAGAGCGGATCCGTGTCTCAATACCTCTTGCGCTCGCAGACTTATTCACGAAAATTATATAACGATAACGCAGCGCAGGCCGGATATCCATCTTTCGCTCAAACTGCCATTCACCTTCACCAAAGCATGCCTGTGAGAGTGTGTAACCACAGTGCAGTCTTCAACTCCGTGGCACCTAGCCAGACCTGCGCAAGACTACAGCCTATCTTGGATCCCTCGCAACAACAACAACCACCCCCGGCGCCCTAAAGCCCAAACCCTACGAACCCTGAGCCGCCCTCGAGTTCGACCCGTAGCTCTGAAGGTCGCGCCCATAGACTTTGCGTCTCGACGCTGAGACGAAGAGCACCTTCAAGGTGTCGGGGCCGCCGATGCTTTAAGGGCCCTACTTAGACCCCCAAACTACCCTCTAATATACCCTATAAATACCCACTAGTGTTGATGATAGAACCCTGCATTACCCAATACAAGGAATATACCCGAATTCTCATAGTCTAGGGTCATTAAGGTAATGCAGGATTTACATCACAACCCTAAACCCTAAAACCCTATCGATCCCTTAAAGGAGCCCCTTAAAGGTACCCTTATAGATCCCTTTAAAGGGAACCCCAGGATTTACATCATCAACCATATTAAGGTTTCACAAGGGCTCCGTAGGGCTTACGGTTTTACGGTTTACCTGGACCCGGAAGAACCTACCCTTTTAAGAACGTATATAAGGAAGCCACATTAAGGAACCCTAAAAAAAGTATGATCTTCAGGGGTCCAGTTAGGGTTTGGGGCTTTATATGGGCTTGGGGTTTAGGGGTTTAGGGGTTGATGGTTCAGGGCCCCCGATGTTTTAAGGGTCTTTTGCATTGTAGGGCTTGGGGATTTAGGGTTTTGGCGGGTTAGGGTTTAGGACTTTACGAGGGCTTCATTGGTTTAGGATTTAAGGGTTCGGGGTTCAGGGCCCCCCATGTTTTAAGGGTGGACAAAGTTTAGGTGCTTTAGGGTTTCCGGACGTTGTAGCAAGCGGGGAGAAAAAAGTATACACGTTTACTTCATAATGGTTCCTTGAACTGAAGGTCAAAACAAAAATCAATAATGGTTCAAGTATGGTACTGCAGAACCCGGGTTTATGGTTTTTCGGGTTCTTGATTAAGGATTTTGTGGGTTTAGGGCTTCAGGGCCCCCAATGTTTTTAGGGCTTAGGGTTTGGGGTTATGGGATGCTGCAGGTTCCCAGGGCTTGGGGTTTCGAACAGTGTCTGGCTCCACGGTACTACGGGAACCTGCGGTGGCCTTTGCGGTCTTGGTTGGTTGCTGGCTCCGCCGCACTGTGCCTAAAAAGCTAGGAGTAAGGGCATGGGAGTCTGTTGCGGAGGATTGCCCTTGCAGCCGCCTGCTGTCTGAGTCTTCGAAACTTCATAGGGTCCAGGTAGGGTTTAGGGTATTTTCCGGGTCTCGAGACGCCAACATGCTGGCACAGAAAACCCAGCCCTAATGACCCCCCCGACTGCCTGAAATCCATGAAACACGATGCTGATGCTATAAAATGCCATGGACATGAAAGTATCCGATTCAAACCTGCACAAGCACCCTAGAAGAAGCAGTCAAAGGCACTGTAAGCCCTGCACACCGACAGCACTAACCCTAAACCCAGCCGGGAACCTCCCACAATTCGTCGGTAAGCTTTCGGACCGCGAGACCGACTGCGTTTTCAACATCCACCTGCGAGTTTCAGGTTTGAGGTTAAGGGTTTAAAGCTTCGGGTTAAGGGTATGTTTGGGGCAGGGTTTCAAGTTTCGGGTTCAGAGTTAACCGGACGAAACACCCTTAACAGAATGCCCAAACTCGTTTTGTTTCTGTTGCTGTTCTATCTGTTACTCCGTGGATGGCAGCCCTTTAACGAACACAAACAACTATACTGAACTTAGAACCCTAGCAAAAATTATAATTTTAGCTGTTTCTTAGGGATTATAATAACCAAAAATTAAAATTATTTCTAAGTGCCCCTAAGACAAGAGGTTTTGGGTTCACGGGATAAGGGCTTTTGGGGTTGTGCTTTTTGTGGGACCTTTTCTGGCGCCTCCGGGCATGGGGCTTGCTGATACTAGGATACCCAGTAACCCAAGAATAAAAAGGCCTCTCTTTTTGGTATTGGGTAACTTTATAAGGAACCTACGGTTGATGATATAAATCCTGCATTAACTTAAGGACCCTAAACTACGGTAATTATGGTATATTCCTTATTATGGGTAATGCAGGATTTATATCATCAACCGTAGGACTACAAAAAGGGAATAAGGGTACTACTGGGCCTCTTACCTTCCTAACAGAGGGATGTCCTTGTCCTACTGTTTGCATATGTACTGTTCTGGTGACAGAACCAACAAAAGAATCGAAGTAAGGGTTCAGAAGTGGGCTTCTTACACAGTGTGGTGTATATGTGAAAAGTCGACTGTTGTTGCAAACATCTTCAGAACCCTCATGCAAAAGAGCTTTTGGCCTGTATAAGAATCGGGAGCGATTGAACAACGACGTCCGAAAGACACCCAGCCAAACTATACCCCAAACCCAACTCTCAGTCGACGTACGACATCTGGGAATTTCCCTTTCAAGGGACCCTTATAATGTCCTATAGTAGCCCTTTAAAGTAACCCTTATAGTACCCTTATAGTAGCCCTTTAAAGGAACCCGAATTTTTGGAAACTCTCAACTGGGAACTGAACCGGTATTCAGGGAGGATTTGGCTTCGGGTGTCGAGCTTCAGGGTGAGGATAGCTTCCGATGAAGGCTCCTGGGGCTTAGTAAGTAAGAATTAGGCTTCCCTATCAGGGCACTACAGGGTTCTACAATAGGGTTCCCTTTAAGGGTTTAGGGACTACTTCAAGGCTCATGGGGCTTAGTCTTTGTATAAGTAAGGTTAGAGTTAGGATAACCTCACTTAGCGGACTTCTATCCCCAGTTACATCCTACTTACCAACTCTCATGATCCTTTGAGTAGGAATACCCTTGAAGGTATTGGGTAGTTTGTTGAAAAGAAGCCAGCACCATTAAACAACACACAACGAAAGACAAAGTGCCTCAGGAACCCCCTACAACTCGCCGATGTGGGGTTATCCTAATTATAACCCTTCTTACCAAGTCCCACGAGCCTTTAAGTAAAGACGCCTGAGTTCCAGAAACAAAGGATTTCGACCCTGAAAGTTAAGTTGTCAGACAGGGTCTAGGATTTAGGAGGCACCGATCGTTGAGCAGGACTCCGACCACAAAAAGTTTAGACAGCCAATCGAGAAAAAATAGCAACAAACACATGTTGGCCCGCACCTCATAACACAAAGTTCTATACTCCAAACCCTAAACCCTAAGCCTCAACCTCAAAGATGCCAAACTCTGACCTGGTGTTGCTCCAGGAGCTGACCCGGCAAGCCAGAAGCCAGGACTTCGAAAATCAGCACCTCAGATCTTAGCAACCCTGAGCCCAAAACAGTCCTTCAAAAAGACTGTTTAGGGTTTAGGGTATAGGGTTTACTTCCCAAAGACCAGCAACCCTTAACCCAAAACCGTCTTCTTACTTCCCAAAGACCAGCATCCCTAAACCCTGAACCGTTTTCTTACTTCTTACTTCCCAAATACTCAACCCTTGGGGTGCGAGCACTCCTTATTATGGCACTTTGGGGCCGCTTTGTGTGCTAAAATAAAAGCCATGAACAAGGACAACTTGGACTTCTAGGGCAAGGGCGTAGAAGCTTAAGCCTTCAGAAGCAAAAGACCAACTTATCAACGCCATTCAAAGCCCAGTAGGGCAAAGTTGGGCGTTGAACGACCAGAAGACACCCCTGAACCCTAAACCCTGGGTACACATCTTTGGGTTTGTCGAGGATGCTTTTCTTCTCGGGGAGGGAGGGTGCTGGTTGAGGGTTTAGGCTTCGATGGAAGCCCCCAAAAAACACCAACAAACAGCTTTGAAGGTGTTTTACCTGGAAGAGATTAGCTTTTTCACGGTTGGTGTTTGCTTGTTTTGGGCGTGTCTGAAGATTTCTCAGGCTAAATTGACTATGATCTCTTACCAATGCGACCTAAACGAGTGCTACTGTGAAAGATGTTGTTCCATGAAAGATGTTGTTCCAGGACGACGACGACCGACGACTACTGCAGCAGCTGCACGGCTGCTACCACATCTACCGCTCCGCTGCTACTACTTATTGCTGCTTCTACTACTACTACCCTGGGCATCGGTTATTGATTCTAATCAATAAGAAGTAGATATTTTACATTGATATTGATTTGGTTGTCTTTTATTGATTAAATCAATAGGGGGCATATTGATCGACATATTGATCTCCATATTGATTCGAAGCGCTAGTTTCCATTGATCTGAATATTGATAAAAATATTGATTTGAATATTGATAAAAATATTGATTTGAATATTGATTTGAATATTGATTTCGATGTTTAATATACATGTCTTGGTTTTGTTTAAATAACATGGAGCATGCATGCGAGTTGCCATGCCCCGTCATTTGGGGCTCGCAGCATTGATCGACCCCTGCGAGATACCGGGTTTGGCTTCTAGGTTTAAGGGTTTAGGATCGGTTGTTTAGGGCTAGGCCCGGGCCCATCACGATTCATAAATTGGGTTATATATGCATGCTTTCAAGATCGTAGGTATAGGGGTGAATCGCCATGGCCTGCTTTTGAGCAGATCTACTTGACAAGTTTTGGGTTTGAGGCACCTTGACAAAAGGCGGCCTCGAATCGTACGTTTTTGTTAGTTTCCTGCCCGGGTCAAGTTTGGAGGACGCCTTGCCAAAAGGCCTAGCCATGGGAGGCAGAGGCGGACACCGACACACAGCCAAGCCACAGATCGATGCCTCGCGAATGTATAATGTATCGTTAAGCAAGACCCAAGCCTGCCACCCGGCGGGCCTCATGCACGTTCTCGAGTTGGTGGAGTCTCTGATTTCCCTCGAGCCAACCGGGAAAATCCACGACCGATCTTTCCGAACTGCCTTGTTCGACCTGCTGCTGCGAGATCCAAGTCTCAACACCACTGTGTATAACGGGAAGGTTTGGATAGGACTCAAGGTGGCGAGATTTTCAGTCATTTTGTACCACTTTCGCCGCTTAAAGCAAACCTCTTCCGACCTCCGAGCTTGTGCGGGGAAACTCAAAAGTGCCCAGTTCGTTCGGCTGTGCGATGTTGTTGCGAAGATGGTGAAGAAGGAGGGCCAGGCAGGGGAAGCCAAAGAAGAGCCTGAAGAGGGAGGGGCTAAGAAACGGAAGCTGGCAAAGTTTCCGAGCGATCCTGTGTCGCTGGATTCCGACGGCTTCCCGAATTTCAGTGGCTTGGACGCATCCTTGTCGAAAGGGTCGCCATCCAAAGCGGTCGCCTTGGCAAAAGGTACGGCAAGCTCGCCATCCAAAGCACTCGCCTTGCCCAAAGGTGATAGTGATAGTGAGCAGGGCGACGATGCAGCAGCTCTTGCCCCAGCCTCGTCCTTCGTGAGAAGAAGGAGGGGCTGCAAGATCTTAGCCTCGGAGGCCAAGTCGTCGAAGACCCCAGCAGAGCTGCAGAAAGACATGGGGTTTCATGTGGAAGAGGAGACAAAGAAAAGTAAGGAAAAAAAAGAAAAAAAGAAAGGAGCTTGGCAAAAGCCCCTCCGCCAAAGCGAAAGCGCCGAAACCTTCAAAGAAGGGGCCTGCTGCAAGCCCCTCTGGCAAGGCCAAGGCCAAGGCCATGCCGAAGAAGAAGGGGCTTGCCAAAAGCCCCTCTGGCAAGGCGAAGGCAATGCCCAAGACAAAAACCCGACGACCTGGTGCCCCTCGCAAGTGGTATCGCCTTGGCATTACTCGTGCCACCAATCCGGAAAGGGCTTACATCCTCGGCACTTTGGACCCATCTCCGAAGGCCAAGAGGAGACTCATCATCGAAGTTAGCAGGCACCGGTCCGAGCTCTACCAGGAGCGCATCGAGACACTGCTCAAGATGATCACTGAAAGAGGCCTTACCAAGGAGCAGGCCTGGGAGGAACGAGAAAAGCTTTGCAATGCCTAGTTGTAGCACCCAAGGCTTTTTGGGCACCTTGATAAAAGGCTGGCTTTTGAACACCTTGCAGAAAGGTTTCCTTCACCTTGAGAAAAGGTTTGGCAGGGCAACTTTGTTTCACTATAGCTGTATGCTTGGATTGTGGCCCACCCGAAACATCGTTGATCCAGAGGCCATAGTACATGAGCCAAGCAGTTTTTGGATTTTAAGCTTAATACGTATAAGAATATCCGAAAGGATCATATAATTTAAGTTTGTGTTTGGGCAACCGGTTTCAAGCTTCAGCTGCCGGAGGCTAGCTTCGTGCAAAAGCTTGTGCAGCAACCGCAAAGCCGTGAAAAGTTGGGCCGAAGCCTGGAGGCATCTGGACACAGTGTGTTTCTAGATGTTGTGAAAGCAATGTACGTGTGCACAGATCTTATACGAGGGTGAAGAGGTATATGATAACCTTAGGCAGGGACCTCGAAATAACCCATGCATAGACAACCCTAGCCACACACTGGCAGGTGTATTTATATATACATATATGCACATACATACATATATGTTTTTTATGTGTTCGGTATTCGGATAAAGGCGACATGTATTTTACTTCATGTGTTCATATGCTGATAGTTTTCGAAGCTGTTTATATGTATACCTGTATATGTGTATATATATAGGTGTATATGCAAGTTTTTGTATATGTCTATGTTCATGTCTATGTCTATGTTTATGTCTGTGTATGTGTATGTGTATGAGTGCTAGAGATATATAGAGACAAAAAGCTTCCCACAGCTTAGAAACTGTAAGCCCTGAAGCAATCAGACTCCGAGTGCACATAAGATTTGGCAAGAAGTGCAAACAATAGGATTCCGTGCAGCTTGAGGATTGGCAAAAGGCGAAGCACCTTTAATCCCAAACGAAACCCCAGCTCCAAGCCCGAACCCCAAACCCTAAGAAGAGGAGCCGTCCGGATCGAAGTTGCTGGCTCAAGTTTCAGCAGCAAATGCAGCAGCAAAAACAGCAGCAGCCATAGGCAACTACCACGACAAACAGTACTGCTACTGCTGCCACCACTATACCACTACCGGGTATCCCACTGCCACCAGCATGACCACTACACCTTAGCAGCACTAACAGTAGCACCACCACAGGCCGCACAAGAGCCACGACAACCACAACAGTAGTAGTAGCAGTAGCAGCAGCAGCAGTAGCAGCTTAAACCCTAAACCCCTAAACCCTGACACCCTGAACCCTAAACCCCTAAACCCCGAAAATTCTTACGCCTTATATAAGTGTAACAAACCTTGAACCCTAGACAGAATGTCGTGGCGGGAAGAGCCATGGTGGTCCTGGAGCAGCGGTTGGAACCAGCCCGTGACAAAAACGGACTGGTGGTGGGACTGGTGGGACTGGTCGGACCAAGGTTGGGACTGGGGGACTCGAAACCTTTCCTGAGAACGCAAACATCTGCCGACATGCCTAAACTCTCCAATGCAGTTGTGCCTTTGGCTACCTGACGTTTCTTTGACCAGACAATTCCCTAGCAACAACACAAGGAACAAACTGCCGGCATTCTTAAAATCCTAAACTCCTAAACCCTAACCAACCCCTAAAGCGTCGAGATTTTCTTTCAACGGCATCCGAGGTGCGGTACGGTACCGGTTTGTTTGGCAGGAAGCAGTTCTCTTCCAAACAGGCCTGCAGTTGTTAGAACACTCAGCCCTAACTAAACTCTAAACTCTAAACCCTTCCTAAACTCTATATATCTCTATATAAGAGGACTTGGGAGAGAACTCGGTGGTGGTTTGTTTGGACGGGAGTCGGGGCCGTTTTGGTTTGAGGCTGGTGCACTCAGGGTATTCTTTGAGGTGGTGTGCCGTCAGCTTGCCAAAGTGCTCCGGGATTCGTGATGCGCCCGCTTTACGATACTGCTTAGGCTATTTAGGACATCGCTGAAAGCCTCTCGTGCCTGAAAGCTCCATGTGTATGTATGTATGCATGCTTGCATGGTGGATGAATGGATGAATGGATGGATGGATGGATGGATGGATGAATGGATGCATGGATGAATGAATGCGTGGATCTATGTGTTTCTGCAGTATGTCTAGACTTAGGCCTTAAAGCGGTTCCCATAAGCACTTTCAGGCCTAAGCTATACTACATAGTCACATGCAGCCGCAGGGTTGTACCTCTCGGATATATGGTGACAAACGTGCTGCCCTTGCACAAGGGGGACTCAGGGCTTGCGTCGCACGTTAAGGTTTAGGCGGGGTATACCTTAATCTACCAAAGCCTACTTTTTTGTAGCCCTATAAATTCCATATTAGGGTTTAGGGTTTATAATAAGAACCTACAAGAAAGTAGGGTTTGGTAGTTTGAGGTAGGGTTTAGGGCTTGGGCGCTCTTTGAGAGTTTGAGGTTCGCCAGCATGCGGCAAAGCGGTTATTGGGGGTGTTTGGACGGTCTCGGCGAAAATCCCTGAACCCTACCTTAAGCGACTGTGCAGATTTTACTCCAAAAAAATACTGTTTAATATCGAAAATCCCTGAACCCTACCTTAAGCGACTGTGCAGATTTTACTCCAAAAAATATTGTTTAATATTGTTGATTTCCAGTACATAAGTCTTGAAAAATGTAGGTTCTTCAGGGCTCAGGCAAAACATAAACCCTGAATCCCAACTGCTGCAACTCTCCACCCTCAGAACCTAGACCTTAAAACCTAAACCTCTAGATATCCTGAACCCTGAACCCTCGGCTGGGCGATGAGCCCACAAAATGAAACAACCTATGCTATGGGGTGATGCACCCCCTTGTGAAATGTGGGATATATAGGGTAAAACCTTAACATACAAAAACCTGCTTTTGTGGGTTCATATGATAAACCCTAACATGGTTGAGGTGGTGGCTGGTTATACCCACGTCTGCCCTCCCCATGCTTCTTTCGCCGGAGATCGATCATCTTCTTGATCTCCTCGTAGCCGTCGTTCAGCACCGTCTGCTGTACACGGGCCTGTGCGGCCAGCTTTGGGGTCAGGGGCTCAGGTGGCTTTGCGGTTTAGGGTTTAGGGTTCAGGTTTCTTTCGGTGTTACCTGCATGCACACAACCCAAGTACCTAGTAGTAGGGATTTCTTGTGGGGAAGCCCTAAATCATAGCAGTCTTGGAGGGTGCACCCCTCGGGGCCCCCCCAAAGCAATAAATCTCAGCAATGGCTGGGCCTTTGCGAGGCAGACATCAAGAGGGCTTTTTGAGAGGTTGTGTTGTTTGATTTTGAAGCCTGAACAACCCGGATAACCCAACACAAACCCGAACAAAAAGCGGTGCCTGGATCTTGCTCATCGACTCCTTGCGGTCTTTGGTCTCATTGACCTTCCCCTGCGGGCTGTTCGGATGAAAGACTCTGCGCCCCTCTGGTTTAGGGTTTACGGTTTAGGGGTTTAGGGTATAGGGGTTTAGGGGTTAGGGTCTAGGGGCTTTTACGGTTAAGTTTAGGGTTTAAGGGGTTTTAGGGGTTTACGGCTTACGGTCGAGAGTTTAGGCTCTAGCTTAGGGCTCAAGTTTTCGATTTCAGGCCTTCGCCACAAACTTCCACGGCTTAGAGTCTTGATTTTGATCCGGACAGGGAACGGGCTTCAGGTAGGGTCTCGGGTTTCGGCAACGTAGAGTTTAAGTTTAGGGTTTAAGCATTGAAGTTTTCGAGGTTTAGGCATTCGGGTTTGGGGGTTTAAGCATTGGGGTTGTGTGGTTTAAAATGAGGGTTATGGGGTTCAGGCATCAGAGGATTGGGGTTTACACATTAAGTTTTTGAGGGTTTAGGCATTAGGACTACAACCCAATTGTAGGAAAAGAATAGTTTAGGGCTTAACGTTTAGGCTTAGGTTTAGGCTTTAGGGCTTGCCCCAAACCGTAAGTTTAAACCCTACTAAACCCTTTTTTTAGGGGGCTTGATGCCTAAACCCCGAAACCCTCAAAGAATCTAGTATATGGTTCAGACACTTAAGAGCTTCATTGACCCTAAGCGGCATAGCTGGACCTGGGATAGATAAGGAGTTTTAGAGGCATGATCGGGTGTGCACAGTGTCACAGCCGAACTGGAATCATTCCTGGAACTAAAAGGCTATGCTGCATGTGGATCGCAACAAGGCCGGCCCCTTTTGGATATTGGCGCTGGGCTCGCTCAGCGGGGGCGAGATATGTGAAGAGGATTGCGCAAATCATCACCCACCAGATGCCACTCCGTGGATACAGCCGCGCTTTGGTCGAGCAGGTGAGTTGTCCATCCTGCAGGTCGCGTCTCAGGACCGCCCAAGGCAAACAGGCCCCGGTCGTTCAACGTCATGGCATATCAAAGGACAGTTGACCCGCAGCTCATCGCGCTTGTTTTTTACTCTCTTTAGGTGGTTTAGGCATTTAATTAGGGTCTAGGGCCTAAGGTTTTTGGGTTTTCTGTTGTATGTTAGGGCTTCTGCTTTTGGGACATAGGGTTTAGGACCCCTCTTTTAAAGTTGGGGTTGAGGCACTAGGGTCTAGGTCAGGGCCGAGGGTATTAGGGTTTAGGGTTTGTTAGGGTGTTTAGATTTTGGGGTGTTAGTAAGACTGTAGGCCCTAGGGTTTTGGTTCCGTCCTTTTGTTTGGGCTTGTGCTTTTGGGACATCGGGTTTAGGGCCCAGGGTTTTAAAGTTTTGGGATTTAGGCACTAGGGTTCAGGTCAGGGACGAGGGTATTATGGGGTTTCCCCCTCGAGTGCTCTGTGGCGGTTTGAGGTTGTGAGTTTCTTTGCAAAAGCTTGGTATACTTGAGTATACTTCCAATAAGGAACCCTAGGAATAACTAGTAGTATTCATACGAGTGCCAGTAGTGAGAGCGGCCAAGCTGCGAGAAGCGTCGCCGCGACACTCTCCTGTGCCAAGTTTTAGGGCTTTGAGGGGTCTAGGGCTTTAGGGTTCCATTAGGGCTTTAGGGTTCCATTAAGGGTTCTCGTTACGGGTTAAGCGGTTCAGAGTTTAGAGTTCAGGACTGTTTAAAGTTTGCTGTGGAAAGCTTGCGAACCCTCAGGGTATCATGATGTTTCATTGGGTTTTATCAGGCTGCACCTCTGTTTGGTATGTATGGGGTGTTATTGAGTTGTATGGGGTTTATGGAAACTTGTAGGGCCACCTAAAGGTTTTTCAGGTGGTCCATGTACCTATATAGAACTATGGTATCGTATATACGTTCACCTAAACGGCATCCTCTGTAATACCTCAAGCCCATAGTACAAACCATAAACCATAAGCCCTGAACTATGTAGGCACATGGACCATGAGGGGAGGGATGTGATCGGAGTGCACTCAATCTCCCAACCTGCCACCAAAGAAGAGTATTCAGTTTGGATTCAGGGGTTCGGGATTGGGCTCTTGAGGTCAATCGGCTTCTGGGAAGAAGCTCCGACACATCTGCGTTTAGGATTCACGATCTAAGGCCTCGAAGGATTTGGGTCTGAAGCTTGCAGCTTCGACACCTTCGAAGAGTCCATCTCGTCTCTTATCCCACACAGAAAACCACCCTGAGTCCGAGTCCCTACTAGCGACTACTGTTCTCTGTCCGTCTCTCTCTCTCTCTCTCTCTCTCTCTCTCTCTCCTCTGTCTCTCTGAGCCCTCCACACAGTAACCCTAAGTCTTCAGCCCAAGAAAGGTTCACCTTCTCATTGTGGTCGGAGTGTACACACCCTAAAAAGGTTAGAGCTTACTTAGAGGATCATGGGACTTAGTAAGTAGGTGATAACTGGGGTTATAAGTCCCCTAAGTGGGGTTATCCTAATTATAACCTGCTTATAAGCTTACTTACTAAGTCCCATGAGCCTTCAAGTACCCTAAACCCTGAACCACTCCCTCCCCGCCCCGAAGTACGACTCCAGTGAAGGCTGGCCACCTTGGCTTGTGAGTTTTGAGGGTTTAGGGTTGAAGGTTTAGGGTTAGGGTTTAGGGCGTAGGCTCAAAAGTTTAGGATTCCGGTGATTTTTTAAATGCAGTGGGCCTTTTCGGTGCTGCGACCCTGCCTGTACAGGCTTGCACAGGGCTTGGGGAAGCTGTAGCACTTGGTGACCAATAATGACTAAGAAGCGAAAGGCTTGTTCCTTTTGCTTCGTTTTGAGGTGGGCACCTACTTTAGGCTTGGCACAGTTGTGTGAAGTTGTTGTGCCAGTGTTCTGTTTTGTAGCAGCTTGAACGCTTTCCGAAGTTCTTCGAGGTTTCTACCGGTCCGAATATTTGTTCAGGGTCAATTAGTTTGCAGTGCCCTGGAGCCTTCGAAATATCCGAAATCCGTCGAAAGGCAAGTGAGATGTTCTCCTGAAAAAAAATTCTCACAGAGGCATAGCACATAGTAGCTTCATGTCGCGTCGTGGTTTAAGTAAAGAGATCCCGCATTCCTGAACGCCACAAACCAAACCATGACTCAGACCCGGGACCCTAAACTTTCCTAAGCCTTAAGCCTTAATGGTTAATTGAGGGTTCCCTCAACCAAAACTAAACCTAACCCGACTCTTCCCACAAATCCTTGGACTGGGCCCGAAACCAAGCAAGCCCTGCGCCACCGAAATTCCTAAAACCACATCACAGAAGGTATTGTTATTGTCATGTGGGCCAGTTGGGATGCTTTGGCATAGGATTTAAGTTTATGATCTCGCTTGAGAGCCCCGCTCGGTCTTAAGATCCAAACTGCAGACCCTAAACTTAAGTCACCGAAGACACCACTGCCGGTGTCGTTGACCTTAGACGGCAGTTGCAGCAGGAGTCTCTCTGCCGTTTCAAGATGAGGCAATGACAGGTACAGCCGAACCAACGGGTCCGTTTTTTTCTCGAAGATCCGAAACACACATGCACTCACTCCCTCAGTCACTCTGTCACTCTGTCAGTCACTCACTCGCTCACGGCAGACCTTGATACATCGGCCTTGAAGTGCCAATATCGAGACTACTTTGGGGCCAAAGTATATACTATTTGGGCACATGGAACCTTAGGGAGTGATTAGCCGTCAGGCTCGACACCATGAACTGTTGCGACCATCAGGGCGGCTGGCAAAAAATAGAGCCAAACACCTCAAATTAGAAATATGGCTTAAATCACGGCCCCGTATAACTTGAGGTATATTCCGTAGTTTAAGGGGTGGGGAACACTCCATGGACCTGTCCCTAGCTCGGCTTATCTGTCCTACCTTTCTACCCAACTCAAAGTTCAAGCACGTTGCGCTACAATCGAAACCCGGAGAGCAACACAAATGCTTGTTTGACGACAACACTTACAAGCACAAACTTATGCCACCAAACAGGGTTGGAGGCTTAGTGGTTAGTCGCAACAAGAATCAGACTAATCCATGCTCGTCCTAAAAGTTTCAGTGCTCCAAGGGTAAAAGGAGGGACCCTTAATAAGGACCCCTAGGCATATATCCTCAATATAGCCATTATATTCCCATGATATAGCCCCATTATAGGGTAGGGGTCCCCATTAAGGGTCCCTCCTCTTCCCCTTTGAAGTGCGAAATCTGCTGCCGTGTACTTCGAAGCAATGACCCTGACCCTGCAACCCAACCCTAAATCCTAAACCCTGAACCCAGAACCCTAGACCCCAAACCCTAAACCCTGAACCCTAAACCCTAAACCCTGAACCCTAAACCCTAAAATCTAGGGTTTAGGGTTTAGGGTTTTCGCCCACAGCGTCCAAGTACTCCCTCTTCCAGGACTTTAGGGCCTTTTTAGGTATCAAAACCATAAATAAGGACTACTACTTGGACCCTTAGGGTAGGGTACTAAACCAAAACAACCTAAACCCTCCAACCCAAGCACTCCAATATTCCGTAATAGGACTACCCCCTCACTTTGCTGCAAGAATCTTGATCAGGGACCCTGAATGTAGGGGATATCAGACTCGAACGAATCCCGAAGCCCAGACCCAAACACGAACACCCTCACAAAGGATGGGTTTAGGTTGGACACTGCCCCCATACAGTAACAGTCTATAATAGGGCTACTATTAAGGGCCGAATATATTTACATCATGAATATTATCCCCTAAACCCTAAACCCTAAACCCCTAAACCCTAAACCCCTAAACCCCAAACCCCTAAACCCTATCAACTGTTACTGAGTGGGGGGCAGTATCCAAGGTTTCGGGTCCTTCGGAGTCCCTTGGGCTTAAAGTTTAGGGATACGGTTGATGATATAAATCCTGCATAAGGGCCCCTTTTAAGGGATCTATAAGGGTACCTTTAAGGGATCTATAGGGTTTAGGGTTTAGGGTTTAGGGTTGATGATATAAATCCTGCACTACCCATAATAAGGAATATACCATAATTCCCATAGTCTAGGGTCCTTAAGGTCATGCAGGATTTATATCACAACCCTAAACCCTAAAACCCTATCGATCCCTTAAAGGAGCCCCTTAAAGGTACCCTTATAGATCCCTTTAAAGGGAACCCCAGGATTTATATCCTCAACCGTAGTAGGGCCCCGAGCCGATAGCATGGCAGCTGTGCGGCAGTCACATGGCCAGACTTTGGGCCACTCTGCCAACTGCTCTGAAGACTTTTCAAGCCCTTGGGAAGTAGACCTTATGAAATAAAGGGAACTCCAGAAAGTTGGAATATGGTTTCAGGGGTAGGATACCTTATAATTTACCATAAAGGGCTTAGGATGATCATATTTCAACTTTCTGGCTTTTACTTTAGTGTTTAAGGCTCCCTCCCAACTGGTCCACGACTGTAGGTTTCTAGGAACTCGGGTTTAGGAAGTACAAGATTGAGGGCTTGGGCTTAAGTGCGTTGGACAGCCCACTAATGGCATGGATGTACCTCTTCGCAGTTCGCGCTGTGCTTCCTTCCGCCGGAATAGTTTACAGCAGAAGCCCAAAAGTTGAAAACCGCATAGCCTCAATCCTTAAGAGTAATCTATAGGGAGTCCCAGCACCATTTGGCCTTACTCCGGTTTCCCACTTCTCGGGGTCCACTATAGGGCTTCAGGCTTTGCGGCTTCAGAGATCGTAGTTTTTGGTAGGGTTTCGTAGATACACTTCTCCGACTGCTGAGCCGTGCCATGCGACGTCAAGATGCTCTATAGGGTTCTATAATAGGTTCCCTTTAAGGGTACTATAGAGGGTTCTATAATAGGGTCCCCTTTTTGGGTACTATAGGGTTCTAAGGGCTCATCAACAGAAGTGCGCTTGGACATTTCGCCGGTCTACAAGCCTGGGCTTTGAAGTAACCAGGGGGAAAACGCGATATTATAGACTTTTGTTTCATATTCGTTCCTTGAAGGAACAAGTCCAAAGAAAGTGTTGAGGTATTGCACTCCAAAGCCCGAAGGCTGAACGTCCAAAAACCTAAACCAACCTGGGCCCACCCCCACCCCCATCCACCCCCCCCCCACCCCCATCCCCACCCCTAAACCCTAAACCCTAAACCCTAAACCCTCAACCGTCCCCCCCCCCACCCAATCTTTGCATGTTGCCCTGAGGTTTTAATTGGACCTGTGAGGCGGCCTAAACCCTAAACCCTAAACCAAGGTTTAGGGTTTAGGGTTTAGGGTTTAGGGTTTATACCCTAGAGCTTAGAAGCTGCCCCCACCCTGTAATAGTGACTATAAGGATTCTAGATGATTATATTAGGGCCCTATTATATTCCCTTTTATACCACTATTACAGGGTGGGGGCAGCTTCTAACCTATAGCCCTCATCCCAAAAGCTCAGAACCATGTTAGGGGTTTAGGGTTTAGGGTTTAGGGCCCTCATCCCAAAAACTCAGAACCGTGTTAGGGACTGAGGGTCTCGGGTTGAGGACACGCTCATCAGGCTTCCGGAACAAATCTGGCCAAATGCCCCGTCCTTAAGGACGAAATGAGCCCTAAAAGGGTTTAAGGTTCATATACCATATAGGGATTCATAGTATATGCGTATAGGGCCCCTACTTTTAAGGGTCATTTGGTCCTTCAGGCTTGTCGAACAATTGAAGGTCTGATGTAAGAATATCGCGTGAGCACGATGAACCACTTCTTTGGAATTCACCACCTCGCTCCTCTACACGGTGCAACTACAGCAACAAGTACCACAACTGCTGCTGCTACTACTACTACTACCACCACTACTGCTACTGCTACTGCTACTGCTACTGCTACTGCTACTGCTACTGCTACTGCTACTGCTACTGCTACTGCTACTGCTACTACTACTACGACGACGACGATGACCAAACAAATGCTTTCCAACCTGGATCGGAGAGCGATGTCATTGCATCACTCCTTTGTGCAACCTGCCGGCTTTCGGCACGACTCCTCACGATGCTAAGACTTACGGTTTATGATACAAACCCCTCATTACCGTAATGGCCCTAGGCCATGGGAATTATGGCATATTCCTTATCACGGGTAATGCAAGGTTTATATCATCAACAGTAAGACTTATGCCACTACCCGAGCACCACACTGTTCGCATATGGCAAAAGATACGAACCGCCTAAGCCCTAAACCATCCTAAACCCTCCACCCCGAACCCCCAAATAACCACTAAGCGCTACGTTCAACTGTAAGACCTTGAACCCTATCGCAAATGAACCCTCCAAGGAACCCTAGAACCTCTTAAGACGCTAAAACACTATTCCAGTGAAACTCTGGCCATTGCCATTGCCAAGGCCGCATTTGCAAGCCAAGGCCACGCGAAGGCAGCGCCACTGCGCCAAGGCGGTGCCTCTTTCTCTTAGGGTTTAGGTTTCGTGATTTAAGGTCTAGGGTCGCGGGCTTAAGGTTTAGGGTTAAAACTTGGGGTTTAATAATTTAACGCTTGGCGCTCGAGGTTTAAAGAATACGGTTTGGGGTGCCGATAATTTCATCAAGACTTTTGTCCAGTGAGGTTTTGGAGTTGTTTCTGATACTCCGTTAGGCTTCCAAGGAGGGTTCTGGGAGCTTCTGTATCCTCTTTCTTTCCCAAAGCATCCGGGGGTTTCCGGAAATCGGGGTACCTTATTTTGAGGTCCTTATAATAAGGATCCTACTTTTTAGGGTACTATATTAGGAGGGTCCCCTATTTTCGGAAACTCCCATACCGAAACCTCACCTAGAACGATGTGGGGAGGCCCTGGGAGGCGTGCCTAAATGGAGGTCCCTTTCCGGCCACCTGCATGAGAAGCCACATCCGAAAATAGGGGACCCTAATATAGATAGTACCAGGATACTAAATATAAGGACCCCCCCAACAAGGCACCCCAAATTTTCGGAAACTCCCTTTTAGTTCAGAAAGCCCGTCTCCTGTAGCCGTAGACAGAGCTTCAGAAAAGAAAACTAACGAAACGCTTGTATAAGTCGCAACCTGCTTGCTATACGGTCCGAAACAAGGTAATAACTAAGGTAGTTACCATTGAGGAGCAGCCGATTTGTCTCGGGCATAAGGTTCAGGGTCGCCCCGAAACCCTGAGATGAACTGTGTTGAGGGTTTAGGCTTTAGGGGTTTAGGGGTTAGGGGTTTAGGGGTTCAGGGGTCTGCTGTGCCTCTTGCACGCCTGCGGCAGCGGCGCAGAAGCCATGCGGCGCAAACCCGTAGACAAAGCGGAAGTTGTACCTCCGCTTGTGTCTTCGAAAATCCACCTTAAAGCCCGAACTTGTCTTGACTTGCAAGTTCAGGATACTTCTCATGGAGGTTCAGAATAGAGAGGATGGCCATGCAGAGCGGATCCGTGTCTCAATACCTCTTGCGCTCGCAGACTTATTCACGAAAATTATATAACGATAACGCAGCGCAGGCCGGATATCCATCTTTCGCTCAAACTGCCATTCACCTTCACCAAAGCATGCCTGTGAGAGTGTGTAACCACAGTGCAGTCTTCAACTCCGTGGCACCTAGCCAGACCTGCGCAAGACTACAGCCTATCTTGGATCCCTCGCAACAACAACAACCACCCCCGGCGCCCTAAAGCCCAAACCCTACGAACCCTGAGCCGCCCTCGAGTTCGACCCGTAGCTCTGAAGGTCGCGCCCATAGACTTTGCGTCTCGACGCTGAGACGAAGAGCACCTTCAAGGTGTCGGGGCCGCCGATGCTTTAAGGGCCCTACTTAGACCCCCAAACTACCCTCTAATATACCCTATAAATACCCACTAGTGTTGATGATAGAACCCTGCATTACCCAATACAAGGAATATACCCGAATTCTCATAGTCTAGGGTCATTAAGGTAATGCAGGATTTACATCACAACCCTAAACCCTAAAACCCTATCGATCCCTTAAAGGAGCCCCTTAAAGGTACCCTTATAGATCCCTTTAAAGGGAACCCCAGGATTTACATCATCAACCATATTAAGGTTTCACAAGGGCTCCGTAGGGCTTACGGTTTTACGGTTTACCTGGACCCGGAAGAACCTACCCTTTTAAGAACGTATATAAGGAAGCCACATTAAGGAACCCTAAAAAAAGTATGATCTTCAGGGGTCCAGTTAGGGTTTGGGGCTTTATATGGGCTTGGGGTTTAGGGGTTTAGGGGTTGATGGTTCAGGGCCCCCGATGTTTTAAGGGTCTTTTGCATTGTAGGGCTTGGGGATTTAGGGTTTTGGCGGGTTAGGGTTTAGGACTTTACGAGGGCTTCATTGGTTTAGGATTTAAGGGTTCGGGGTTCAGGGCCCCCCATGTTTTAAGGGTGGACAAAGTTTAGGTGCTTTAGGGTTTCCGGACGTTGTAGCAAGCGGGGAGAAAAAAGTATACACGTTTACTTCATAATGGTTCCTTGAACTGAAGGTCAAAACAAAAATCAATAATGGTTCAAGTATGGTACTGCAGAACCCGGGTTTATGGTTTTTCGGGTTCTTGATTAAGGATTTTGTGGGTTTAGGGCTTCAGGGCCCCCAATGTTTTTAGGGCTTAGGGTTTGGGGTTATGGGATGCTGCAGGTTCCCAGGGCTTGGGGTTTCGAACAGTGTCTGGCTCCACGGTACTACGGGAACCTGCGGTGGCCTTTGCGGTCTTGGTTGGTTGCTGGCTCCGCCGCACTGTGCCTAAAAAGCTAGGAGTAAGGGCATGGGAGTCTGTTGCGGAGGATTGCCCTTGCAGCCGCCTGCTGTCTGAGTCTTCGAAACTTCATAGGGTCCAGGTAGGGTTTAGGGTATTTTCCGGGTCTCGAGACGCCAACATGCTGGCACAGA
Source organism: Symbiodinium sp. CCMP2592 (assembly GCA_905221615.1). Classification (NCBI taxonomy): domain Eukaryota; class Dinophyceae; order Suessiales; family Symbiodiniaceae; genus Symbiodinium; species Symbiodinium sp. CCMP2592. Next base: position 150,662 of record CAJNDT010005079.1, read on the forward strand.
AAACCCAGCCCTAATGACCCCCCCGACTGCCTGAAATCCATGAAACACGATGCTGATGCTATAAAATGCCATGGACATGAAAGTATCCGATTCAAACCTGCACAAGCACCCTAGAAGAAGCAGTCAAAGGCACTGTAAGCCCTGCACACCGACAGCACTAACCCTAAACCCAGCCGGGAACCTCCCACAATTCGTCGGTAAGCTTTCGGACCGCGAGACCGACTGCGTTTTCAACATCCACCTGCGAGTTTCAGGTTTGAGGTTAAGGGTTTAAAGCTTCGGGTTAAGGGTATGTTTGGGGCAGGGTTTCAAGTTTCGGGTTCAGAGTTAACCGGACGAAACACCCTTAACAGAATGCCCAAACTCGTTTTGTTTCTGTTGCTGTTCTATCTGTTACTCCGTGGATGGCAGCCCTTTAACGAACACAAACAACTATACTGAACTTAGAACCCTAGCAAAAATTATAATTTTAGCTGTTTCTTAGGGATTATAATAACCAAAAATTAAAATTATTTCTAAGTGCCCCTAAGACAAGAGGTTTTGGGTTCACGGGATAAGGGCTTTTGGGGTTGTGCTTTTTGTGGGACCTTTTCTGGCGCCTCCGGGCATGGGGCTTGCTGATACTAGGATACCCAGTAACCCAAGAATAAAAAGGCCTCTCTTTTTGGTATTGGGTAACTTTATAAGGAACCTACGGTTGATGATATAAATCCTGCATTAACTTAAGGACCCTAAACTACGGTAATTATGGTATATTCCTTATTATGGGTAATGCAGGATTTATATCATCAACCGTAGGACTACAAAAAGGGAATAAGGGTACTACTGGGCCTCTTACCTTCCTAACAGAGGGATGTCCTTGTCCTACTGTTTGCATATGTACTGTTCTGGTGACAGAACCAACAAAAGAATCGAAGTAAGGGTTCAGAAGTGGGCTTCTTACACAGTGTGGTGTATATGTGAAAAGTCGACTGTTGTTGCAAACATCTTCAGAACCCTCATGCAAAAGAGCTTTTGGCCTGTATAAGAATCGGGAGCGATTGAACAACGACGTCCGAAAGACACCCAGCCAAACTATACCCCAAACCCAACTCTCAGTCGACGTACGACATCTGGGAATTTCCCTTTCAAGGGACCCTTATAATGTCCTATAGTAGCCCTTTAAAGTAACCCTTATAGTACCCTTATAGTAGCCCTTTAAAGGAACCCGAATTTTTGGAAACTCTCAACTGGGAACTGAACCGGTATTCAGGGAGGATTTGGCTTCGGGTGTCGAGCTTCAGGGTGAGGATAGCTTCCGATGAAGGCTCCTGGGGCTTAGTAAGTAAGAATTAGGCTTCCCTATCAGGGCACTACAGGGTTCTACAATAGGGTTCCCTTTAAGGGTTTAGGGACTACTTCAAGGCTCATGGGGCTTAGTCTTTGTATAAGTAAGGTTAGAGTTAGGATAACCTCACTTAGGGGACTTCTATCCCCAGTTACATCCTACTTACCAACTCTCATGATCCTTTGAGTAGGAATACCCTTGAAGGTATTGGGTAGTTTGTTGAAAAGAAGCCAGCACCATTAAACAACACACAACGAAAGACAAAGTGCCTCAGGAACCCCCTACAACTCGCCGATGTGGGGTTATCCTAATTATAACCCTTCTTACCAAGTCCCACGAGCCTTTAAGTAAAGACGCCTGAGTTCCAGAAACAAAGGATTTCGACCCTGAAAGTTAAGTTGTCAGACAGGGTCTAGGATTTAGGAGGCACCGATCGTTGAGCAGGACTCCGACCACAAAAAGTTTAGACAGCCAATCGAGAAAAAATAGCAACAAACACATGTTGGCCCGCACCTCATAACACAAAGTTCTATACTCCAAACCCTAAACCCTAAGCCTCAACCTCAAAGATGCCAAACTCTGACCTGGTGTTGCTCCAGGAGCTGACCCGGCAAGCCAGAAGCCAGGACTTCGAAAATCAGCACCTCAGATCTTAGCAACCCTGGGCCCAAAACAGTCCTTCAAAAAGACTGTTTAGGGTTTAGGGTATAGGGTTTACTTCCCAAAGACCAGCAACCCTTAACCCAAAACCGTCTTCTTACTTCCCAAAGACCAGCATCCCTAAACCCTGAACCGTCTTCTTACTTCTTACTTCCCAAATACTCAACCCTTGGGGTGCGAGCACTCCTTATTATGGCACTTTGGGGCCGCTTTGTGTGCTAAAATAAAAGCCATGAACAAGGACAACTTGGACTTCTAGGGCAAGGGCGTAGAAGCTTAAGCCTTCAGAAGCAAAAGACCAACTTATCAACGCCATTCAAAGCCCAGTAGGGCAAAGTTGGGCGTTGAACGACCAGAAGACACCCCTGAACCCTAAACCCTGGGTACACATCTTTGGGTTTGTCGAGGATGCTTTTCTTCTCGGGGAGGGAGGGTGCTGGTTGAGGGTTTAGGCTTCGATGGAAGCCCCCAAAAAACACCAACAAACAGCTTTGAAGGTGTTTTACCTGGAAGAGATTAGCTTTTTCACGGTTGGTGTTTGCTTGTTTTGGGCGTGTCTGAAGATTTCTCAGGCTAAATTGACTATGATCTCTTACCAATGCGACCTAAACGAGTGCTACTGTGAAAGATGTTGTTCCATGAAAGATGTTGTTCCAGGACGACGACGACCGACGACTACTGCAGCAGCTGCACGGCTGCTACCACATCTACCGCTCCGCTGCTACTACTTATTGCTGCTTCTACTACTACTACCCTGGGCATCGGTTATTGATTCTAATCAATAAGAAGTAGATATTTTACATTGATATTGATTTGGTTGTCTTTTATTGATTAAATCAATAGGGGGCATATTGATCGACATATTGATCTCCATATTGATTCGAAGCGCTAGTTTCCATTGATCTGAATATTGATAAAAATATTGATTTGAATATTGATAAAAATATTGATTTGAATATTGATTTGAATATTGATTTCGATGTTTAATATACATGTCTTGGTTTTGTTTAAATAACATGGAGCATGCATGCGAGTTGCCATGCCCCGTCATTTGGGGCTCGCAGCATTGATCGACCCCTGCGAGATACCGGGTTTGGCTTCTAGGTTTAAGGGTTTAGGATCGGTTGTTTAGGGCTAGGCCCGGGCCCATCACGATTCATAAATTGGGTTATATATGCATGCTTTCAAGATCGTAGGTATAGGGGTGAATCGCCATGGCCTGCTTTTGAGCAGATCTACTTGACAAGTTTTGGGTTTGAGGCACCTTGACAAAAGGCGGCCTCGAATCGTACGTTTTTGTTAGTTTCCTGCCCGGGTCAAGTTTGGAGGACGCCTTGCCAAAAGGCCTAGCCATGGGAGGCAGAGGCGGACACCGACACACAGCCAAGCCACAGATCGATGCCTCGCGAATGTATAATGTATTGGAGACTCACATACATACCATCAGAAACTTTGGCCCTTACGAAACGTTAAGCAAGACCCAAGCCTGCCACCCGGCGGGCCTCATGCACGTTCTCGAGTTGGTGGAGTCTCTGATTTCCCTCGAGCCAACCGGGAAAATCCACGACCGATCTTTCCGAACTGCCTTGTTCGACCTGCTGCTGCGAGATCCAAGTCTCAACACCACTGTGTATAACGGGAAGGTTTGGATAGGACTCAAGGTGGCGAGATTTTCAGTCATTTTGTACCACTTTCGCCGCTTAAAGCAAACCTCTTCCGACCTCCGAGCTTGTGCGGGGAAACTCAAAAGTGCCCAGTTCGTTCGGCTGTGCGATGTTGTTGCGAAGATGGTGAAGAAGGAGGGCCAGGCAGGGGAAGCCAAAGAAGAGCCTGAAGAGGGAGGGGCTAAGAAACGGAAGCTGGCAAAGTTTCCGAGCGATCCTGTGTCGCTGGATTCCGACGGCTTCCCGAATTTCAGTGGCTTGGACGCATCCTTGTCGAAAGGGTCGCCATCCAAAGCGGTCGCCTTGGCAAAAGGTACGGCAAGCTCGCCATCCAAAGCACTCGCCTTGCCCAAAGGTGATAGTGATAGTGAGCAGGGCGACGATGCAGCAGCTCTTGCCCCAGCCTCGTCCTTCGTGAGAAGAAGGAGGGGCTGCAAGATCTTAGCCTCGGAGGCCAAGTCGTCGAAGACCCCAGCAGAGCTGCAGAAAGACATGGGGTTTCATGTGGAAGAGGAGACAAAGAAAAGTAAGGAAAAAAAAGAAAAAAAGAAAGGAGCTTGGCAAAAGCCCCTCCGCCAAAGCGAAAGCGCCGAAACCTTCAAAGAAGGGGCCTGCTGCAAGCCCCTCTGGCAAGGCCAAGGCCAAGGCCATGCCGAAGAAGAAGGGGCTTGCCAAAAGCCCCTCTGGCAAGGCGAAGGCAATGCCCAAGACAAAAACCCGACGACCTGGTGCCCCTCGCAAGTGGTATCGCCTTGGCATTACTCGTGCCACCAATCCGGAAAGGGCTTACATCCTCGGCACTTTGGACCCATCTCCGAAGGCCAAGAGGAGACTCATCATCGAAGTTAGCAGGCACCGGTCCGAGCTCTACCAGGAGCGCATCGAGACACTGCTCAAGATGATCACTGAAAGAGGCCTTACCAAGGAGCAGGCCTGGGAGGAACGAGAAAAGCTTTGCAATGCCTAGTTGTAGCACCCAAGGCTTTTTGGGCACCTTGATAAAAGGCTGGCTTTTGAACACCTTGCAGAAAGGTTTCCTTCACCTTGAGAAAAGGTTTGGCAGGGCAACTTTGTTTCACTATAGCTGTATGCTTGGATTGTGGCCCACCCGAAACATCGTTGATCCAGAGGCCATAGTACATGAGCCAAGCAGTTTTTGGATTTTAAGCTTAATACGTATAAGAATATCCGAAAGGATCATATAATTTAAGTTTGTGTTTGGGCAACCGGTTTCAAGCTTCAGCTGCCGGAGGCTAGCTTCGTGCAAAAGCTTGTGCAGCAACCGCAAAGCCGTGAAAAGTTGGGCCGAAGCCTGGAGGCATCTGGACACAGTGTGTTTCTAGATGTTGTGAAAGCAATGTACGTGTGCACAGATCTTATACGAGGGTGAAGAGGTATATGATAACCTTAGGCAGGGACCTCGAAATAACCCATGCATAGACAACCCTAGCCACACACTGGCAGGTGTATTTATATATACATATATGCACATACATACATATATGTTTTTTATGTGTTCGGTATTCGGATAAAGGCGACATGTATTTTACTTCATGTGTTCATATGCTGATAGTTTTCGAAGCTGTTTATATGTATACCTGTATATGTGTATATATATAGGTGTATATGCAAGTTTTTGTATATGTCTATGTTCATGTCTATGTCTATGTTTATGTCTGTGTATGTGTATGTGTATGAGTGCTAGAGATATATAGAGACAAAAAGCTTCCCACAGCTTAGAAACTGTAAGCCCTGAAGCAATCAGACTCCGAGTGCACATAAGATTTGGCAAGAAGTGCAAACAATAGGATTCCGTGCAGCTTGAGGATTGGCAAAAGGCGAAGCACCTTTAATCCCAAACGAAACCCCAGCTCCAAGCCCGAACCCCAAACCCTAAGAAGAGGAGCCGTCCGGATCGAAGTTGCTGGCTCAAGTTTCAGCAGCAAATGCAGCAGCAAAAACAGCAGCAGCCATAGGCAACTACCACGACAAACAGTACTGCTACTGCTGCCACCACTATACCACTACCGGGTATCCCACTGCCACCAGCATGACCACTACACCTTAGCAGCACTAACAGTAGCACCACCACAGGCCGCACAAGAGCCACGACAACCACAACAGTAGTAGTAGCAGTAGCAGCAGCAGCAGTAGCAGCTTAAACCCTAAACCCCTAAACCCTGACACCCTGAACCCTAAACCCCTAAACCCCGAAAATTCTTACGCCTTATATAAGTGTAACAAACCTTGAACCCTAGACAGAATGTCGTGGCGGGAAGAGCCATGGTGGTCCTGGAGCAGCGGTTGGAACCAGCCCGTGACAAAAACGGACTGGTGGTGGGACTGGTGGGACTGGTCGGACCAAGGTTGGGACTGGGGGACTCGAAACCTTTCCTGAGAACGCAAACATCTGCCGACATGCCTAAACTCTCCAATGCAGTTGTGCCTTTGGCTACCTGACGTTTCTTTGACCAGACAATTCCCTAGCAACAACACAAGGAACAAACTGCCGGCATTCTTAAAATCCTAAACTCCTAAACCCTAACCAACCCCTAAAGCGTCGAGATTTTCTTTCAACGGCATCCGAGGTGCGGTACGGTACCGGTTTGTTTGGCAGGAAGCAGTTCTCTTCCAAACAGGCCTGCAGTTGTTAGAACACTCAGCCCTAACTAAACTCTAAACTCTAAACCCTTCCTAAACTCTATATATCTCTATATAAGAGGACTTGGGAGAGAACTCGGTGGTGGTTTGTTTGGACGGGAGTCGGGGCCGTTTTGGTTTGAGGCTGGTGCACTCAGGGTATTCTTTGAGGTGGTGTGCCGTCAGCTTGCCAAAGTGCTCCGGGATTCGTGATGCGCCCGCTTTACGATACTGCTTAGGCTATTTAGGACATCGCTGAAAGCCTCTCGTGCCTGAAAGCTCCATGTGTATGTATGTATGCATGCTTGCATGGTGGATGAATGGATGAATGGATGGATGGATGGATGGATGGATGAATGGATGCATGGATGAATGAATGCGTGGATCTATGTGTTTCTGCAGTATGTCTAGACTTAGGCCTTAAAGCGGTTCCCATAAGCACTTTCAGGCCTAAGCTATACTACAGAGTCACATGCAGCCGCAGGGTTGTACCTCCCGGATATATGGTGACAAACGTGCTGCCCTCCCTTGCACAAGGGGGACTCAGGGCTTGCGTCGCACGTTAAGGTTTAGGCGGGATATACCTTAATCTACCAAAGCCTACTTTTTTGTAGCCCTATAAATTCCATATTAGGGTTTAGGGTTTATAATAAGAACCTACAAGAAAGTAGGGTTTGGTAGTTTGAGGTAGGGTTTAGGGCTTGGGCGCTCTTTGAGAGTTTGAGGTTCGCCAGCATGTGGCAAAGCGGTTATTGGGGGTGTTTGGACGGTCTCGGCGAAAATCCCTGAACCCTACCTTAAGCGACTGTGCAGATTTTACTCCAAAAAAATATTGTTTAATATTGTTGATTTCCAGTACATAAGTCTGTAAAAATGTAGGTTCTTCAGGGCTCAGGCAAAACAGAAACCCTGAATCCCAACTCCTGCAACTCTCCACCCTCAGAACCTAGACCTTAAAACCTAAACCTCTAGATATCCTGAACCCTGAACCCTCGGCTGGGCGATGAGCCCACAAAATGAAACAACCTATGCTATGGGGTGATGCACCCCCTTGTGAAATGTGGGATATATAAGGTAAAACCTTAACCTACAAAAACCTGCTTTTTGTGGGTTCATATGATAAACCCTGACATGGTTGAGGTGGTGGCTGGTTATACCCACGTCTGCCCTCCCCATGCTTCTTTCGCCGGAGATCGATCATCTTCTTGATCTCCTCGTAGCCGTCGTTCAGCACCGTCTGCTGTACACGGGCCTGTGCGGCCAGCTTTGGGGTCAGGGGCTCAGGTGGCTTTGCGGTTTAGGGTTTAGGGTTCAGGTTTCTTTCGGTGTTACCTGCATGCACACAACCCAAGTACCTAGTAGTAGGGATTTCTTGTGGGGAAGCCCTAAATCATAGCAGTCTTGGAGGGTGCACCCCTCGGGGCCCCCCCAAAGCAATAAATCTCAGCAATGGCTGGGCCTTTGCGAGGCAGACATCAAGAGGGCTTTTTGAGAGGTTGTGCTGTTTGATTTTGAAGCCTGAACAACCCGGATAACCCAACAGAAACCCGAACAAAAAGCGGTGCCTGGATCTTGCTCATCGACTCCTTGCGGTCTTTGGTCTCATTGACCTTCCCCTGCGGGCTGTTCGGATGAAAGACTCTGCGCCCCTCTGGTTTAGGGTTTACGGTTTAGGGGTTTAGGGTATAGGGGTTTAGGGGTTAGGGTCTAGGGGCTTTTACGGTTAAGTTTAGGGTTTAAGGGGTTTTAGGGGTTTACGGCTTACGGTCGAGAGTTTAGGCTCTAGCTTAGGGCTCAAGTTTTCGATTTCAGGCCTTAGCCACAAACTTCCACGGAATAGAGTCTTGATTTTGATCCGGACAGGGAACGGGCTTCAGGTAGGGTCTGGGGTTTCGGCAACGTAGAGTTTAGCTTAGGGTTTAAGCATTAAAGTTTTCGAGGTTTAGGCATTCGGGTTTGGGGGTTTAAGCATTGGGGTTGTGTGGTTTAAAATGAGGGTTATGGGGTTCAGGCATCAGAGGATTGGGGTTTACACATTAAGTTTTTGAGGGTTTAGGCATTAGGACTACAACCCAATTGTAGGAAAAGAATAGTTTAGGGCTTAACGTTTAGGCTTAGGTTTAGGCTTTAGGGCTTGCCCCAAACCGTAAGTTTAAACCCTACTAAACCCTTTTTTTAGGGGGCTTGATGCCTAAACCCCGAAACCCTCAAAGAATCTAGTATATGGTTCAGACACTTAAGAGCTTCATTGACCGTAAGCGGCATAGCTGGACCTGGGATAGATAAGGAGTTTTAGAGGCATGATCGTGTGTGCACAGTGTCACAGCCGAACTGGAATCATTCCTGGAACTAAAAGGCTATGCTGCATGTGGATCGCAACAAGGCCGGCCCCTTTTGGATATTGGCGCTGGGCTCGCTCAGCGGGGGCGAGATATGTGAAGAGGACTGCGCAAATCATCACCCACCAGATGCCACTCCGTGGATACAGCCGCGCTTTGGTCGAGCAGGTGAGTTGTCCATCCTGCAGGTCGCGTCTCAGGACCGCCCAAGGCAAACAGGCCCCGGTCGTTCAACGTCATGGCATATCAAAGGACAGTTGACCCGCAGCTCATCGCGCTATGGTTCACTCTCTTTAGGTGGTTTAGGCATTTAATTAGGGTCTAGGGCCTAAGGTTTTTGGGTTTTCTGTTGTATGTTAGGGCTTCTGCTTTTGGGACATAGGGTTTAGGACCCAGGTTTTAAAGTTGGGGTTGAGGCACTAGGGTCTAGGTCAGGGCCGAGGGTATTAGGGTTTAGGGATTGTTAGGGGGTTTAGATTTTGGGGTGTTAGTAAGACTGTCGGCCCTAGGGTTTTGGTTCCGTCCTTTTGTTTGGGCTTGTGCTTTTGGGACATCGGGTTTAGGGCCCAGGGTTTTAAAGTTTTGGGATTTAGGCACTAGGGTTCAGGTCAGGGACGAGGGTATTATGGGGTTTCCCCCTCGAGTGCTCTGTGGCGGTTTGAGGTTGTGAGTTTCTTTGCAAAAGCTTGGTATACTTGAGTATACTTCCAATAAGGAACCCTAGGAATAACTAGTAGTATTCATACGAGTGCCAGTAGTGAGAGCGGCCAAGCTGCGAGAAGCGTCGCCGCGACACTCTCCTGTGCCAAGTTTTAGGGCTTTGTAGGTGTAAGGGTCTAGGGATTTAGGGTTCCATTAGGGCTTTAGGGTTCCATTAAGGGTTCTCGTTACGGGTTAAGCGGTTCAGAGCTTAGAGTTCAGGACTGTTTAAACTTTGCTGTGGAAAGCTTGCGAACCCTCAGGGTATCATGATGTTTCATTGGGTTTTATCAGGCTGCACCTCTGTTTGGTATGTATGGGGTGTTATTGAGTTGTATGGGGTTTATGGAAACTTGTAGGGCCACCTAAAGGTTTTTCAGGTGGTCCATGTACCTATATAGAACTATGGAGGAGTGCACTCAATCTCCCAACCTGCCACCAAAGAAGAGCATTCAGTTTGGATTCAGGTGTTCGGGATTGGGCTCTTGAGGTCAATCGGCTTCTGGGAAGAAGCTCCGGACATCTGCGTTTAGGATTCACGTTCTAAGGCCTCGAAGGATTTGGGTCTGAAGCTTGCAGCTTCGACACCTTCGAAGAGTCCATCTCGTCTCTTATCCCACACAGAAAACCACCCTGAGTCCGAGTCCCTACTAGCGACTACTGTTCTCTGTCTGTCTCTCTCTCTCTCTCTCTCCTCTGTCTCTCTGAGCCCTCCACACAGTAACCCTAAGTCTTCAGCCCAAGAAAGGTTCACCTTCTCATTGTGGTCGGAGTGTACACACCCTAAAAAGGTTAGAGCTTACTTAGAGGATCATGGGACTTAGTAAGTAGGTGATAACTGGGGTTATAAGTCCCCTAAGTGGGGTTATCCTAATTATAACCTGCTTATGAGCTTACTTACTAAGTCCCATGAGCCTTCAAGTACCCTAAACCCTGAACCACTCCCTCCCCGCCCCGAAGTACGACTCCAGTGAAGGCTGGCCACCTTGGCTTGTGAGTTTTGAGGGCTTAGGGTTGAAGGTTTAGGGTTAGGGTTTAGGGCGTAGGCTCAAAAGTTTAGGATTCCGGTGATTTTTTAAATGCAGTGGGCCTTTTCGGTGCTGCGACCCTGCCTGTACAGGCTTGCACAGGGCTTGGGGAAGCTGTAGCACTTGGTGACCAATAATGACTAAGAAGCGAAAGGCTTGTTCCTTTTGCTTCGTTTTGAGGTGGGCACCTACTTTAGGCTTGGCACAGTTGTGTGAAGTTGTTGTGCCAGTGTTCTGTTTTGTAGCAGCTTGAACGCTTTCCGAAGTTCTTCGAGGTTTCTACCGGTCCGAATATTTGTTCAGGGTCAATTAGTTTGCAGTGCCCTGGAGCCTTCGAAATATCCGAAATCCGTCGAAAGGCAAGTGAGATGTTCTCCTGAAAAAAAGATTCTCACAGAGGCATAGCAAATAGTAGCGTCATGTCGCGTCGTGGTTTAAGTAAAGAGATCCCGCATTCCTGAACGCCACAAACCAAACCATGACTCAGACCCGGGACCCTAAACTTTCCTAAGCCTTAAGCCTTAATGGTTAATTGAGGGTTCCCTCAACCAAAACTAAACCTAACCCGACTCTTCCCACAAATCCTTGGACTGGGCCCGAAACCAAGCAAGCCCTGCGCCACCGAAATTCCTAAAACCACATCACAGAAGGTATTGTTATTGTCATGTGGGCCAGTTGGGATGCTTTGGCATAGGATTTAAGTTTATGATCTCGCTTGAGAGCCCCGCTCGGTCTTAAGATCCAAACTGCAGACCCTAAACTTAAGTCACCGAAGACACCACTGCCGGTGTCGTTGACCTTAGACGGCAGTTGCAGGAGTCTCTCTGCCGTTTCAAGATGAGGCAATGACAGGTACAGCCGAACCAACGGGTCCGTTTTTTTCTCGAAGATCCGAAACACACATGCACTCACTCCCTCAGTCACTCTGTCACTCTGTCAGTCACTCACTCGCTCACGGCAGACCTTGATACATCGGCCTTGAAGTGCCAATATCGAGACTACTTTGGGGCCAAAGTATATACTATTTGGGCACATGGAACGTTAGGGAGTGATTAGCCGTCAGGCTCGACACCATGAACTGTTGCGACCATCAGGGCGGCTGGCAAAAAATAGAGCCAAACACCCTCAAATTAGAAATATGGCTTAAATCACGGCCCCGTATAACTTGAGGTATATTCCGTAGTTTAAGAGGTGGGGAACACTCCATGGACCTGTCCCTAGCTCGGCTTATTTGTCCTACCTTTCTACCCAACTCAAAGTTCAAGCACGTTGCGCTACAATCGAAACCCGGAGAGCAACACAAATGCTTGTTTGACGACAACACTTACAAGCACAAACTTATGCCACCAAACAGGGTTGGAAGCTTAGTGGTTAGTCGCAACAAGAATCAGACTAATCCATGCTCGTCCTAAAAGTTTCAGTGCTCCAAGGGTAAAAGGAGGGACCCTTAATAAGGACCCCTAGGCATATATCCTCAATATAGCCATTATATTCCCATGATATAGCCCCATTATTATAGGGTAGGGGTCCCCATTAAGGGTCCCTCCTCTTCCCCTTTGAAGTGCGAAATCTGCTGCCGTGTACTTCGAAGCAATGACCCTGACCCTGCAACCCAACCCTAAATCCTAAACCCTGAACCCAGAACCCTAGACCCCAAAACCTAAACCCTGAACCCTAAACCCTAAACCCTGAACCCTAAACCCTAAAATCTAGGGTTTAGGGTTTAGGGTTTTCGCCCACAGCGTCCAAGTACTCCCTCTTCCAGGACTTTAGGGCCTTTTTAGGTATCAAAACCATAAATAAGGACTACTACTTGGACCCTTAGGGTAGGGTACTAAACCATAACAACCTAAACCCTCCAACCCAAGCACTCCAATATCCCGTAATAGGACTACCCCCTTACTTTGCTGCAAGGATCTTGATCAGGGACCCTGAATGTAGGGGATATCAGACTCGAACGAATCCCGAAGCCCAGACCCAAACACGAACACCCTCACAAAGGATGGGTTTAGGTTGGGCACTGCCCCCATACAGTAACAGTCTATAATAGGGCTACTATTAAGGGCCGAATATATCTATATCATGAATATTATCCCCTAAACCCTAAACCCTAAACCCCTAAACCCTAAACCCTAAACCCCTAAACCCTATCAACTGTTACTGAGTGGGGGGCAGTATCCAAGGTTTCGGGTCTTTCGGAGTCCTTAGGGCTTAAAGTTTAGGGATACGGTTGATGATATAAATCCTGCACTACCCATAATAAGGAATATACCATAATTCCCATAGTCTAGGGTCCTTAAGGTCATGCAGGATTTATATCACAACCCTAAACCCTAAAACCCGATCGATCCCTTAAAGGTACCCTTATAGATCCCTTTAAAGGGAACCCCAGGATTTATATCCTCAACCGTAGTAGGGCCCCGAGCCGATAGCATGGCAGCTGTGCGGCAGTCACATGGCCAGACTTTGGGCCACTCTGCCAACTGCTCTGAAGACTTTTCAAGCCCTTGGGAAGTAGACCTTATGAAATAAAGGGAACTCCAGAAAGTTGGAATATGGTTTCAGGGTAGGATACCTTATAATTTACCATAAAGGGCTTAGGATGATCATATTCCAACTTTCTGGCTTTTACTTTAGTGTTTAAGGCTCCCTCCCAACTGGTCCACGACTGTAGGTTTCTAGGAACTCGGGTTTAGGAAGTACAAGATTGAGGGCTTGGGCTTAAGTGCGCTGGACAGCCCACTAATGGCCTGGATGTACCTCTTCGCAGTTCGCGCTGTGCTTCCTTCCGCCGGAATAGTTTACAGCAGAAGCCCAAAAGTTGAAAACCGCATAGCCTCAATCCTTAAGAGTAATCTATAGGGAGTCCCAGCACCATTTGGCCTTACTCCGGTTTCCCACTTCTCGGGGTCCACTATAGGGCTTCAGGCTTTGCGGCTTCAGAGATCGTAGTTTTTGGTAGGGTTTCGTAGATACACTTCTCCGACTGCTGAGCCGTGCCATGCGACGTCAAGATGCTCTATAGGGTTCTATAATAGGTTCCCTTTAAGGGTACTATAGAGGGTTCTATAATAGGGTCCCCTTTTTGGGTACTCATCAACAGAAGTGCGCTTGGACATTTCGCCGGTCTACAAGCCTGGGCTTTGAAGTAACCAGGGGGAAAACGCGATATTATAGACTTTTGTTTCATATTCGTTCCTTGAAGGAACAAGTCCAAAGAAAGTGTTGAGGTATTGCACTCCAAAGCCCGAAGGCTGAACGTCCAAAAACCTAAACCAACCTGGGCCCACCCCCCACCCCCATCCACCCCCACCCCACCCCCATCCCCACCCCTAAACCCTAAACCCTAAACCCTAAACCCTAAACCGTCCCCCCCCACCCAATCTTTGCATGTTGCCCTGAGGTTTTAATTGGACCTGTGAGGCGGCCTAAACCCTAAACCCTAAACCAAGGTTTAGGGTTTAGGGTTTAGGGTTTAGGGTTTATACCCTATAGCTTAGAAGCTGCCCCCACCCTGTAAGAGTGACTATAAGGATTATAGATGATTATATTAGGGCCCTATTATATTCCCATTATACCACTATTACAGGGTGGGGGCAGCTTCTAACCTATAGCCCTCATCCCAAAAGCTCAGAACCATGTTAGGGTTTAGGGTTTAGGGTTTAGGGCCCTCATCCCAAAAACCCAGAACCGTGTTAGGGACTGAGGGTCTCGGGTTGAGGACAAGCTCATCAGGCTTCCGGAACAAATCTGGCCAAATGCCCCGTCCTTAAGGACGAAATGAGCCCTGAAAGGGTTTAAGGTTCATATACCATATAGGGATTCATAGTATATGCTTATAGGGCCCCTACTTTTAAGGGTCATTTGGTCCTTCAGGCTTGTCGAACAATTGAAGGTCTGATGTAAGAATATCGCGTGAGCACGATGAACCACTTCTTTGGAATTCACCACCTCACTCCTCTACACGGTGCAACTACAGCAACAAGTACCACAACTGCTGCTGCTACTACTACTACTACTACTACTGCTACTGCTACTGCTGCTGCTGCTGCTACTGCTACTGCTACTGCTACTGCTACTGCTACTGCTACTGCTACTGCTACTGCTACTACTACTACTACTACTACTACTACTACGACGACGATGACCAAACAAATGCTTTCCCATAGCACCAACCTGGATCGGAGAGCGATGTCATTGCATTACTCCCTTGTGCAACCTGCCGGCTTTGGGCACGACTCCTCACGATGCTAAGACTTACGGTTGATGATACAAACCCCGCATTACCGTAATGGCCCTAGGCCATGGGAATTATGGCATAATCCTTATCACGGGTAATGCAAGGTTTATACCATCAACAATAAGACTTATGCCACTACCCGAGCACCACACTGTTCGCATATGGCAAAAGATACGAACGGCTTAAGCCCTAAACCATCTTAAACCCTCCACCCCGAACCCCCAAATAACCACTAAGCGCTACATTCAACTGTAAGACCTTGAACCCTATCGCAAATGAACCCTCCAAGGAACCCTAGAACCTCTTAAGACGCTAAAACACTATTCCAGTGAAACTCTGGCCATTGCCATTGCCAAGGCCGCATTTGCAAGCCAAGGCCACGCGAAGGCAGCGCTACTGCGCCAAGGCGGTGCCTGTTTCTCTTAGGGTTTAGGTTTCGTGATTTAAGGTCTAGGGTCGCGGGCTTAAGGCTTAGGGTTAAAACTTGGGGTTTAATAATTTAACGCTTGGCGCTCGAGGTTTAAAGAATAGGGTTTGGGGCGCCGATAATTTCATCAAGACTTTTGTCCAGCGAGGTTTTGGAGTTGTTTCTGATACTCCGTTAGGCTTCAAAGGAGGGTTCTGGGAGCTTCTGTATCCTCTTTCTTTCCCAAAGCGTCCTGGGGTTTCCGGAAATAGGGGTACATTATTTTGGGGTGCTTATAATAAGGATCCTACTTTTTAGGGTACTATATTAGGAGGGTCCCCTATTTTCGGAAACTCCCATACCGAAACCTCACCTAGAACGATGTGGGGGGGGGGGTTGCGAGGCCCGGGGAGGCGTACCTAAATGGAGGTCCCTTTCCGGCCACCTGCATGAGAAGCCATATCCGAAAACAGGGGACCCTAATATAGATAGTACCAGGATACTAAATATAAGGACCCCCCAACAAAGCACCCCAAATTTTCGGAAACTCCCTTTTAGTTCAGAAAGCCCGTCTCCTGTAGCCGTAGACGGAGCTTCAGAAAAGAAAACTAACGAAACGCTTGTATAAGTCGCAACCTGCTTGCTATACGGTCCGAAACAAGGTAATAACTAAGGTAGTTACCATTGAGGAGCAGCCGATTTGTCTCGGGCATAAGGTTCAGGGTCGCCCCGAAACCCTGAGATGAACTGTGTTGAGGGTTTAGGCTTTAGGGGTTTAGGGGTTAGGGGTTTAGGGTTTAGGGGTTCAGGGGTCTGCTGTGCCTCTTGCACGCCTGCGGCAGCGGCGCAGAAGCCATGCGGCGCAAACCCGTAGACAAAGCGGAAGTTGTACCTCCGCTTGTGTCTTCGAAAATCCACCTTAAAGCCCGAACTTGTCTTGACTTGCAAGTTCAGGATACTTCTCATGGAGGTTCAGAATAGAGAGGATGGCCATGCAGAACGGATCCGTGTCTCAATACCTCTTGCGCTCGCAGACTTATTCACGACAATTATATAACGATAACGCAGCGCAGGCCGGATATCCATCTTTCGCTCAAACTGCCATTCACCTTCACCAAAGCATGCCTGTGAGAGTGTGTAACCACAGTGCAGTCTTCAACTCCGTGGCACCTAGCCAGACCTGCGCAAGACCACAGCTTATCCTGGATCCCTCGCAACAACAACAACAACCACCCCCGGCGCCCTAAAGCCCAAACCCTACGAACCCTGAGACGCCCTCGAGTTCGACCCGTAGCTCTGAAGGTCGCACCCATAGACTTTGCGTCTCGACGCTGAGACGAAGAGCACCTTTAAGGTGTCGGGGCCGCCGATGCTTTAAGGGCCCTACTTAGACCCCCAAACTACCCTCTAATATACCCTATAAATACCCACTACTGTTGATGATAGAACCCTGCATTACCCAATACAAGGAATATACCCGAATTCTCATAGTCTAGGGTCATTAAGGTAATGCAGGATTTACATCACAACCCTAAACCCTAAAACCCTATCGATCAGTTAAAGGAGCCCCTTAAAGGTACCCTTATAGATCCCTTTAAAGGGAACCCCAGGATTTACATCATCATCAACCATATTAAGGTTTCACGAGGGCTCCGTAGGGCTTACGGTTTTACGGTTTACCTGGACCCGGAAGAACCTACCCTTTTAAGAACGTATATAAGGAAGCCACATTCAGGAACCCTAAAAAAAGTATGATCTTCAGGGGTCCAGTTAGGGCTTGGGGCTTTATATGGGCTTGGGGTTTAGGGGTTTAGGGGTTGATGGTTCAGGGCCCCCGACGTTTTAAGGGTCTTTTGCATTGTAGGGCTTGGGATTTAAGGTTTTGGCGGGTTAGGGTTTAGGACTTTATGAGGGCTTCATTGGTTTAGGATTTAAGGGTTCGGGGTTCAGGGCCCCCCATGTTTTAAGGGTGGACAAAGTTTAGGTGGTTTAGGGTTTCCGGACGTTGTAGCAAGCAGGGAGAAAAAAGTATACACGTTTACTTCATAATGGTTCCTTGAATTGAAGGTCAAAACAAAAATCAATAATGGTTCAAGTATGGTACTGCAGAACCCGGGTTTATGGTTTTTCGGGTTCTTGATTAAGGGTTTTGTGGGTTTAGGGTTTCAGGGCCCCCAATGTTTTTAGGGCTTAGGGTTTGGGGTTATGGGATGCTGCAGGTTCCAAGGGCTTGGGGTTTCGAACAGTGTCTGGCTCCAGGGTACTACAGGAACCTGCGGCGGCCTTTGCGGTCTTGGTTGGTTGCTGGCTCAGCCGCACTGTGCCAAAAAAGCTAGGAGTAAGGGCATGGGAGTCTGTTGCGGAGGATTGCCCTTGCAGCCGCCTGCTGTCTGAGTCTTCGAAACTTCATAGGGTCCAGGTAGGGTTTAGGGTATTTTCCGGGTCTCGAGACGCCAACATGCTGGCACAGAAAACCCAGCCCTAATGACCCCCCCGACTGCCTGAAATCCATGAAACACGATGCTGATGCTATAAAATGCCATGGACATGAAAGTATCCGATTCAAACCTGCACAAGCACCCTAGAAGAAGCAGTCAAAGGCACTGTAAGCCCTGCACACCGACAGCACTAACCCTAAACCCAGCCGGGAACCTCCCACAATTCGTCGGTAAGCTTTCGGACCGCGAGACCGACTGCGTTTTCAACATCCACCTGCGAGTTTAAGGTTTGAGGTTAAGGGTTTAAAGCTTCGGGTTAAGGGTATGTTTGGGGCAGGGTTTCAAGTTTCGGGTTCAGAGTTAACCGGACGAAACATCCTTAACAGAATGCCCAAACTCGTTTTGTTTCTGTTGCTGTTCTATCTGTTACTCGTGGATAGTTAAGGTTCGGCAGCCCTTTAACGAACACAAACAACTATACTGAACTTAGAACCCTAGCAAAAATTAAAAATTTAGCTGTTTCTTAGGGATTATAATAACCAAAAAAATTATTTCTAAGTACCCCTAAGACAAGAGGTTTTGGGTTCACGGGGTAAGGGCTTTTGGGGTTGTGCTTTTTGTGGGACCTTTTCTGGCGCCTCCGGGCATGGGGCTTGCTGATACTAGGATACCCAGTAACCCAAGAATAAAAAGGCCTCTCTTTTTGGTATTGGGTAACTTTATAAGGAACCTAGGACTACAAAAAGGGAATAAGGGTACTACTCGGCCTCCTAGCTTCCTAACAGAGGGATGTCCTTGTCCTACTGTTTGCATATGTAATGTTCTGGTGACAGAACCAACAAAAGAATCGAAGTAAGGGTTCAGAAGTGGGCTTCTTACACAGTGTGGTGTATATGTGAAAAGTCGACTGTTGTTGCAAACATCTTCAGAACCCTCATGCAAAAGAGCTTTTGGCCTGTATAAGAATAGGGAGCGATTGAACAACGACGTCCGAAAGACACCCAGCCAAACTATACCCCAAACCCAACTCTCAGTCGACGTACGACATCTGGGAATTTTCCTTTCAAGGGACCCTTATAATGTCCTATAGTAGCCCTTTAAAGTAACCCTTATAGTACCCTTATAGTAGCCCTTTAAAGGAACCCTAATTTTTGGAAACTCTCAACTGGGAACTGAACCGGTATTCAGGGAGGATGTGGCTTCGGGTGTCGAGCTTCAGGGTGAGGATAGCTTCCGATCCCCGTAACCTACTTCAAGGCTCCTGGGGCTTAGTAAGTATCAATTAGGCAGGGTTCTACAATAGGGTTCCCCTTTAAGGGTTTAGGGACTACTTCAAGGCTCATGGGGCTTAGTCTTTGTATAAGTAAGGTTAGAGTTAGGATAACCTCACTTAGGGGACTTCTATCCCCAGTTACAACCTACTTACCAACTCTCATGATCCTTTAAGTAGGAATACCCTTGAAGGTATTGGGTAGTTTATTGAAAAGAAGCCAGCACCATTAAACAACACAAAACGAAAGAAAAAGTGCCTCAGGAACCCCCTACAACTCGCCGATGTGGGGTTATCCTAATTATAACCCTTCTTACCAAGTCCCACGAGCCTTTAAGTAAAGACGCGTGAGTTCCAGAAACAAAAGATTTCGACCCTGAAAGTTAAGTTGTCAGACAGGGTCTAGGATTTAGGAGGCATCGTTGAGCAGGACTCCGATCACAAAAAGTTTAGACAGCCAATCGAGAAAAAATAGCAACAAACACATGTTGGCCCGCACCTCATAACACACAGTTCTATTCTCTAAACCCTAAACCCTAAGCCTCAACCTCAAAGAAGCCAAACTCTGACCTGGTGTTGCTCCAGGAGCTGACCCGGCAAGCCAGAAGCCAGGACTTCGAAAATCAGCACCTCAGATCTTAGCAACCCTGAGCCCAAAACAGTCCTTCAAAAAGACTGTTTAGGGTTTAGGGTATAGGGTTTACTTCCCAAAGGCCAGCAACCCTTAACCCAAAACCGTCTTCTTATTTCCCAAAGACCAGCATCCCTAAACCCTGAACCGTCTTCTTACTTCTTACTTCCCAAATACTCAACCCTTGGGGTGCGAGCACTCCTTATTATGGCACTTTGGGGCCGCTTTGTGTGCTAAAATAAAAGCCATGAACAAGGACAACTTGGACTTCTAGGGCAAAGGCGTAGGAGCTTAAACCTTCAGAAGCAACAGCCCAACTTATCAACGCCATTCAAAGGCCATTAGGGCAAAGTTGGGCGTTGAACGACCAGAAGACACCCCTAAACCCTAAACCCGAGGTACACATCTTTGGGTTTGTCGAAGATGTTTTCCTTCTTGTGGAGGGAAGGTGCTGGTTGAGGGTTTAGGCTTTAATGGAAGCCCCAAAAAAACACCAACAAACAGCTTTGAAGGTGTTTTACCTGGAAGAGATTAGTTTTTTCACGGTTGGTGTTTGCTTGTTTTGGGCATTTTGTGGTCCTTCCTCTTCCTGGATCTAACAAGGGTCTAGGGGATTTCTCAGGCTAAGTTTACGATGATCTCTTACCAATGCGACCTAAACGAGTGCTACTGTTGGGAAAGATGTTGTTCCAGGACGACGACGAACGACGACTACTGCAGCAGCTGCAGCGCTGCTACTACATCTACCGCTCCGCTGCTACTACTGATTGCTGCTTCTGCTACTACTATGAAGACGACGACTACCATGACCACGACCACAGCGCGAGCACGACTACGACTACAACACACTACAACTATACGACAACAACCACCACTACCAGTGCTACCGCTGCTAGACTCCTGTGTAGAGCTCTTTCGCTCTTAAAGCAACAGTAAGCCTATGAAAGCAGAACCAACCGAAATGGAACCCCACATCGGAATCCTATTAATCGCCCGAAGTCCTCAACCCTGGACCTTAAACCCTATAGACCCCACAAAGGGTGGGTCTGAGGGTCCTCGCGTGGGTCGAAAGCCCGTCGTCATAGCTGACAAACAGGTACCTGTTCTTAGTTGCTGAGTTCATAAGCACCAAAAAGTGTAAAGTGTATCCACCTAGCTACTAAGTGTGTCTTGTTCCTTGTAAACTTATCTGATTTGGGGGTTCAGGCTATCACTGGCCCTTCTCCCCGCCTGCGGATGTTGGGGTTTATCCAGGCGGGGGCCCAAGGATGAGGTGAGTCGAAAGCTTGGGAGCGTTTAGGGCTTGGGGCTGAAATCCAAGGGTAGAAGGAGGGACCCTTTACAAGCATCCCTAGGTATATACCCTTGATATATATATATATATATATATATATATACACACACACATACATACAGCTATTATATACCCATTATATGGCCCGTCCCCATTATATAAGGGTCCCTCCTTTTCCCCTTTGATGGTTCAGGGTTTGGAGGGCTTCGGGAAGTCTAGGGTTCAACGCGGCAGGGCTGGGGGTCTACAGCTGGCTTCTGCGGGGCTGTTCTGGCATAGGACTTCTGGGGTGTGGAGCGCCAATGCAGGGCATACCCTACACAAGAAACCAAACCTCATTACAAGCTAAAAGCCCAGCCGCATAATATAGGGGCCTTAATAATTAGAATAGGGTTTAATCCCCAAAATAGTATAGGTAATTATTGACGGCCCGATAGTAGCCTTGCATCTCAAAACACAGCGAGCCAGCCACTCCGTAGGACCTCTAACACACCCCCTAATATCAGAACCCGACTGCCAAGGGAGAAGGCTTCAAGTCGGAGGGGGGGGGGGCGGCTATGGATGCTCCTACTACTCCTCCTGATACTGCTGCTACCACCACCACCACCACCACCACCACTACTTAAGGCCTAGATGGCCTCGATAAACCTTCTAGAAAGCACGGCTGTGCAGTACATGGGGTGCGGTTGCCGAAACAGAAATAGCGGCTTCGATTTCGGTTTAGGGTTTAGGGTGTACGGTTGTTTAGCGTTTAGGGTTTAGGATTTAGGGTTTAGGGCTTAGGGTCGGCATCCCCAACTGCCCTGGAAACTGCTGGGCACCCATCGCTGTACTCGATCCCTGCAACGTGCTTGTCGCCCTGCGCGGGGTTTCAGGTTCAGAGTTTAGTTGAGATAAGGGTTTAGGGCTTTCTTGGAGGGATTGTTATGATGAGGACTCAAAAAAGCAAGGATAGACACCCTAAGCCCTGGACCCTAGCTTTACATGTGCTAAGCAACTCAAGAGTCTAGAGGTTCTAGGGCGTGCAGAAACTACCCCTCGAAACGCTTCAGAAACCCGTCTGAAAGGCTTAGAAGCCGATTGAATACACACCAAAACGCAGCTACAAACTTAGAACCTCCAAGCCCCGGCCCCTACCTGGGGATCCGAAAACCTATGCTTTTAGGGGTTACCCCCTATAATTATCCAGGAAACCTAGTCTTTTAGGGTTGGTTTAGGGTTTAGGGTATTGGGGTTTAGGGTTTAGGGTTTTGGGGTTTAGGGTTTAGGAATCATAATTAACCTATTATTTGGTCGGTCTGGGGATAAAGGTAAACCGTACGATAAACGGTTTTCTCTCAGGATCCCTTCGCGGTCCAAAACACGTTAAGCCTTGTGAGACACTCACGATCCATTTGCAGTAGCGATTGAACTCAGCAGCTGCTAAGCACAACCGTCACTACCACAATCTCTGCTCTTTCCGTGTGGGATATTGGAGGGTTTTTGGGCTTAGCTGAGGCTCAACATGTGTAGAAGAATGAGCTTGAAGGCCTTATCGAGCTTTTACATCACTTAGGAGAGATTTATGAGGCCCATGGTATCTTAGTCAAGTACAACCTGTTTGATTGCCGGTTCCCTAAAATGCTGCTCTGGACTAGCATCACCTGCCGTTTCTTTGGTACGGTATCCATAAAGGCCTTCCCCTAGGCCCGTAGAAGTTGTATAGTCAGCAAATGTAAGCTGTGGCAGTTTCAGATGCGAAGTGTAGACTTGTCAGGCTTCATGATGTGCTCATATCTTAAATCTTATACAGTTGGGCCTCGAATCTTTCAGGCCTGAGTATGTACTATGTAGGCACAGGGGCCCCTTAGAGAAGTGTAGAAGTCCGATGACCCAAACCTGGTCCCATAGGATCGACCATCAATCCGTTTTCAGCGGGCGTCGCAAAGGAGTTCTACATGACATTACTTAGAGGACCATGGGACTTAGTAAGTAGGTTATAATTGGGGTTATAAGTCCCCTAAGCGGGGTTATCCTAACTATAACCTACTTATAACCTTACTTTCTATGAGTCCCAATGAGCCTTTAAGTAGGGTCCTAAGCCCCGAACACATTAATTCCTGAACCCTTAATCAGGCCCTAATCCACACAACCCTTAAACCCAAAAGCTGGAACTGAATCCCGAACCCTATACTCCAAACTACGGTTGATGATATAAATCCTGCATCACCCATAATAAGGAATCTACCATAATTCCCATAGTTTAGGCTCCTTAAGGTCATGCAGGATTTATATCATCAACCGTAGGAGGGGCTTTTAAAGCCTTTGAAAAATATTAGTAGGTAAGATCCTCTTAAGCCCAATAAGAGAAAGTATAAAATGTCCCAAAGCCCTACCTAGCAAACTGAACCCTAAACCATCCGAAAGCCCTTAAAGTTTGCTAAAGGCTCCCTACCCTACTATTGAGCCGTAAACCCTAAACCCCGAACCCCAAGCCAAACAAAACCCGGCCTAAACCTTATAAGTGTTTTTTTCGAAAGCACCCTAAACCCCGAACCCAAAACCAAACAAAACCCGGGCTAAACCCTATAAGGTGACCCTTGGCCTGGAGGGGCGTCCAGATCTTAATCGACTCAGCCGGAGCCTTGCGGAAGTGCAGAGATGGATAGAGCACAGGTAACCCCAGGTAGAGTAGCCATTAAGGACGACATGAACCCTAAAAGGGTTTAAGGCTCATATATCATATAGGGATTATGGTATATGGGTATAGGGCCCCAAGGGTATATGTACCCGAATAGTGTATACTTTGGGCCATGTTGGGCCCAATGTGCCTATATAGGGAGTACTCTAAGGTCAATGTATATACTAGCTGGGTACATGGACCCGGATTAGTAAGTTATAGTACGTTATATCATAGTACGGTATAGTATGGTATACTAGAGTACAGTCTAGTGTAGCATGGTATGCTATGGTATGGTATAGTGCCGTGTGGTACAGTATAGTATAGTGTGGTGTAGTATAGCCTTTATTTTACAATGAAGCGCAGGATAATATGGTAAAGCATAGTATAGCACGGTATGGTGAAAGTAACGGGCCCTAAACGATTAGAATAGTAGGGTTTGGGGGCACGCTATAATATAGTAATAATAATAATAGTAATAACATTACTAATTTGGTGCTCCCAGAATAGTGTTGGTAAAAGCTATGGCCTCTACATTGGACTGTGTTTATCCAAGGGTACAAGGAGGGACCCTTAATAAGGACCCCTAGGTATATACCCTTGATATAGCTATTATATACCCATCATGAAGCCCATCATAGGGTAGGGGTCCCTCCTTTTCCCCTCTGAGTTTAGGTTCATCTTTGCGGTTTGGGACGGGCGGTGCTGAGCGTACAGCCTCAAAGCCACGACCTGCTCTGAGGCCTGAAGCTACTCAGAGGATCATGGGGCTTAGTAAGGAGGGTTCTAGTTGGGGTTATAAACCTACTAAGTGAGGATAATAACCTACTTATGACCTTACTTTCGAAGTCCCATGAGCTTCTAAGTAAGCCTCTGAGTCCTGAAGCCTGGCCTCAGAGGCCTAAGCTCAGCACAAAATCCCAAGCCCTCAACAGGGCTAAGCCTGAAACAAAGTCAGAACCCTAAACCCTAAACCTCAAACCCTTAAATCCATAAACCCCTAAATTTCAAACCCTTAAACACTACAACCTTAAACAGAATCCCTTCGCCAGCCTTGGGCCCTTCATTGACGAGCAGAGGGGCCTCGTAAATGTAGACCTCACCTGGGTGCTTCGAGGGTTTCGTTAGTAACTTTAAGTAACGGCTTTAGGGTCCCTCAAGGCCTTAAGGGTTTAGGGGTTTAGTTTAGGGTTTGGGGCTTAGGGTTTAGGAATTTAGGGCTCAGGGGATGTCGCAAGAAGGCTGTAATTGGGGTTATAAGTCCCCTCAGCGTGGTTATCCTGAACCCTAAACCTTAAATCCTAAACCCTAAACCGAGTTATCTTTATAGCCTCCTTGTCAGTCGGCTTAGGGTTTAGGTTTCTGGGTGGGTTTAGAACTCGAAGTTTACGGCCTCTAGGAATGTATATATAATGATGCGGGATGGTGGAGACAAGATAGTCCAAACGTCATAATAACGAAAATCATCGAGGGTGGTGATAATCAACATGACGGCGATGACAGTGGCGATGATGATGGTGACTTGGAGGAGGAGGCGGAAGAGGAGCAGGAGGAGGAGCAGGATGAAAAGGACGCGAAGGCGCACAGATAAGAGGACGTTGATGATGCTGATGCACAAACCGCATACCTGACCTAGATTCAGGCTCCGGGCTCAGGCAGAAGTTGTGTAGCATCAGGTCTACAAGTGTTTTGATGGCTCACGACCACTGCAAACTGCCCTCCAAGCAAGCACTGAACCCAAAACAACATGGCATTCATGAACAGCGCTGCAAACTCAGGGCTCGGATTTATTGGGCTACATAGTTCGGACCGGTCGGCTTTGGCAAAGATTGAGGGGGCTGAGAGCTTGAGGGTTGTGGCCGACTAGGGTTCAGGCTGTCTGGTTGCTGGTCGGGTTCGATCGACGTGAGAAAACCTCGTGCCGGTAGCGCTGAAGGAATAGGCCGAACACAACAGGAACACGAAGGTGTTGCCTAGAAGTCCGACGCACCGACTGCCGAACTAGGCCGCGACGTCTAAAGCCTGAACCTAGGAGGCACCCTTAACAATCGAGACTAATGCTTCAATGTGGAACTCAGCAGTAGAAATTGCGTAGCTTCGCGAGTGAACCCTCATTGATAAACAAAGGTACCTTTTTTCCTGCTAAGTGAAGGAATCAATAGATCAAATTTTCGGCTGACAAAACTTTACTAGCTAAAGGAAGCCCTACATTTACAAGCTTAAGTCGTGTGCATTGGCTTCTTTGCAGAACTTACAAACAAGGAGACCCCAAAATCGAAAAGCCATCAGGTCGCTATTGAGGGCCTCACACCGCCTAACACCGAGCATGTTGTTCATATTCTTCATAATGGTAGTTCCCTGTACGGACCCGAGACATCCTACTTTTCAGTGTTCTTGACCATGATTGCGTCGAAGGCCTTTAGTTTTTACTGGTCCTGGTACACCCTACACAGGCAACTAAAACCTGAGCCTTACAGATGAAACTCTAATCCTGATCATGTCTTCGAATTCCGCTTTCCTGCCAAGACACCCGAGATTTCTGTGCCGACGTAGAAGTAGCCCTGGTGCAGGGATCAAAATTGGATCTTATGACACCTTAAACACAAAATCTTTAGGGCCTATAGCCCTCAGACAGAGCCCTGTTATTTATGTGTAAATCTACAATCTACAAGCTTTATCCGCCGTGCAATACTATAGCGCTAAACCCTTTCAGCCCTGCAAGACCTCTGTAACCCCTACGTGTATACCCAAACCCTACTCAAGAGCAGGTTATGAGCCCTGCAATTAGAGTTGGGTCTGACGCCGAAAACAACAGGTTTTCGGATGCTCTAAATGTCATGGCTTGGGATCACCTTAATGAAAACCACAATGCAATAAACCCGAAAGGGTTTGGGGCCTGGGTTCAGGATACTAAAAAAAAGACGCAAACTCCGAAGCAACAACAACCTAAAGGATGCATGGGTGTTGTAGATGACCGCTCCGCAGGATCGTCGGACTCAGGAAAGGCGTTAATGAAGTTCCCGGCTGTCTCATGGGTTGCCGCCATGTTTTAGTCCTTAGTGTGTGTAATTCAGTACCTTGGCATGATGCTTCCGGAAGCACACCAAGTCGTTTAGGATTTAGGGTTTTATGGTTTGGGGTTTAAGGGTTTAAATTTATTTAAAGATCCGACATCCAATATCCGCACACATTGGCTGAAGGCAGGGGCAAACAGATTGCGCAAAGTTTGTGTGTATCATGCGGACAGCTGGACCTAAGTCTCTGTACTGGTGTAAATTTTGACATTGGAGTACCTATATAGGAACCTCGGCCGGAACCTCGGCCTACACCCTTAGACGAACCTCGAAGCTCGCAAACTCAGCAGTTCTCTATACCCCGATCGCTAACCCTACCAGGACCTACTTAGTGTAGGGCCCCCCCCAAATCTTATGCTCTGTAGGGTGTACCCTGAACACTAAACCTCCTACAGAAAGAGGGCTTCTGTAAGGAGGCCCCTCTACCAAAAAAAGGAAAACACTTTAATCCACACCCAACGCCAAAACCGGGCACTCCCTACCAGAACTGCCTTTTGGGGTCCGTGTGAATTCTATACTAAGCTTTGTTTGTGGTTGCAGTAAAACCAGACCAAAAAACTGGGTTCCAGTGAAATCCTATATATAGAGCCTTACTTAAAGGCTCATGGGACTCAGTAAGTAGGGTTATAAGTAGGTTATAATTAGGATAACCCCACTTAGGGGACTTATAGCCCCAATTATAACCTACTTACTAAGTCCCATGATCCTTTAAGTATGATTTGGGGAAGTATTCCCCATACGAGTAACAGTACCTAGGACCCTGTGGGAAGACCTTGAACCCCAAACTGCTGAATCATGAACTCCTAAATTCCTAAACCCTATACCCTAAACTCCTAAAACCTATACCCTAAGCCCCAAACCCTATATATATATGTTATATATATATATATATATATAGATGTAGACTCCTTAAACACCTTAAGCCCTAAAACCCTAAACTTCAAACTCCTGAAAACTATACTACCTCTACCCTAAGCCCTAAAACCTAAACTTCTTTAGATCCCTTTAAAGATCCCTTAAAGGGCCCTTTCATGAACCCTAAAACACCTCTACCCTAAGCCCTAAAACCTAAACCCCTCTAGATCCCTTTACGGATTTCTTTAAGGAGCCCTGTGCCGAACCTTTAACCCCTAGACCCAGAGGGTCCAAGTACCCAAATAGTAGGGTTTCAGGTCCCAAAATCCATACTCTGAATTGTTTTTGGACCTTGAAACCCTACTATTTGGGTACTTGGACCCTCTGGGAGACCCAAGAGTAACCCAGGCATAAAAAGGATGCCCTTTTTGGTTTAAAGGGGCTTATAAGGCAACCTGAACCCTAAAAAAGGGAATAAGGGCCTACTCGAGGTCCCAGAACCTTGAACCCGAAACCTAAACTTCTTCAGATCCCTTTAAGGATCCCTTAAAGGGCCCTTTCATGAACCCTAAACCTTTAACCCTAAAACCTTGAACCCTAAACCCAGGACCCACAAAGCCTGCTGATCGCTTGCTGTAGTTGGAACAAACGTGACGCTCCGCAGGCCTTCCGCGGCTTCAGGTTTAGGGTTTAGTCTTGAAGCCGAAAGGGTCCAAAATACCTATATAAGAGAATGTGGGTTTCTACATTCGGAATTGCTAATTAATTATGATTTTGGGAAGTATTTCCCATAATAACAGTGCCTAGGACCCTTTGGGAAAGGCTTAAGGGCTAGGGTTTGGGTTGTTTAGGGTTTACGGTTTGCGGGTGTTTGAGGGTTAGGGTTTTAAGGTTTAGGGTTTCGGATTTTCGGGTTAGGGTTTTAGGGCTTAGGGTTTGAGTTTTTTAGGGTGAGGGTTTTAGGGCTTAGGGTTTGGGGGTGTCTTCCCTTTGCAGGTCCGGCAGGGTTTCGGGTTACGGTCTTCCTTCGGGCTTTGAGGGTCCAACACCAACTCGATTCACTTGTCTTTACAGGGGTTCATTTAAAAGGATCTATAAGGGTACTGTTATAAGGGTTTAGGGTTTTGGGCTAGGGTTGAGGGTTCCTGAGTAACCCCAAACCCTAAACCCTAAGCTCTAAACCTTAAACCCTTCGTAATAAGGGTACCCGAACACGGAGGAGTCGCGCAAAGTCCGGAAAAAGCGGGGCTTCACCTTTCTCACAATCCTCCGGTCGCCCTTCTTGGGCTTCTTGCCCTTCTTGAAGCATTGCAGTGTTGATAAGCTTCAAGGCTTTCGGCCTCGGGTTCCAGGCTCTTCAAATGGGAGTTTCCGAAAATTGGGGGTACCTGATCTCGGGGCCCTTATACTAGGATCCTACTATTTAGGGTCCCCTATTTTTGGAAACTCCCAAATGTGGGCCAGTGATACTGCAGGGCAATGGCAAGTTTTGCGGCCTTGGTGCTCAACCGTGCCATTGCAGCGGCTGTGGCGCATGCCTACCGCCTATGTGGGAACTGGTACTGTTATGCTGTATCTCGCCGTATATGTATATGCCCCACAAATTCAGACGTATTTTCAAATCTCAGTCTGGTTTCTGAGCTATCTCAGACCGCGGCACGCGTTACCATACCTATCACAAACACTCAGTTGAGTCGCGTATTCGTAGTCCGCTCGCAAAGGTTCCAGGTAGTGTTCTTGGTCATACGCACCTTGGTAATTCTGGAATGCCTTCATAAGCTTGTCGCACGTGTCCTGTTTATTGCCTTGCTTCTTGTCAAGCCCGAAAACCTGCGTCAAGGAGTTCTTCATGTCCCCAAGCACGATTGACGAAAATCCTTTCTCGCTGGTAAGGAAGACCATCTTTCGCGAACGAATCCATGTAACAACAGATTTTCTTACGTAGTTCTGAACAGCTCTGCTGTTGTACGTCTTCCAGTCTGCGCAATGAACTCCGCCGACGAATTGTCCGTTCGTTGAAAGCCCACAGCCATGGGTGCGACCGGCGATCAGGGTCAAACACTCATTTCGTCAATAATCCGAACCGTTGATCACCTCCAGGGCCTACAAATCTACGACGACGGAAGGTCGGCCAATGTGTTCCGGCCTCGTTTTGTGGCTGGCCCAAAAATCCACAACCCTTTAGGTCAAAACAGAAAAGCCTACAGTGACACCCCGAACCCGAAACCAGAAATCCAAAATCCAAAATTCTGAAGCTCGGTAGTGCGCACTTGCCCGCTCCTTTGGTGCTTATGCTGGCACACTTAAACTGAAGCTCGACAAACTTGAGATCGAGGACGGGGCTAGGAAATGAAGAACATGCTGAAGCTCCTCGAAGGGTCCATGCACTTCTGCAGTACCGTCGATAACACGGCAAACCCTAAACCCTAAACGGATTCTCAGACTTTCGTGCCCCACATGCCACAGGGACTTATGAAAGCTCTGCTCAAGTGCGCCTAAACCTGGTAGTTTGCCTTTATGCGCTTTTATGCTGTGAACCTATTCCACAAACCCTAAGCCCCAAACCCGAAACCCTACACCTTGATGGCTAAACCCCACACCCCGATGGCAAACCCAATCATAGACTCTATTCCCGTCTTAACTCTGCACCCCGGAGCCCTCAACCCAGATCCTAAACCCTAAACCCTTAACCCTAAACCCTAATCCCTGAACCCTAATTCTTAAACCCTAATTTTTTAAATCCTAATCCCTTAACCCTAAGCCCTAAACCCCTGAAGCCCCAAGCCATGATCGCCTAGTGCCCCGTGATGCGGGAATCCACGCAGGTGGAAGCTGCGGAAGACCTGGCCGCGATCACCATACCACGAAGCCGCAATCCCCCACTTTAATCAAAGGGGAGAAGGAGGGACCCTTAATAGGGACCCCTACCCTATAATGGGCCATATAATGGGTATATAATAGCTATACTATGGGTATACACCCAGCGGTCCTTATTAAGGGTCCCTCCTTTTACCCTTGGATTTAAAGTACCCAAACTTTTTTTGGTGTAGGGCCCTTAAGAATTCCACAGTAGGGTTCGTAACCCTAACCCTAAACCCTATGAATTCCTGAGTGAATTCCAGAGTAGGGATTGCAAAGGGAACGTGCAAAAGCATAGGTTGTGGAAGTCTAAGGAGCCCGTGCCCCTGTCATAACAGGCTGGGGGTTTAGGAATTAGAGCTTGAGAGTTTTGGGTTGATATAGGTGTTTTGGGTTCAGGGTGTAGGGGTTTACCGCCAGTTACTTATGTGACGGTTCCATTTGGGTTTTATGATGGCTATTTTTTATTGTAGGGTTTAGCTATAGGGTCCCCATTCCTACATCCCTAAAACCTAAGCCCTTATACGGTATAAGTTATACCCTAGACCCCTAAACCCCTAGACACCTAAACCCTAAACCCGATGCTTTGGCCTTAAAGGGCTTCCTTTGTCGGTACTTCGGAGTCAGATGTATACGATCTGGGTCCATGGACCAGTTTGGTTTGGGATTCATACGGTTGATGATATAATACCTGCAATGCACATAATAAGGACTACACCATAAATCCCATAGTTTAGGGTCCTTAAGGCACTGCAGGATTTATATCATCAGCAGTGGGGCTTATGATTTAGTTCGGGACACCCGGAGAGGACGGAGTCCCGAAACACCTCCAATGCCTAGCCTAGCGATCGACCTTGGTCACGAAGCTAGACCTGAACACAACCGACTGTAGGGCCCTTAATACTTAGAATAACGGTTAGGGGGTTGAGGGCTTAGGGGTTTCAGGGCAACTATGTTCTACTATAGTTATAATCAGGAGCCCGCAGACTCTATTCTAATTATTAAGTGCCCTCCGTTACAGTCCCTGAGGCTCCATGGACCTATATAGTACATACTTAAGCCTGAAAAGGTTTCCTATATAGGCACTTGGAGCTTTAGGGGGGAAACAAAAACTACCCTGAAGAGGCACTTGACACTTACCAGGAGTCTGCTTCCATTTGGATGCGGGATAAAGCCCCGATATGCCCCGATCCTGAACTCAACGCCCTCGACCCTCAAACTAACAGAATGAGGGTCTATCTACAAACCCTAAACCCTAAACCCTAAACCCTAAACCCTAAATCCTAAACCCTAAACCCTAAACCCTAAACCCTAAACCCTAAACTGCTTGGGCACATGGAGTACACGAAGGCAGTGATGCTGAACCCTGAAGTTTCCAGAAAAACTCCCCAACCCGACATCCTTGAAGTCTAAAACTAAGGGTTTAGGGTTCCTTTAAGGGTTTAGGGTTCCTTTAAGGGTTTAGGGTTCCTTTAAGGGTTTAGGATGCCCAGTAACCTAGGAATAAAAAGGGCTCCCTTTTTCGTATTGGGTAGCTTTATAAGGAGCCTAGGACTACAAGAAGGAAATGAGGGTAGTACTGGGCATCCTAGAAAACCCTGCATAATCATGATTGTGAAAAGCCGGTACTCAGGTCGTAAGGCTGCAATTCGGCAGCTTAGGTCCCGAAAACCTGTACGGTCAGACCTGAACCCGGCCCCTCCTGAACCCTAAACCTGCTACCTAAACCCTGAACTAGGTTCCTGAGTGACTCCGAATGTTCTCGTAATTCAACTCCTGAATTTTCATGCTGGATCCGAACGTGCGTAATGAAACGAGACTTCTCGTCCATTTCTTGAATGCGCACATTCGCTTTGTTCAAGATAGCTCAGCTGACTTGCGAAGTTCGGAGCGATCCAAGAACACTCCACCGTCCAATGTCGCACTTGCATCCGATCCGAAGAGAGCTTTATCCAGGATAGCTTCCATTCCCTTGCCACTACCACCTTTGCCAACAAGAAACAGTACCTTGGAGGTACATGTCTTGTGAAAGGCAGCCTTCATGAAGCAAAGTTTAATTTGAAAGGCATGCTCGTTGTCGAAATACACGGATTCGAGGAAGATGCGGAGAATGTTGTGGAGCTTATCAACGGATATGTCCGGGTACTGCCGCAAGGTATTCTCGTAATAGTATGGGTGCCGAATAACTGTTCTTTTAAACCTTGTACTTAGATTTGTATATTAATAACTATTCTAAAATACATGAAAATGCTTGTGCGAAAATACACGCCCCCAGGGCGTACCATACTGAAATAATAAGGGTACCCTTTTTCTGAGTATTGAGCTTTAATAAGGGGGCCCCAGTATAAAATATCAAAGGGCGCTACTCAGGAACCTAGTGAAACTTAAACCCTCAAACCCCCATACCCATACCCTGAAGAGCTGTCCTGGTGTGACGAATGCCACTCGTACTCCAAGAGGTCAGAGCCGCCCTCCAAGCCCAGATACTGCCGCCGAAAGAGGTTTAGAGTTTAGGGCATCTAGTTCATAGTTGGGATAGGATTAAAAATCTACACTTTTACTCCTTATGAGGTTTAATTAAGCCCATAAAAATGTAAAATGTTACCCAACTATGACAAAGGCATCCGTTTGAGGTGTTTAAATTCCTTTAAGGGTCCATGTACCCGAATAGTATATACGTTGGGCCCAATGTACCTTTTCGGAGTACTTTGAGGCCAATGTATATACTATTTGGGGTTTACGGGTTGGTATACCTCCTCCGGAGGAACATACAATACGGTTGATGATATAAATCCTGCATTAGCCATAATAAGGAATATACCATAATTCCCATAGTTTAGGGTCCTTAAGGTAATGCAGGATTTATATCACAACCCTAAACCCTAAAACCCTATCGATCCCTTAAAGGAGCCCCTTAAAGGTACCCTTATAGATCCCTTTAAAGGGAACCCCAGGATTTATATCATCAACCGTATGGATCCTCATGTCAATGCCTTTGAGAACCCATCCAAGAAGGCGGAGCAGCGTATAACTCAGTGCGGGTCTTTCTTGAGGCTTTGAGTTCAGTTTAGGGTTTAGGGTTTAGGGTTTAGGGTTTAGGATTTAGGGTTTAGGGTTTAGGGGTTTAGGGTTTGGAGTTTAAGCTTTGGGGACTCGGGGTTCGCGGGTTCGGGGAGTAGGGTCTGTATTCCTTCAGCTTTCGTGGGGGTTCTTGATCCCAAAACCCTAAACCCTAGGACCCCTGGTTTAAGAACCCCGAAACACCTGTCGAGCTTCGTCGAGAGGGTTTAACTAGGGGTCGATTTCAACAGCTCCGAAAATTGTCTAGAACTAGGGCTCTAATTAAATTATTAAACAACAAAGGACAAAAGCAAACTATGCCAGATCGACACCTAGTATTGGGTTGATGGTTACTACGTGCCGGAAACCCGGATCACCATGAACATCTAAACCCTCAAACCCTAAACCCTCAGCCCCAACCCTAAACCCCAAACCCTAAACCCCAAACCCTAAACCCTAAACCCAGGAGCCAAGACTTCAAGATGGAGGCCCAAGAGACTAACAGCCTCTGAGGAAAGCTGAGGTGCATTCCCTGAAGAAAAAAATGAACCCTAAAAGGGTTTAGGATTCTTTTTGGGGTTCCTTTCAAGGGGTCCTATAGGGTTATTATGGGTTTTTGTAGGTTTCAGGATTTGAGGACGAAATGAACCCTAAAAGGGTTTAAGGTTCATGTACCATAATATGGGAACTCATCGTACGAGGGTATAGGGCCCCTAGTTTTTAAAGGTCACTTGGTCCGTACATTATACATGGTTTACACAAATAGCCTTCGACCGGAACCACTGAAGCCCAGCAAGCGCCGACAAACAAGCAAAATAGGGTTTAGGGTTTAGGGCAAAAGCACACCCGAAACTTTGAACGCAGACCACCAGGTCGTTCAATGACGATTCGGACACAAGGCATTACACGCTGTCTGGGCTGAGCAAAGTAAAGATGGCGGCCAGAAGTCGAAGTGGTGTTTTAGTTGACAAAACGCTCCTGAACAAACGAACTAGGGACCGAAAAATACATTCGAATGGGGCGATAAGGCGACCGTACTACCAGCTATATTCCTCGAACCTCCAAGCCAACTTTTAGACCCAAATCCTAAACCCTAAACCCTAAACGTCGGTCCAGGTAGGTGCTTCCCGGATTGGTCAGCGCCACGCCCTGTAGGTTCAGACCTTGACGAAGGCTACGAAGCCCACACAGTTAAGGGCTTCGGGTATAGGGCCTTCCCTTAAGGACGAGAAGAACCCCAAAAGGGCTTAGGGTTTAGGAAACCCTAAACCCTAAACCCTATACCTTATAGGGATTCATAATATATTTGTATAGGGGCCCCGTACTTTTAAGGGTCATTTGGGGTCCTTAAGGTCGGCAATCACAACCCCAAGGTCCAACATACAAGCTACGGTTGATAATATAAATCCTGCATTACCTTAAGGATCCTAAAATATGAATTATTGTATATTCCTTACTATGGGTATTGCAGGATTTATATCATCAACCGTAGGGATCGTTCGCACGCAACAGGGTTTGCTCATTGTGGTCACTGGCAGCTTAAACTAAACTCCTTAACAAGACGCCCTACAGAACCTGCTGGGGAGGGACCCTGGCAGTTGGTAAGCTAGGATAAGAAACAGGGCAAAGCAGCAAATGTCCTACTTCAATTACACAGAGATCAAAACAAAAATGCAAATTCACTTAACTCGGCCTATGCGCTATTTAGGGTTTGTGAATATGCTTTCCTTCTGGCTATCCTTCAGGTCAGTAGTGGTCTGGGCTGGGTCTGTATTCTCACCCCAGAAAGGCCTCAGGCCAGGGCAAGGACCACTGGTTCCGACCTACTGACCTCAATACGTTCGATCTTTTATGGTTCAGGGTTTAGGGCTTAGTTAAGCCTGGGCCTAAAGCGTAAACTCCGGTTCCACCCCGAGGATCCTTCCTCCTCTAACCCTGGACCCTCTTCACTGAAGTCGAGCCCTACGTGCTCTCATTTCAAAGCCCTTCACAAAACCCTACAGTTTAGGGTTTTGGGGTTTGGGGTCCAGGGCTAAAGATTTTAGAGTCCAAAATATAACACCCTTGTGAAAACCGTTGTGTCTCGATTCCTGAATAACCCTAAACCCATCTTGTTGTCTGACTTAGGGCCCCCAAAAGCATAAAGCAAAAACAAGAATAGGGATATCCCGGATAAACACAATGAAGCCCAACAACGTACGGATGTCCCTATAAAATGCTTCTGCTGATCCTTATGTCCTTTGTCCCTAATACCTCCCCAGGTCCCTAATACCTCCCCAGGGAGTCGAGCCGTGAAGAGGTTCCTCGTACTTCTGCTGCAGAAAATCGTCCTGACCATTGCAACAGCCAAGAATATGTCTAGCAGGTTCATTCAAGATTGTACAGTTTAAGCGAAGGGAGGCGAAATGGGAGTGTCCGAAAAAAGGGGACCCTAATCTAGTACCCTAAATAGTAGGACGCTGAAAACAAGGACCCAAAAATAAGGTACCCCTCATTTTCGGAAACTTCCAAATGTTATCCGACACTTTAGGAGGACTCGCCGACATTGTCTCTGGGATCCCACTGAAGTCATTGTTGTTCGCGCAGCTTGGAGTGGGTTTAGATTTTAGACCCTTTAAGGAAGCTGATGACGATGAAGGGAATGCAGTAATGCTGATTGCGATGATGATGATGTCTATGGGGATGAGCTTGATGACGATAATGGCGACTCTGTTGTTGATGCTGGCAACTGAAACCTTAATGACTTAATGATCTGGTTTATAGTTGGGATAGGATTAAACATGTACAGAGTTGTTCCTTAGTGGGTTTAAGCACCCATAAACATGCAAAATGTTACCCAACTATGACAAAGTGATGATGGATGATATACAGGTGATGAGTCCCTCGCCGACCAACATTATCACCGCGATCATCCGCAACAGGCAACACCAGCTGGACCGTAGACAATATACATCTGCCAGTCCGTCACCACGGTGTAGTCCGCGAGATCCACAAACAGAAGGAGGCCTGGGCCATGGACTGGCATGGGTTGCAGACATGTTTTGTTTTTTTGTTTTCGGAAGGCGTGGGGAGGGGGGTTTTCGGGACCACTGTGTCTTGCCAACATGAACCAAACTCTTAATCATGATCAGGATGGCTACCGATATTCGCACTAGAAAGATCAAACTCATAAGCCAATTTGAATACCGAACCAACACGCAAAATGAAGATAACGCAACAAACCGGCGAATCATGACATACGTGTATGTATATGTATACACATATGAGCAGGGGTATATATATATATATATACATGTCAGTATATACATATATAAAAATATAAATGCGTGCACATATATATATATATATATATATATATACACATCTGCTTGGTTGTGTTTAATACTACGGGTTTATTATCTGTTGTATGATATATAGATACAAATACATAAATACATAGGCTCTAATCCCAGTCTCTCTAAGCCCATGAGCACTACATCATATAGCCCTTCCTGACCCTAAAGCGCCACATTTTCTGCCGCAGTCGTGGAGACAGCGGGCGGCAGCGGGTCCAAGCCGGCAATTTCAGCCTGCCAGTTTGTTGCTATCAAGCTCAGGGGGTTTTCTAGTTCGGAGGATTTTAATGAGTTGTTTCGGGGTCTGATCAGATTTCCTATGAAGCTTGGCTGGCCTATTTGAGAGCTTTATCAGGATCTTAGGACTCAGAGACTTCCAGAATCCCTAATCTGATTTACGGCGTTTGCTTCATGGGGGCCTCTTTGGGCTTATGCAGGTGTTGAGGCTTTTCCGTTCGGGGGTTCAAGGCCTTCGGGTTCGATTCAAGGGGCTACGGCGACGGAACACCCCAGACCCCCGGGAGGACCTAGAAAGCATCAAGGCTTTAAGGGATCTACCTTTTGGATCCTCCCCGGGGTCTGGGACACGGGAACTCTTGCTGTAAGCCCCGGAACCTTCATGTGCACTCAGTCAGGGCCTTTTCTAAAGTTCCAGTAGAACTGCAACTCCTGGTACTGCTGCCGCTGCTTGTACTACGACCGCGATGACGACGACTAACAAGGACAGTAGCAATTGTGTGGAATAGCGATAGCAAAAGCAATAACAATAGTAATTCAAAGGTGACCTCGACAATGACGACAAAACACAAGGAAGCAACGACAATGCTTGACTTGCTATAAAGTGCCTTGACATGGTAGGCCTCGCCACAGCCTATAAGGCTCTAGCGCGGCCTCACTTAGAGGGTCATGGACTTAGTGAGTAGGTTATAATTGGATTTATAAGTGTCCTATGTGGGGTTGTCCTAATTATAACATACTTATAAACTTACTAAAGACTAAGTCCCATGAGGCTTGCAATCCTAATGCTACGAAACAGCGGCAAAAAAAACACCAACAAGGCCTTCGGGATAGAGGCCGTCCAACGTCCAGGTAGAGGACCCTGCACCCTAAAATCTAGAGAAGGGTTACCTACTTGTCGGGTGTCATGGGGAACTAAAGGATAACCTTTTTGGTTATATAGGGATTATATAGGGACTATACTACTACCCAAAAAAGGTGAAAGGTTACCTACTCTACTGCTAGGACACCCTAAAATCTAGAGAGGGGTTAAATAGTAGTCCGGAAAAGTAAAGCACAGAGGTTCCCACAGCGTCCCCCTCCCAAACCCTTCACCCCTAAACCTAAAACCCGATTAGCATTACCTTCTTCAGGACATCATAACAAGGAGCCCCTCAACGGCAGGCACCCTAAACTCTAAGCCCTAAATCCCAAACTCGGTTGGCGTTTAGCCTGCCTAAGCTCGCCCCGAGCCCATTGGAGCTTCTCTGCCGATTTCCTTAGAAGGGAACTTAGGGGTTGAGCAGCCTAGCCCAAAAAAGGTTAACCTTTCGATTTAGAGTAGAACCATGGTAAGAATGTATATATGTATGTGTATATATATATATGATATATGTGTGTATATATATATATATGTATATTTTTTTTTTATTTTTTTTCTTTTGTTTAGCCCCAAAAGGTGAAAGGTCACCTGCTAAACCCCTTAGTCCCAAGGGAACTCGGCCCCCATTGGCTTGGGGTTTAGGCCGTTCAGGATCTACGTCCCCTTCACTCGAAACCCCTACGACCTTGACTTTAGGGTTTAAGGGCTTTTGGTGAAGGAACCCCAGGCCCTAAACCCGAAGGGTCAGTTTAGGGTGTAAACGGTCCAGGGAAAGCCGTATCAGTTGGGGTCCTGGTAGAAAGAGCGAGGAAACTGCGCCACTCCTTCCGCTACCTTTAAGAGTTCCTGGCAGGCTAGGGCTAGGTGTCACAAAAAAGCACCCGTAAACCACATGTAAGATGCTTCCAAACCCTCATCCCCAAGCTGGCATAAAACACCAAATATTGCAAACATATGTGACTCTTCGCCACAGTTGTGCAGGCTAGCATCAAATTTCCCAACCAAGTTTCACGATCAGAGAGGATGACAAACACCGTGACGCGAGTTGCCACAAAAGAACCTTCTTCTTTCAGTTGCTGAGGGATTCCGAACGAAAAGCCCTGGATGAACGAATCTTAGAGTCTTTGCACGTGATTGGAAATCAACTGCTTCTGGGTTGTTGAAAAGGCAGCTCTGGATCCAGATGTGGGGGGGTCCAGGGTCTACTGTCTAGGATGTAGGGACACCATCCAGCATTTAGGGTTAAGGGCTTATAAGATCCAGATGGATGGGTTCCAGCAAGTCGGAGACCCCTGATAGGGAAGCTGAAGAGGGTACAGCAGCCGCTGCTACCGGAGACCACAAATTGCTGGACACCCCAGACTTTGATTTTGTCAGACCAATTCTCTGAAACGCTCCCTCTTGCAGAACATGCAGCTGGGTGTCTCCAAATCTTGAGGGAGCGATGATGAACATGAGCGGTTGCGTCCTAAATGTCAGCAAAGAGCATGTGCACTCTGAAGCTGCAAAAAATGAGATTGACTTGACCTCATGTCCAGTAGTAAGGCAGCAGCAAAGCTGATTAAGCAGGAATCCAGAATCCAGCCTCTCAGTAGCAGTGCAGTCAAGATAGCCGGGTGAACATCTCAGAAAGAGTGGGCTAGGCGAACAGCGCAAAGGGTTGTGAGTCCTAAGTACCTGTATAGTAGCAAGTAGGGTTTCTATAGTAGGGATTACGAGATATAGCGGTGCTTAGGACTCTTCGGGTAGGGCAAGTGAACGAAATATTGCTTCGCTGGGGATTCAGGGTGGGTTTAGGGTTTAGGCGTTTGGGGTTTAGGCCCCTCTTAACCCAGAGTCAACAGAGCATGGGTTCTGAGGCACAGCTCTATAGTGTTGCGTAATGCGACTCGAGGTATCAGTCGGGCTGACGGCAACAGCAGCAGAAGAAGGATTATGCACCACTTCCCTAGGTTGGCCATTTAAAGCCTCTGAAAAATGTTCGTAAATAGGGTCCTATTAAGCCCAATATGATGGTAGTGGTCATCACTGCTCGGTCTTCTTACTTTGCTATTTTCTCGCATACTTTGGGTACGGCCCCCAAACAGTAACAGTCTATAATAGGGCTACTTTTAAGGTCCTTATATTATCCTTATATGTATATGTATATATGTATATTATATATATATATATATATATATATGCTCACGCCCCCCCCCATGATCCACCCGAAGCTGCTTCTTGCAAACAGTGGATCATGGGAGGTGGGCAACCTCGGATTCGAAAACACCGCCAGGCACCAATTTCCCCAAAGTTTGCAAAGCTGGAAGTGCGAAACCATCGACAGGCACCAATTTCCC
This sequence comes from Symbiodinium sp. CCMP2592, assembly GCA_905221615.1. Classification (NCBI taxonomy): domain Eukaryota; class Dinophyceae; order Suessiales; family Symbiodiniaceae; genus Symbiodinium; species Symbiodinium sp. CCMP2592. The sequence goes on from CAJNDT010005079.1 coordinate 190,578, forward strand.
CAAAAATACCAAACTCTGAGCAACTATGGCCCGGCACGCCTCATAGATGCCGGGATTTTGCGGATTTCGGTGGAATTGGTGCCTGGCGAGGTTTTGGCACTTCCAGCTTCACAAAGTTTGGGGAAATTGGTGCCTGGCGGTGTTTTGGCAACCTCGGATGCGAAAACACCGCCAGGCACCAATTTCCCCAAAGTTTGCAAAGCTGGAAGTGCGAAAACATCGACAGGCACCAATTTCCCCAAAAATCCTAAACTCTGAGCAACTATGGCCCGGCACGCCTCATAGATGCCGGGGTTTTTGGGATTTTGGGGAAATTGGTGCCTGGCGAGGTTTTGGCACTTCCAGCCTCACAAAGTTTGGGGAAATTGGTGCCTGGCGGTGTCTTGGCAACTTCGGATGCGAAAACACCGCCAGGCACCAATTTCCCCAAAGTTTGCAAAGCTGGAAGTGCGAAAACATCGACAGGCACCAATTTCCCCAAAAATCCTAAACTCTGAGCAACTATGGCCCGGCACGCCTCATAGATGCCGGGATTTTGGTGATTTTGGGGAAATTGGTGCCTGGCGAGGTTTTGGCCCGTCCAGCTTCACAAAGTTTGGGGAAATTGGTGCATGGCGGTGTCTTGGCAACCTCGGATGCGAAAACACCGCCAGGCACCAATTTCCCCAAAATTCATACAGCTGAACTCTGACGGCCTCCATAGATGCCAGGATTTTGGAGATTTTAGGGAAATTGGAGCATGGCGAGGTTTTGGCATTTCAGCCTCTGCAAACTTTGGGGGAAATTCGAGCCTAGCGATGTTTTGGCAACTTCGGATGCGAAAACATCGCCAGGCTCGAATTTCGCAAGATTCCTGAAGCTTGAAATGCAAAAGTAATAATAGAAGAACAGCCGTACCACGTACTCATACATGAGCCTTCGATTGCTTCAGTTCCCAACTGTGCTCTTGCTTCTTTCATTGAACAAAGTCATAGCTGGTGTTATAGGATCACCTTTGCTTAAAAAAAATGGAAAACAGCTGTACTTTACAATATTGAAACCTTCCCGTGTTTGTGGATGGTTTAGAACGTTGGATGCGAATGCACATGTTCGTTGAACTGTACATCATGTTTAGATACTGTCGAGTTCTTGTTTCTGCATCGAGGTAAGATATTGCTAACCGTTTAAACTCTTGCCTGTTGCTTGAACAAGAAGAAGCGTTGCTTGTATTTTATATTACCTCACAAACTAAAGAAGCTGACAAGCTCCGATATTTCATGTCGTTACCTGTAAAGTTAGTTCCCCAATAGTGCGGTCTTGCCTTATTACTTTTGGGGTTCCCTTATACAAAAAGAGTACCAGGACAATTCAGGCGACACTGGGGAACCTGGTAAATGAGCTTTCAACTGCTTCGATTACTGGCGGTACCAACTCTTCTCTCGTGGAGCAAAATCATAATCGAGTCAAGGTCAGCCTTGCTCACGAGGTAAGTGAAGTGTTTTATTGTTTTCCTCAAAGCAGACTTAATGAGAAAAGATGTGTTTGCACCATTCTCGGAGGCCACGAGGAGAGGTCTGGAGCCTTTTCATGCGAGCTATATCACTTGTGCGAGTAGCGCGGTGTAACGGAGCTCGATTACGTGTATGTTCTGAGCCAGGGTCGTCTTGCATCTTTTAATACGAAAACAGCAAGCAAGCGTGTTGAGAAGAACAGCGAATGCTTTCCAGATACATGCTTGTCTTGATTGCCACGAAATATAAAGCGTAAGAAGCTCGACATACTCTACTTATTTTTGACCGAATGTATTTGGAGTTTGGTGGAGGGAGACCGTTTTTTCCTAATTCCCACGAAGTATAATGCGTAAGAAGCTCGACATACTCTGCTTGTGACTGCATGTATTTGGATTTTGGTGAAGGGAGACCATTTCTTTCCCTAGTATTGGGAAATTGTAAGAGCTCGTTGAGTTCCAGCCACTTTTTTACTCCAGCGACTCACAAGGGGCTAAGGTGGTTTATTGTGTTTTTGTGATGAAAAAAGGTTCCTAATGAAAGAAAACAACACCACCTGAGAAAGCACGACTGAGAGATATGAAGTTGTCCTAGGTTCCCTTGAAGCATGAAGATGCATGGAGGTTCCTTTCCATGTCTTATAAAGGGCCAGGCTTTGTTTTTTATGGATAGATGGGCAACATCTCTGTTTAGTGGTGTTGCTAGTAAGCCAAACATGCCACTGGCATGTTTGTTTTCACTGAAGGAGTTGTCCTACCCTCTATGGTATAAAGAGAAGAGAAGCTATGTCTTTTCAAACTGCACATCTTAAGTAGTTCGACAAACTCAGAATCCAGAATCCGAATTCGGTTTCGGTTTCGGCTTGTTTACCTGTGATATCAAGGAATAAAAAGTCAGGTAGACATGTACATGCGGCAACAGAACCAGAATCCAGAACCAGAATCTGGTTTCGTTTTTGGCTTGTTTGTATATGAGATAAAAGGCAAAAAGCTGCATCTGTACATGCACATGAACTGCAGAAACCTTCGTAAATACCGATAGGTTCTAACTTTAACAATACGCATCTTGTACCAGAAGACAGTACAGGAGTAGTTGAGGAAAAGGCTGGGGTGGATCATGGGGGGGGGGGGTGACCATATATATATATATATATATATATATATATATATTATGAATATAATCCAATTGTTACTGAGTGGGGGGCAGTACCCAACGCATACTCAGCGTTGCTATTGAGTGGCGATACTGCTAGTACTATTTAACCTCCCAGCCACAAAGGAAAGACCTGCTGCATGTCCAGAACTTGGCGACCAGCGAACCAAAGCCCACCCCACCCCGTGAGCCCTGAAATCTAGACACGAAAACCCTGGCTTCAAACCCTTTACTTGCACTTGCTACACCCCATGACAACCTGACAAGGAACTATAGAACACACACACACACACACTGACACACACACACACACACACAGAGACAGACAGGTACCATTTAACGCCCTGCACAACCTAGAGCCCGAACCCTAAACCACTTGAACAGCCAAGTCCCAAACTCTCATACGTAATTTCAACCAGGCAGCCTTAACAAACCCCTTTCTGGCCTTAGGAGTCCTGTGTAGAGTCGAACCTCCGGCTTCGTAGCCCTACCGGCGTCCCTGAGAGTCGTACAGCGAACCCCCAGAAAATTGGAACATGGATTTAGGATGCTAAGTGGATGGATTTAGGATGATAGGTGCTGGGATTCCCTATACTTTATCTTTCCAACTTTTTGTCTTCTGCCCTTTTAAACCCTAAACCAAAGCCCCTAAACCCTATGAAACCCCTGACTCGTTGTGCCCAGAGGCTGCTGCTGCCGACCTTGAACGCCTCGGATCGGCAGCAAAAATGATGGGTTCCTCTAAGGAAGTTAGGGGTTAGGGTTTAGGGTGTCGATGATAAGGTCCCACTTAAAGGCTGTAAGATTCTGAAATGGGGTCCCCCGTATGGGATTCCTTTAAGGGCTCGTTCTATGGGGTGGGCTCGAGTTTAAAGTGATTCGGGGCTTTATTGAATGAAGAGACTTCGGATTGCCTGGGCAGGGACATTTTGCCAGCAGGCTCGGAGCTCATGGGCTAAGGCTAAGCGTCTTGTGATATATCCCATACAGGGAACTCCAGGAAGTTGGAATATCAGGGTAGGATACCCTATAATTTACCATAAAGGGTTTTAATCATATTCCAACTTTCTGGCTTTTACCTTAATTGCTCCGAGTATACGAACACGTAGTACCTTCGTTGGGCCCACAAGTCTGTCAAAAGGACCTCCGTTGGTCCTTTGGGACCCAGGGCATCAGAACTGCGGGACAGGATTCCGGATGTTGGCCTGGCGAGGGCCAGCTCGAGCACCCCAACACGCAACTCCTAAAACTTGCTCTTCTACTTAGGGGCTGAGTACCCTAGCCCAAAAAAGGTTAACCTATTGAATTACGTATAGTATAAGACCCAAAGGGTTAAAGGTTACCTACTCAGCCCCTATAGGTTAAGGTCTCAGGGTTTGCCCTGCCACATGCAGTTCGCTTGCAAACAAGGTGGTATGGACCTCTCCAAACACGGGGATATCATTTCCCATCGGGTGTTCTCAGAGTGCCGTGACGTGGGGCTTGAAGTAGGGGCCCAGAAAAGGACCTAAACAACAAGCATTAGTTTGGGATATTCCAGAAACCCCTCTTTGATAAAGCCAACAAGATAGGGACATCCCACCCGAAAGTTTATGTTTGGGTGCTTCTTTGGCTGCTGATGAAGACCTAGACCCTACACCCCTAGCCTGGACCCTGCAACCGACCCTGCACCGACAAGAGGCTGCCTTTCATTGGCTCTGAAGTCGGTTTCTTTCTCAACCCGGACACCCCTTAACGAGTTCCCGGGTTTAGGCTTCCTTTAAGACTTCCTTTTAAAGGGGTCCATAAGGATTACTATAAGGGGTATTATGGGGGTTAGTATGCAGAAGTTACTACAAGGGGCTTTAGAAGGCCTCCGGGCGCTTGGGGCTTAGCATGCTGAGCCACTTGAAGGCTCATGGGACTTAGTAAGTAAGGTTGTAAGTAGCTTACAATTAGGATAGCCCCACTTAGGGGACTTATAACCCCAATTGTAACCTAAGTCCCATGATCCTGTAAGCAGGGCTTATTCCAAGGCTTAAGGCTTTAGGGTTTGGCATGTTTAAGCCCTTACGTGATTAAGTTTTTCCGTGTTCAGCTTCAGGGTTTAGGCCTGATGGCAGCAACGAGCCAGAACTGAACCCGACAAAACCCGAAACCGGTGGGGATCAAGGACACTCTATACCTGCAGCACCCTGAAGCCTATAAACCCTAGGCTTAGAATGGCTTAGAAGTAACCAAGAGGATCGGGCCCAAACAAGTATTAAAGCATGGTACTCCAAATACCAGCGCTGGTTACTCGTTAAAGAACTCAGCTTAATTTAAAAAACGATGTAATATGTATATTGCCAAAAAACGCTTGCCTTGTCGAAGTTAGCTGACTTCTTCATTTACCTTTGGTTAGTAGGGAATGGAAGGAATGGTAGCAATAGTAGTTATACTTGTACCCCACTCCTCCTTTTCCCGCTGACCAAAGATAAGTTCATTGAGAACCTGGGCTCGCCCGAGGCCACGGCCAGGCGGTAGCGATGCAACCAATTCCGACTGCAAAGAGTAGAGTCCTCCGGCAGATTCGAATTTTAAGGGCTCTAAGGACCCTACACAAGCAGCCCTAAAAGTTCTAATACAAAGGACCCTTTATCATGATGTAGGGTTCTTAATAATTAGAATAGTGTCTTGGGGTATATTATACTTTTGCTATAATAAGCAACCCCCAACATAGTATAGGCAATTGCGAAGGCCCCTATAGTAACTACCGTTATCGCACCTTGTAATCTGCGGGCAGACACAAGATTGCGGGCCACGTGCCATGCAGATATTTTTGGGTTTAAGCATCGGTTTGGTCTTGTCGTTTTAGCATGGTTTATAGCAGGGTAAGGTTCATGGGACTTAGTATGGGTTCTTAGAGGGCTCTTTAATATAGGATTCCTTAAAGGGATCTATGAGGTTAGGGCTTAGGGGATCGTTGGATCATGTGGGACGTAAGCCCGAAATCCTAAAATCTCCAGCAATGTAAGACTTGGACCTTGGTTTAGGGTTCAGGGTTTAGGGTTTAAGGGTTTGGGTTTAGGGATTTAGGGTTTAGGGTACCACCGAAACTCTCAACAGTCCGCTTACAAGTTTACATGGGGTTTCGGGTTGTGTAAAGGATTTAAGGGTTTAGGGTCTGCCAATGCCACGGCCCTCGACCGGCAAAGCCCTAAATAGAGAATCGTGGGACTTGGTAGGTAGGTTCTAACTGGGGTTATCCCTAAGTGGGGGTATCTTAATTATATCCTGCTTATAACCTTACTTATTGAGTCCCATGAGCCTTGAAGTAGACCCTAAATCCTAAACCATTAAAGGGAACCCTGTTATAGAATCCTGTAGTACCCTGATAAGGAATCCTAAACCTTACTTACTAAGTCCCATGAGCCTTTAAGTAAGTCCGGCAGCCCCAAACCCAAAACATTGAGGGCAGCTTCTACGGATCATGCTCTACTTTGAATAAAAAATAGTCGTTGGGTACGGCCCGCACTCAGTAATAGTTGGTTTCTGGTCATAATATAATATAGATATATTAGGACCTTGATAGTAGCCCTATTATGGACTCTTACCGTATGGGGGCAGTACCTAAAATACTCGAATAGTTCACCAAGATTGGAGTCTTTGGGCAAGCCGCAACCCTACTCCGCACGCTTCTCCCTGAACACAATAAACCTTACACTCTGCTCCTCTGACATGGTCCACACACTTCCGTAGAGGCTGTCCTGAGCCATGCCCCACAAGGGAACAATGCCGGCCATAGCCCTAAAGCCTAAACCCTGAAGCATACTATAAATCTACAAGATGCGGACAGAGACTGCAAGCAGAAAGATCTTCGTTCTGTGGGCCACGGGCGCCGGGTTAAAGGAAAGCCGCACTAAACTCCCTGCAGAAAACCATAACTCTTCTGACAACAATCTGTGCAAAACAGTTCCATAAACCCTAATGATCCCTTGCAGCCTCGCTTCGAAACCCTGAAGCTCTACTTCGCGAAAACTGTATTGATACGATGAAGCGACCAGAATCTCGAACCGTGTATGCAGCATGGCAATAGGGTTTAGCGGGATTGATCTAGGAGGTACCTTAGGGGCTTAGTACCCTAGCCCACAATAGCTTAACCTTTCGAATTATGGTAGCATTCTGCAAGCCCCACAAGGTTAAAGGTTACCTGCTCAGTCCCTAAGGTACTGCAGGAGGTACTTGAAGGCTCATGGGACTTAGTAGGTCAGGCTACAAGTAGGTCATAATTAGGGTAACCCCACTTAGGGGACTTATAACCCCAATTATAAGCTACTTACTAAGTCTCATGATCCTCTAAGTACTGTTTCGGTAAGGGGCCTCGGATGTGAGGTTCAAGGCGTAAGATGGAAGATCGAGGGAAGACTCCAACTTCCTACTTAAAGGATCATGGGACTTAGTAAGTAGGTTATAATTGAGGTTATAAGTCCCCTAAGTGGGGTTATCCTAAATAGAACCTACTTATAACCTTACTTACTAAGTCCCATGAGCCTTTAAGTAAGTTCCTGAGTAGCCCCTTTATAATCAGGGTACCCTGTTTCCTAATATCCAGTTTCGATAAGGAGACCCCAAACAAAAAAGAACAAAAGGGCACTACTCAGGAACCTAAGAAAAATCTTCTCAAAGTACATTATGCCGCCATGAGTGCTGCCCTAGTTTAGGGCTTAAGGGCTTTAGTGTTTACATAGGGAGTTTAAGGTTTTCGGTTTGGGGTCCGAAAGCAAAGGTCCGTGGAGTTTCTGCCTGACTCTGGAACCCCAGCAAAGTCTCGACATGTAGACTCCTTGGAGTTTCCGAAAATTGGGGGTATTTTGGTTTGGGGTCCTTATAACCAGGATCCTACTATTTAGGGTACTATATAAGGGTCCCCTGTTTTCGGAAACTCCCACATGATTTCTTTCCTGATTGACAAACCTTTCTCTGATGCCTAGCCTTGTAATGCTTCTTAACCCCACGCCCTAAACCCTAATACACCCTCAACCCTACACCTCAATAAACCTACATTGAGCCCTTGGTCCAAAAGGCTTAGGGCTTAAGCCCAGGAAACGTAGTTAGGAAGAATACATGAACCCTAACTGGGACAACAAGTACTTGTAGCTACAGAAACCATACTCGCAAGTCTAGGTACTAAGTCCCATGAGCCTACAAGTAAGATCTATGCACCACATCCCCGAAAATGCACAATCAACCAGGGGTTCAGGGCTTCGCTCAGGTTTGAGGGCTCAGGGTTCAGGGTTTAGCGTTCAAGCTTTAGGGTTCAGGGTTTGGGGTCGCATGCAATATGCAGGATTTGCTGCAAGCTTCATGTATACGGACTTACAATGCGGCGTCAATCACCTGCCTCTTTTCACCCTACAGACTGTAGACCCTAAGCCCCAAACCTTCAACGGCTCAACCCTAAGCTTCAGCTATCAGAGGCTTCGTCTTATGGTTTAAACTATTTAAGCTATATTTCTGGATTAAGGGGTGTAGCAAGGGGTCTTGGTCTCTCTGGGTTTTGAGCTATATTCCTGAATTAAGAGGTGTAGCAATGGGTCTGGGTTTGTGCCTCAACTGCGCAAAGGCGCGTGGACGACGGGGTGGCCAACATGTGCGAAGTGCCTGCGGATCTGGTGCTGCCGCCCCGTCATGATCCTGCGAAGGTTCAGGCTTTAGGCCTAGAGACTCCAATATCCCTTAATTAAGGAATATACCTTAGATCATATTAGGGATCCTACTATAATTTAGGGAATATTCTTTAATTAAGGGATATTGGAGTCTCTGGGGGGGGTTTGGGTTTGGGGTTTTGGGGTTGGGTTTGGGTTTTAGGGTTTAGGGTCTAGGGATTACTGAAAGGCCCATGGAACTTAGTGAGTGAAGTTATAAGTAGGTTATATTTAGGATAAACCCCACTTAGGGGACTTGTAGGCTATAACCTACTTACTAAGTCCCATGATTTTTGAAGTCACCTGACCACCACCTGATAATAGAACCCTTATGGATCCCTTAATGGGGCCCTTTAAGGAGCCCTAGCTATATCCTACATCCTAAACCCCAAGCTCTAGAGTTCAGGTTCTGGGGGAGGAAAGGCGGAGCAAGGAGCTCCGTAGACCCCAAGCATGGGCCCTAGCCTTTGACAGTCCGTTCATGTGGCTGGGGTTTAAGCTTAGGGGTTAGGGTTTAGGGTTTAGGGGTTTTAGGGTTTAGGGTTTAGGGCCGTTTAGGGTTGAAGGTTTAAGGACGAGGGATCTAAAATGTCTGCGACTCGGGGTTGGAATTTGAGAGGTGGGAGTTGGAACTTGGCCTTGGGCGGGGCTTGAAGTCATCTGACTGGCTTTCTGCAACTTCAGCCTGCAATCATATGGGCATTTCCGAAAATTAGGGGTGCCTTGTTTTGGGGTCAGTATAGTGAGGATCCTACTAATTTAAGTAATTTAGGGTACTATACTAGAGTTACTAGAGTCCCCTGTTTTCGGAGAACTCATATCTGGATACCAGCCGTTGTACAGGCATATAGCATTGCCCAGACATCGCGCGATGCGATGCTGAGGATCTAATGAGTGCCGAAGGAAAGATCCTACACCTAAACCCGAAACGACAGATACCTCTTGTAGAAACTGCCCGCATACAGACAGAAGCATTCTACAACAATTAGGACTCTTACTAAGCGTTGTATATCTATGAACATTATTCAGCCGTGAATGAGTGGGAGCAGTATCCAAAATATCTGAATGTGATTCAGACATGTGCTCAGCTGCATTTGCCCTGAGGGCTCTGCTGGGAAGGTCCTAGCAAGACATGCCATTTCTGAGGTCTCTGGCAAAATGGCCAGACCAAGATTGCTGATGAGGACCCCCGATTTCTTGACCTTGTCATTGAAGAGCTCCATTTGCCTCTGGGTTTGCGGGGCTGCACCAGAATCCTTCATCACGGCAAATGTCCTCTTCTGCACAGCTGCTGCTGCCGCTGCTGCTGCTAGCTCTTTGCCAAACCCTAAACCGAATGAATGCTAGAGCCTGAAATCCCGAACTCGAAAATGTAAACTTAGAACAAAACACTTCTGCCAGCCAAGCTTGTACTACAGAGGCCTTGATCATTATAATAAGGGTTTTTGGTTATCAATATGGTTTAAGAACCCTTGCTTGCACACACGCAGATCGTAGCCCTAAGCGTGCTCTCTGAAACTATGTGGATAATTACTAAACCAGCCAGCAGAAACCAAACACAACCTTTCTGAACTATAATGCAAACACAATGTCGACCTCCAAGCTAAGAACCGTAATCCGAACCCTGAAACGCCCAAAGACCTAAAGCCCTAAAGGGTTTAGGGTTTAGGGCTAAACCCTCTAGAACCCTAAACCAAACCCTGGAATCCTTGATGATTAATAGAACCTTGATGGATCCCTTAAAGGAACCCTTATAGATTCCTTAAAAGGAAGCCTTAAAGTAACGCTACTATACCCTGAAGCCTAAACCCTAAACCCTTAGACCCTAAACTCTAGCAACCACGAAGCCTCTGAAACCTCTGAATCAACTGGTCCGTACGTAGCTCCCTTAAAGGAACCCCTGTAGATCCCTTAAAGGAACCCCTATAGATCCCTTAAAGGAACCCTTGTAGATCCCTTAAAGAACCCTTTAAAGGATCCCTTGAAAACCGTGTCCGTACGGCAGCGAACGTGAACGCCTGAAAGTCGCGCCTGGGCCGGGCTTCGGTAGGATTCGGATTTAGGCTTTAGAATGCAGGTTTTTGAAGGGTTAGGGTTTTGGGTTTAGGGCAGTTTAGGGATCAGGTTTAAGGTTCAGGGGTTTTGGGGTTTAAGGGTTTAGGGTTGTGTAGGTGTAGGACTTAAGGAGAAAAGGCTGCGGGATCGGATAGGGCCAAGGAAGGGTTCAAAAAGGTCACAGGACAGCAACAGGCTTCTACCGGGTGTTAGAGAGTGTGATTCAGGTCTGTAGGTTGCAGAAGGGTGTCACGTTTTGAAGAGCTGTGCAAGGGCTTCGTGAGTTTTTTGAAGAGTTTGAAGGGCCTCTTGTAGAACTTTTATGGAACCGTTACGGAACCGATATGGAGCCCGTAAAGAACACTCTTATCCAACCCTAAAGCCTAAGACACCCTAAACCCTAAAAGCCCCAAAGCCTAAGAAACCTTAGACTTAGACCCTAAAAAAACCTTAAAGCCCAAAGAACCCTAAACCCTAAAAGCACCATAAAGCCTAAGAAACCTCCAAAAAAACACCCTAAAGCCCTAACAAACCTAAACCCTAAACAAACCCTAAAGCCTAAGAAACCTTCAACACTAAAAAACCTGAAAGCCTAAAACAACCCTAAAGCCCAAAATACCCAAAACACTAAAAACACCCTAAACCTTAAACTAAAACTAAACCCTGAGGTGACCCTCAAGCCCAAAAAGCCCTAAACCCTAAAACAACCTATAAAGCCTAAAAACCTTGCACTTGGTTCCAAAGAGCGGAGCTTACCTTAATTACAGAATATTCCTTAAATCATATCAGGGATCCTAGTATAAAGTATATTCCTTTCTTAAGGGATATTGGAGTCTCTGGGAACCCTCCGCTGTGCCCCCCCCCAAAAAAAATTTAAAGCCTAAGAAACCTCAAACCCTAAAACCCCTTAAACCCAGAGACTCCAATATCCCTTAATCAAGGAATATACCTTAAATTAGAGTAGGATCCCTTGTATGGTTTAAGGTAAATTCCTTAATTAAGGGATATTGGAACTTGCTTCCAAGGAGCCGAGCTAGCGCCAGGGCTTTCGCCAGGGTCCGGCTTTGGCGGCCGCGGCCCCCGGCTGCGAATCTGTGGAGCGAAGCCTGGCTGCGAGGGTCCCTACCTGAAGGACCAAATGACAATTAAAAGGAGGGGCCCGAAACCCCTGTACTATGAATCCCAATATGGTATATGAACCGTAAACCCTTTTAGGGTTCATTTCTTCCTTAAGGTAGAGCCACTGTTGAGGGTTTAGGCTCCTTAAAGGGGTCCTTCAAGGGATCTATAAGGGTTCTATTAAGGTGGTGGTCAGGTGACTTCCAAGGATATAGCTAGGGCTCCTTAAAGGGTTCCTTTAAGCGATCTAAGGATTCTATAAAGTGGGGGGTCAGGTGACGTAAAGGATCCTGGGACTCAGCAAGTAGGTTATAATTGGGGATATACGTTATCCTAAATCCGACCTTATTATAACCTTATATACTAAGTCACATGACCCTTTAAGGAGAGCCCAATTCTCTAGCTTTGCCAAATTAAGCTAAGGTATATTCCTTAATTTATCTAGGGGTCGTGGGCTCGCCGGGTCTAATATATGGGTAGCTGTCAAAACTAGGGCCCCCTTTTTGGGTCCTTAGTTTGATGCGGCACCTAGTCTTTTGGGTACCAAACAACGGGACCATAATTTTGACAACCACCCTTCTCTTAAATTCGCCTCGGCCCCGGCCGAAGCGGTCAGAGGTTCCTATTCGGATTCCCTCCCACCTCTTAATCCCCTCCCCAATGACCCCACACCAAAAATCGGGGCCACTGCCCCCCCCCCCCCCCCTTAACCCCCCCCCCCCTGATCCCCTTCCCTCCCGCCCCTCCTCCGCTCGCTGACAGGTGCGAGCTTTCTGGAGTTTTCGACGACACGGGACTACAATGTAGCATCTTTATGTGTTGGGGCTCGCCTTTAAGGCTGCAGTACCAAGCGAGTTTCAAACCTGAATTCCTAACCTTACACCCTAACCCCAGCCTGAAAACTTGGGGCTCGCCTGTAAGGCTGCAGTACCAAGGGAGTTTCAAACCTGAATTCCTAACCCTACACCCTAACCCCAGCCTGAAAAACTTTCAAAGCCCGGACAACACCTGCACCCGAAAGCACGACGCCCCCCTCCCCTGTTTTGCTTAATGACTTCAATATACTTTAACTCTATCAAAAAAACCCCAGCAAGGTCTTAATCATTGTTTGGGCCCCTATGTTGGTATCGAATTGATGGCTTTGCGTCTCAGGCTTGTTTTAGACGCCCTTTCGTTGGGATAGGCGGAGTAACGTGGTTGAAAAGGCTGTGATGCTTCCCTAATCCAAGACGCCCACGAAATCCACAGCCTCAACGGCCCATACTTAAGGCATCCCGCCGCTTGCGAGAGTCTTGGTATCCAGTGTTTCGGAATGACGACACCAAAATTCGTACTGATACTACCACTACTAATACTACTCACAATCATCCTGCTTCGTGTTGCTATGAACATTACTTTTACTATAAGTGCGATTCCAACTGTTACTTTTTTCCTACAAGAGCTTGCTGCAGATAGTAGCCACTCGCCGCATGCGCGTACAGCCGGGCCGAGGCGGACGACGCGCAGAGTTTCAAATTAGTCTTCTTATACCTGCGATGTTAGTAAGTTCTATTCAATTCATACCAACCATGCAGTTTGCTACACAAAACCTGTCGTCTTAGCTACGTTTATTGTTTCTTCTGAGTCTGTCAGAAACCCTCAACCCTAAATGTTGCTCTCTTAGGTTTCAAGCCGAGGGGGTCTAAAGTTCAGCTTTTAAGGTTCGTTTGGGGTAGAGGGTTTAGGGTTTTAGGTTCGAGGTTGACGGATTGAAATTTAGGGTTTGGGGGGCTGGGGGTGTGGGAGTTTGGGGCTTCATGTAGGGCTGAGGCTGCAATCCACATGCCATCCCGTGATGAAGAACGCGACGTTAGCCTTTGACAACATTCACATGGTCAGCAAGCGATCACTATATCTTCGTGTTGCTGCGGTAAAGCGGCTCCTATGATCGTCCTTAAACCCAAATAAATGTACAGACCCCCTCCCCCTAAGCTCTAAGACACGAAATCCCCAAACCCTCGAGAACCTACACACCCCAGTCCAAGTCCTAAAGTGTTTTAGAGCTTAAGGTTTAGGGGTTTTTAGGGTTTTTGGATTTAGGTGTTCAGGGTTTGGGGGTTCAGGGTTTAGTCAAGAGACTGGCAGGGGTCCTACAGAAACTTCGGCTCACGACCGACCTGCACGAATAGCAGCCATGTTCGACATGCGCGAAGCCGGTACCACATGATACAATATGGTTAGGGTTTGGGTTTTAGGGTCGCTATTGCAGGGAACTTTGATCGAGCCATCAACGCACTGCTCAATCAGTAGACTTGCCACACCGACGGAGAGGCAGGGTCCCCGCTGCGACAGCTCTTTGAATGACAGACAGCTGCGTGTGTGCGCAGCTTGCCTCCCTAGCTTCCCTTCACCAGCACTCGACCTTAAACCCGAAATCCCCTTGTTCGTGTGCGGAGGCTGTGGAGGCTGTGGCTTGTCGTCCGATTCGTCATGCGACATTTGGCGCGGGCAAGAACTTGACTCTACAGGATGCCTTAAAGGGGTGGTTGTCAAAATTATGGTCCCTTTTTGGTTACCTATTAGAATACGGCCCCTAATATTTATGGTACCCAAAAAAGGAACCCTAATTTTGCCAACTACCCATAAAGGGTTCAGAGTTTAGGTTATTTCGTTTTGCACTCCGAGGCTACAACACTTGAGGCCTGAACCCCCAAGCCCAACCCTAAACCCTAAACCCTAAAACCTAAACCCTAAACCCTAAACCCTAAACCCTAAACCTAAACCCTAAACCTAAACCCTAAACCCTAAACCCTAAACCCTAAAGCCCCTGAGACCCCCTGACCCCGAACCCCGCATCGTTCTCCCGAACCCCTCAGCCCGAAGCCTGACCCTTACTTGGAGGGTCGGGGGACTTAGTAACCGGTTATTTTAGGGACTTATAAGTACCATAACCCCAATTAGGGTCCCTTTTAGGGTACTTATAAGTCTACTACCTACTTAGTCCCCCGACCCTCCAAGTACCCCCAAACTAAACCCCAAGCCCTGTGGCCTCCCGTGAAGGCTCAGGGGACTTACTTGGAGGGGCAGGGGACTTAGTAAGTCGGTTATAAGTAGGGTTATAATTGGGGTAACTCCATTTAGGGTACTTATAACTCTACTTATAACCTACTTACTAAGTCCCCTGCCCCTCCAAGTAGCAAGTATCTTCGAAGTTCCAAGTGAAGCTATAATTGGGATATCCCCAGTCAGGGGGCACAAATCCAAACTCACTAGGTCACCTAAGCCCTTAAGTACGCAGAACTGCCATAGCCTGCTTGCTTGTAGGCTCTTGCTTCACGCATCCTTGTAGAACTTATAAGTGAACTTATCGGAACCCTAGAAAACACTCGCTCTTGGGAGTTTAAGGTAAGCCCGCTCCTAAGAGCGGTGTTTTTGGGTGTCGCAAGTTTTTGAACGGGCTTGATCATCGCTTTATGAGGTTACACAAGAATAGAGACTATAGATAAGGGAAGTTGTCAAAATTAGGGTCCCTTCTTGGGTACCTTAAATTAGGTGCAGTGTTATATTATATTATGTTATAATATTCAGGACCCAAAAGAGGGACCCTAATTTTGACAACTACCCAGATATAGGATGAGGTTTCGTGCCTCAAACATCCGGCAGCCGTGGAACCAACCGTGGCAAAGCAACGCCTGGGCCGGCGTTGTCGGTGAAGGGATCCCTTAAAGGATCCCTTAAAGGAGCCCTTAAAGGAGCACTTAAAGGATCCCTCAAAGCAGCCCTCTTTGGAGCACCATTTGGATCCCTTAAGGGATCCCTTAAAAGGAGCCCTAAAAAGGAGCACTTAAAGGAGCCCTTAAAGGAGTCCTTAAAGGAGTCCTTAACGGAACCCTTAAAGGATCCCTTAATGGATCCCTTAAAGGATCCCTTAAAGGAACCCTTAAAGGATCCCTTAAAGGAGCCCTTAAAGGAACCCTTAAGGGAATCCCTTAAAGGATCCCAGAAAAGTTCCCGAAAAGGAACCCTTAAAGGATCCCGAAAAGGATCCCTTAAAGGAACCCTTAAGGGATCCCTTAAAGGAGCCCTTAAAGGAACCCTTAAGGGCCTTCCTATAGCCCACAAGACAATTTAACTAATAAGGGATTATACCGGAGTTTCATAATAGGGAAGCAGTTAATTTTGACACGTATGCATCTTTTCGGAGACAGGTGGGGCTCTTGGTTTTTCTGTCCTCCTCTCAAACCCGGGGGCCTCAAGTACAAAAGGGCCCTTAATGATTAGAATCGGGTGTTGGGGCCCATTATGCTATATACTATAGATATAATAAGGGGCCCCTCACAATAGTATAGGTTTAAGGCCTCAATAGTATGCAAAGAGTACGTACCGACTTTGGGCTTCAAAGACTGCATCAATTTAAATGGTACCTCTTAAGGGGTTGGGTACACTAGCCCAGAAAAGGTAGGGTTCAGCGTCTAGGATTTAGGACTTTGGGGTTTGGGTTTAGGATTTAGGGCTTAGGGAGTACACTAGCCCAAAAAAGGCTAAACTTTGGAATTATAGTAGGGTTATATAAGATATAAGCCCCAAAAGGTTGTATCTAGTACCTGCTTCGGGCTATTTGGAGACCAAAGGAAAACAGAACAAGATTCTTGAGCAAGGAATGTTATCCAGGCCCTGTTTAGCACATTCAAGGTCTCTTGGCACAATAGCCCAAAAGCCTAAACCCTATGTATACCCTGAAAACACAACAACCTGGACCGCTCAACTACCAAGACGCTCAACCCGAGACGCTTGAAGCCCTATGTAGTCGAACGACGCCCAATCAAAACAAGTACAGTTGCGAATCCCCCAAACAATGAAACCCAAACGAACACCCCCAACCCACTACCCGATACAATCGTACCAAGCTCACTTCAAACGACAAAACCCAATACTCCCCCCGATCATTAACAAAAACCCGAAACCCTAAACTAAAATCCTCGACCCTAAACCCTAATTCCTAAATCCTAAACCCCTGAACTAAAAGCCTCGACCCTAAACCCTAAACCCTGAATCATAAACCCCTGAACCCTGAACTAAAAGCCTCGACCCTAAACCCTAAATCCTAAATCCTAAACCCTGAACCCCTGAACCCTAAACTAAAAGCCTCGACCCGAAATCCCCAAATCCTGAACCCCTGAACCCTAAACTAAAACACTCGACCCTAAACCCTAAACCCTAAATCCTAAATCCTATTCCTAAACCCCTGAACCCTTAAAGCTACAACGCGCTGAGAAACGTAGTCCCTCTGCAGGTCCCCAGTGTGGAGCTGCAGCTGGAGATCCTCAGCAGCAATCGTCTTAGGGTTTGGCTTAAGGTTTAGGGTTTAGGGCTTAGGGTTTAGGGTTTAGGCTTAGGATTTAGGGTTGAGGGTTTAGGGCTTAGGGTTCAGGGCTTAGGGTTTAGGGCTAAGGGTCTAGATTTTAGGGCTGCGCGCTTAGAAAACCTTGATCATTAGACAGGCTTCCTTCGGAGATCGAAACCAAACCCATGATCTCAGGACCCCGATTATGATTATTGGTGGAAGGCGGGGTGGTTAACCAGGGGTCTGCATTAACCTGTTGCTTTCTTGTCAAGGCCCGTTTGAACTGTAATCGGTTTAGGGTTTAAGGGAATCGGGGGTTGGGGTGCATGGTCAGGGCAATGAGAGTTTGGCATAGGGTATGGGGGTGCAGGGTGTAGCTTAGGCATGGTTTGGGGCTTACGGCTCACCCTTAAACCATGGATCCCCTAAACCTGCAAGCCCTGTAACCTCAACATCAAGGCTCCTCAGACTCATAAAGAAAATCATTTCTACCGAGCCCTTAGGTTGGTTTGCTGTTCACAAGAAGGGAAAAATGATTCCTCAAGGAACATCGGAACACCCTGTAAACTCTCAAACTTGCCGCGTAGCGTAGAAGGCCTCGTAGGTCGTTGCCAGCAGGACAAGGCCAGAGCAAGGCACGTCCAGGCGGTGCAGAAACCCGTGCCTAAGACAAGGGCCTTAACAATCGGAGGAGGGGTTCCCCCAGAGCCTCCAAAACCCCTGAATTAAGGAATATACCTTAAATTATAATAGGATCCCTTTTTTTGATTTGTGGTATGTTCCTTAATTAAGGGGTTTTGGAGGCTCTGGTTCCATTCACTTACCTTTGGTTAGTAGGGAATGGAAGAATGGTAGTAATAGTAGTTATAAATAGTTATAATCATACCCCATTCCTCCATTCCCTACACTATCCAAAGGTAAGGACAGGGGCCTTAAGAATCGGAGTGGGTTCCTTTCAGGGTTCCTCGAAGGATTTCTGTAAGGGCTTCGATCGTGGTCTTTTGACAGTGCTTATGTCGCTGCTACAGGCTTAGGATTCCAAGACTTTTGCTCTTGTGTTGTGCTGGGTCACGATTTCTGCTAAGAATGGGCTTGGGCTTGGAGGGGGCTTGCAAACGAGCCGGAGCCCTTTAGCGACAGCAGCACCTCTTACAACCAAAATCTCAACTTTGCTGGTTCGGTGTTTGTGGAAGTTTCAGAAATCAGAACCCCTGAAGTTAGACCCCAAATGATAGGATCCTTGGTAGCGAGACCCGGGGCACCGCCCAAAGACCCTATGATGGAAGGCCAACAGGAGGGTTTAAGATTCCTTTCGGCCAGGATTCCTTGATATGAACCCTATTATGGGAAACCTAATCCCCACTAAACCCCCATAGGCTAAAGCCCCCGTTTGGCCTCCTATGACCCTAGTTCCCAGGGACTCCAATATCCCTTAATTAAGGAATATTCCTTACATCATGTTAGGGATCCTACTATAACTTAAGGTATATTCCTTAATTAAGGGATATTGGAGTCTCTGGGTTTAAGAAACATCAGAAAATCGAGATCACCTATACTAAACCCTTTTAGATCCCTTGTCGTAACGCTATAGACCCCTTTAAAGGGAACCTAGTTTAAGACACAGCAGAAGACGAGATCACCCCGTCTGCAGGCGACTGGCCAGTGTGCGGCATCGCCAAAGATGGGAGTGCGTTCGCCGAATCTGGCCTTGCGGCGACGGTCCAAACTTGAACTCTCATGGGACTTAGTAAGTAAGTAAGGTTATAACTAGCTTATAATTAGGATTACCCCACTTAGGGGACTTGTAACCCCAATTATAACCTACTTACTAAGTCTAAGTATAGGTGGTTGTCAACATTAGGGTCCCTTTTTGGGTACCCGAAATAATAGGTGCCGGATTAGAATAGGGACCCAAAAAGGACCATAATTTTGACAACCGCCCATATGAAAACCGTGAAAGAAGGCATGAGAGTTCATAGGACGATGGGATTTGGTATGCCCTAAACCCTAAACCCTAAACCCTGAGCGTTTAACTGCAAGCTCCTCGCAACTGGTTGTAAAGAACCTGCTCTTTAGATGCGTGGTCGAGAACTTCCCCCTATGTTTTCTGATACACTGCTTCAAAATTGGCTCTACACTAAAAGTCCTTGGGCATTCCTCGGTAAATGATGGGTGATGCTCAGTGACAAGTCAGAGGACACACAAACTTGCCAAACAAGATCCAGAACAATCCTGGGCCGTGAACCGCCCTAAACCACACACCTAGGCACCACACTTGATGAGTGGAAGAGAACCCATCTCTCTGACTTATGCCAAACATACATACATCACAGCGAAGGAAACGAGCTCTGAACCCTGAACCCTGGTCACCTAAGCCCTACATAAGCCCAACCTCGAAGTCTAGAGTCGCCAAAGCAGATCTCCTCTTTACTCTGCCTGCAGATCCAAAGCCCGCGAATCAGCAGCAGTCATAGTATATAAAGTCTGACCCCATCCTCTTCGGGTACCGATCTGGGAGTTTCCGAAAATTAGGGGTACCTTAGGGTTCCTTTAAAGGGGTAACTATAAGGGGTACTATAAGGGTTCCTTTCAAGGGCTCTATAAGGGTTTGTAAGGAGTTTCCGAAAATTGTGGGTACCTTATTTTGGGCCCTTGTAGCAAGGACCCTACTTTTCAGGGTACTATATATTAGGGTCCCCTATTTTTCGGAAACTCCCATCTCTTAAATCGAAGGTTTTGTTCTGGATCCACAGGTAATAGCCCGGTACTCCCTCAAAGCCTCTAGCACTAAACTCCTCGACTAATGTAGGAACCTGATTTAGAAACTCTGAGCCTACAACCCCCAAAACAGTAGGATTCATATAAGGAACCCTACTGAAGGCCCAAGGTTTCTGAATCAGGTTCCTAGATTACAAAGTACTGGAGCTTCAAGGATTGCTATGCAAAAACACCCGAGTCCCTACACGATCGCACTCAAACCCCCTATTGCCCTAAACCCTAAACCCTAAACCCTAAAACCCAAATCCGAAGCCCAGACTCTGATCATGATGTGTTAAACCCCAAAAGCTTTAAAAGACTAGCTACCCCTAGAAAAAACCTTGAAACCTCAATTCTAAATCCTATAACTTCAACCCGCCGAAAGCAAGATCCTAAACTCGAGTCCTAAACCCGCCATCCAAGCTGACCTAGAACATCCTGGAGCCCTCGCCCCACTGCAATGGAGACTAGAGGTAGGCCGTAGCTCCTCTTTGGGGTTACCTTAGATAGAATCTGAAAATCTCTGATAAGTTAGTACACAACATGGAACCGCAATGGAGACGATAGGTAGGCCGTGGCTTCCCTTCGACTTCGACCCTTGTCCCACCTTGGCAAGGTCCAACAGCTGTACAGGCGCCTGGCGCAGGCTGCAAGGCCACAATCTATTTAACCTAGGGGCCTTAATGATTAGAATACGGTTTTGGGGCCCGATATACTATGATCATATAATATAGGAGCCTTAATGATTAGACTAGGGTTTTGGGGCTCATTATTCTATCATCATAGTAAGGAACCCCCAAAATAGTATTGGTAATCATTCAGGCCCCTAGAGTAGTTGCACAGTATCCGAAGGGAACTAAAGGTTAACCTTTGGGGCTATACAAGGATCAGACCACCGCCAAAAAAGGTGAAGGTTACTCTACCGCTTATAAGGGTAGGGGCCATGATAAAGGATCCCCAATCTTCTAAGATTTTCGGTATTAGTTGTAAGGGCGTGGCCCATGTCCCCCAACCCTGACCCTAAACCCTAAACCGTAAAGCCTGAAAGGCTAAAATACAACCCTAATCCATCCTAAACCCTGAACCCTGATCACCCTGATGCCCGACCTTAACCTACCAAAACCTACTCTTTTGCAGGTTCTTATTATGAACCCTGATATGGACTTCATAGGGACCCTACAAAAAACAAGGTTCTGGTGGCTTATGCCCGAGAATCTCAAACTCGAAAACCCATAACCTTAATCCCCGAACCTCGACATCGGTGCCGCAACCCTAAACTCTACTTGGAATGTGGGACTTAGTAAGTAAGGTTATTAGTACCCTAATTGGGGTTTTAAATACGTATATGTATGGCTATCTTACTTATAACCCTACTAAGTCCCCTGGTCCTTCAAGTAGACCCTCTGTACGCCCTAAACTCTTCACCAGGATTTAGGCCGTTAGGGTTGTTGTATTTGAGAAGCTTTGGGACTGGCGCTTGGGAGTGTTAGAAGCTTGGCGTGTACTTAGAGGGTCAGGGGACTTAGTAACTCGGGTTCCTTCATGGCTCCTTTAAGGGATCTATAAGGGTTCTACTCGTATAAGGAGGCGTTTTAGGATACTTAGAGGATCATGGGACTTAGTAAGTTGGTAGGTTATATAATTGGGGTTATAAGTCCGCTAAGTGGGGTTATTCTATAGCCTACTGATAACCCTACTTACTAAGTCCCATGAGCCGTTAAGTAGAGTGCTGCCACTAAGGCTTTGGAGGCTCTGGGGTTTTAGGGCTTTGCGTAGAGGAGCTCCAGTAAGGTTACAAGTAGGTTATAAGACCCCCACTTAGGGGACTTATAACCCCAACTATGACCTACTTACCAAGCCCCATGAGCCTTTAAGTAGCGTTCAGTGTTAGGGTTTAAGGTTTCGGATTGCAGGTTGAGGTTGAGTACCGCCAACCCGCAAAGAACCGAAACCTGTGGCCTACAA
This sequence comes from Symbiodinium sp. CCMP2592, assembly GCA_905221615.1. Lineage (NCBI taxonomy): Eukaryota > Dinophyceae > Suessiales > Symbiodiniaceae > Symbiodinium > Symbiodinium sp. CCMP2592. The sequence goes on from CAJNDT010005079.1 coordinate 212,102, forward strand.
CTTGGTCGGAAAGCCCTGCGCCGGAGCCCTACATCTCAAACCGTCAAGGGCCCTAAATGCATGGCGTTACCATGTGCCTCCCCATCGCAGACACCCGTGCCCGGATCTTTGGTCAGAACGTGGCCTCATCAAGCTCGGAAGTAACAGCGACGGGACGAGCTATTAACTACTTAGTTGCTGAGTTCATAAGCCCCCCAAAAGTGTACACTTTTAGCTTCATAGTGGGTAATGTTTTCCCAAAAAGTATAAAGTGTATCCACTCAGCTACTAAGACTAGGCCGTCGCATCCCTGAGCAGCATGCCCTCAAGTCTCAAGGCTCCAAGCCGCAAGAAAGAGATGAAGAAAAGAAACGAAGACTTCACAGCGACAATAGCAGCAGCAAACGAAGGAAGAACAAAGACTGCAACTTTAAACCCGTTGCCCGGACCCCCAACGACAGCAGAACAGCAGCAACAACGACCAACATCCACACCAACAGGACGGTCAGCACGGACATCCAACAACCGCAACTTGACGACGGCGATGGTGCAGCTATGCAAAGCAGCACAACGCGGCAGCAAAGATCTTACCATAATCATGAAACTAAGCCCGAGCCCCTGGGACTTTCGGCAAACGAGGGACCTCAGACACACCCCAAAGATTAGGGAGCAGTCTCATTTGATTGCAGGGTCTTCCAACTATGGAGATCACATTGAAAGTATAAGAGAAGGGTTTGTAACAGTCTTAAAAAGGGGGCCTTAATACTTAGACCGGGATCTTTGAGGTGTATTCTACTATGATGCCCTAAAAATCGGATGAGATGCGATCCGTGGTGTCGTGTCGCTTCTGTCCGCCACGTGAGTCGCGAAGGTTGCCACAGCGGCGGAGGAGCCGCGAAAGAGGGGACCTCTGAAAACCAGGTAATAGGGTCTTGGGTTAAGGTTTGGGAGTTTAGGCCTTCTGTCGGGAAACAAGATTTAAGGCAGGGTTAGGGTTTCGGAGTTTAGGTATTTATTGGATTTGCTCGGTTCTAATTTCTTTCGACAACACAGCTGGCCTGCTACTTTAACTAAGATGGGCTTGAAAGCATTTTCACGAGTGCCTATTGACTTTGGTACTGTAAGCTCGAGATCGCAACAGCAAGTCTATCCTCTAATTGGGAGTTTCCGAAAATAGGGACCCCAATATAGTACCCGTACCCTAAGTAGTAGGATCCTTTTTATAAGGACCCCCAAAATAAGGTACCCCTATTTTCGGAAACTCACAGAAATACTCTTAAACCCTAAAAACTTTTACAATCCCTATGCCTATAGATCCCTTAAAGGAACCCTTGTCGTACCCTTTAAAGGAACCCCCATATCCCTAAACCACTTTGCAAGAAACAGCATCGGAGCTGCCTACACCAGCTGGCGAGGGCATCTGCCATGTTGCACATGAAGGCAATGCCAACGAGGTCCTGTGGAAAGTCTAGGCGGGGGTTTTTTGTTTTTAGAAGGTTCTAAAAACCCAAACCTTGGCCAAACCTTCCAAAAAACGGACCCGAAAGTCTAAACCCTAAACCCCTGCACCGTTCGGGATACTGTTCGTCCCAAACCCTAAACACCTACCTGCTTGACCAATATCCTACAGGATCTTGGCGATTATAATTGCAAAAAAGATAAAGGTTCCTACTCTGCTACTAGGCCAAACCCTGAACACATGCATCCTTAAGCTCTCAACCCCAAGCCCTACATGCATGATAGAAGGGCCTCAACACGTAGACGACGTAGACACGGGTTTAGTGGTTGGCGGCTCGGGCGTGCAGGTGACGTTCAAGGGCTCCTGCACGACGGCTACAGAGAGTTAGAAATGGGTTTAGGGGGGTATATTGTAACAACGCCATTGTAAGGAACCGCCTAAAAATAGTGTTGGTAATTACTTCGGCCCCTACACTACACCCCCCTTAGACCCATCATAAACAACATAGTTCTACTGTTTCTTTGGGGTTTTATGTGAACAAAAACACAAACAAATTCCTAAGGAAACTATAGCATAATAAAAATCGCTATAATGTTCTCTGGGGTTTTATGTGAACAAAACTACAAACTATTTCTTAAAGAAGCTATAGCACAATAGACTCGTAGATCGGGACCCTCGCACGTCTCCTGGCCATGACGGGTCCAGAAATCCGCGACGTCGATGCGCAGATCCGGCAGCCGACGAACCATCTCCGCCTGGAAAACAGGGTTAGAGGGTTAGGGTTTAGGGTTTTAACGTTTCCAGGTTGTCGGGTTTAGGGACTGAGAGGCTGACTAGCAAAGCCCAAAAAGGGTAACTTTTTGAACTATAGTTGGCTCATATTATAAGCCCCAAAAGGTTACTTGCTCAGCCCCTAAGCCCCAAACCCTAAACTCTGAAGTGGGGTAAAGGCTTCGGAGCTTAGGATTTAAAGTTTCGGTAGGAATGTCGCTGGTCAAGCCGTCCAGGCCCCTAAATTAAGGGCCGGCGATAATGCCTATTCCTACCCTCCTCCCTCTTCCTCTCTGAGGGCCCTTCTGACAATGAGGACAGCAGATCTCTTATGATGGCAGCTTGAAGTAAGCCTCGTTAGAAGCGCATCCCCCCAGTCTGCCTAGCTCACTCACTAGAGCGCGTGGACAACATCGCTCAAACCTTCCGGATCCTAAACATAGCCCTCAAGCCCAAAGTGTAAAGCCCAAACCTGTGCGATAAAAGCCAAAACAAATCCCCAAAACCTCGGACCTGTATTGCCACCCACGTGCGTGAAGATGGTTCTGTCGCTTCCACGCCTGCGACCGGCTATAAGTCTGAGGGATTCAGGAGGTTTCCCCAGGACCCCCACGTGCAGCCCGTAGGGCCCGTCATAGTTTATAGTGGGTGACTATAAGGTATAACAGAGGGTAGTTGCGGGGTATTGGTAAAGTTGTGGGTTTTAGGGTTTAGGTTCTTGGCTTGGGGTCTTGTGGTAGTTTGGGGTCTTCAGGGGTTGATAAAGGAAAGGGTCGGGGCTCTGAGCTCCTTTTGATCAAAAACCCAGGACCTCGTGGGGATCTAGAACTTAGTTGCTGAGTTCCTAAGCCTCAAAAAGCTTACACTTTCAGTTTTATAGTGCGTAATATTACCCCAAAAAGTGTAAAGCACATCCACTCAGCTACTAGAAGAAAGTAGGACCGGTACCTTGGAACCCGGTACTACGCACTGTTGAATTGAAGGCTTTGTCGGGAAGGGCTTTAGGGATTTGGGTTTGGGGTCAGGGCGTTCAGAGTTTACAGTGCGTGCGGGCTCAGTGGCCGCAGATGGCCATGCGCTGGATTGCGCCGATTGCGCTGGAATGCGCTGGAATGCGTTGGAATGCGCTGGAAAGCACCGATTGCGCCGAATTGCGCCGATTGCGCCGAATTGCGCCAATTGCGCCGAATTGCGCCAATTGCGCCGTCTGCGCCGAATTGCGCCGAATTGCGCCGATTGCGCCGAATTGCGCCGAATTGCGCCGATTGCGCCGAATTGCGCTGGAATTCTGCCTATACAGGCTGGCGCACAGGCAATACTACCCTGTGGCTGTTGCAGCCTGGTTGCGTCTCCTTGGTTTTGCAGCCTGCCCTGTCGTACCAGGTTTTTGTGGCTCATTGATGGCAGCAGTTCCCGCAGTCCTGCGATTTCTCTTCAACTGTCAGTCAGAGAGAGTTTTTACATTTCACGTGTTGTTATTGCATCCTATTCAGCGGATTTTTTGGCGAACGACCACGAATCTCGACTCAATTGACGTGCTCTTGTGATTTCTAAATCACAACCCTTACAGAGCTTGAACTCCGAGGGTGGGGCCTTGGACTCTGATGGGCCCTTGCAGATCCTTGAACTCCGAGGGTGGGGCTTTGGACTGATGGGGCACCCCTGATTCTTAAAGCAAAGCTTTGACAGATGTTGAACTCCGAGGATGAGGACTTGGACTGATGGAGCGTCCATGATTTTCAGATCACCACCTCTTAGTGAGCTTGAACTCCGAGGGTGGGGCCTTGGACTCTGATGGGGCGGGGCGCCCCTGATTTTTAAATCAGAACCCTTACAGATCCTTGCACTCCGAGGGTGGGGCTTTGGACTGATGGGGCACCCCTGATTCTTAAAGCTCGGTCTTTCTCCTCGCGCCTAGCTCAGCAAAATCTGCTTCCACATAGAAACATGCTACCGGAAGCGTTGCATGACAAGCTTGAGGATTCAAATCAAAGCTTTGACAGATGTTGAACTCCGAGGATGAGGACTTGGACTGATGGAGCGCCCATGATTTTCAGATCATCGCCTCTTAGTGAGCTTAAACTCCGGGGCGGGGGCCTTGGACGCCCCTGGTTTTTAATCAGAACTCTTACAAATCTTGAACTCCGAGGGTCGGGCCTTGGGTTGATGGGGCACCCCTGATTTCTAAATCACAACCCTTACAGATCTTGAACTCCGAGGGTGGGGCCTTGGACTCTGATGGAGCGGCGCGCCCCTGATTTTTAAATCAGAACCCTTACAGATCCTTGAACTCCGAGGGTGGGGTTTTGGACTGATGGGGCACCCCTGATTCTTAAAGCAAAGCTTTGACAGATGTTGAACTCCGAGGGTGGGGCCTTGTACTCTGATGGAGCGGGGCGCCCCTGATTTTTAAATCAGAACCCTTACAGATCCTTGAACTCTGAGGGTGGGGCTTTGGACTGATGGGGCACCCCTGATTCTTAAATCAAAGCTTTGACAGATGTTGAACTCCGAGGAGGAGGCCCTGGACTGATGGAGCGCCCATGATTTTCAGATCACCGCCTCTTAGTGAGCTTGAACTCCGGGGGTGGGGCATTGGACGCCCCTGGTTTTTTAATCAGAGCTCTTTCAAATCTTGAACTCCGAGGGTGGGGCCTTGGACTCTGATGGAGCGGGGCGCCCCTGATTTCTAAATCACAACCCTTACAGATCTTGAACTCCGAGGGTGGGGCCTTGGACTCTGATGGAGCGGGGCGCCCCTGATTTTTAAATCAGAACCCTTACAGATCCTTGAACTCCGAGGGTGGGGCTTTGGACTGATGGGGCACCCATGATTTTCAGATCACCGCCTCTTAGTGAGCTTGAACTCCGGGGGTGGGGCCTCGGACGCCCCTGGTTTTTTAATCAGAACTCTTTCAAATCTTGAACTCCGAGGGTGGGGCCTTGGACTCTGATGGAGCGGGGCTCCCCTGATTTCTAAATCCCAACCCTTACAGATCTTGAACTCCGAGGGTGGGGCCTTGGACTCTGATGGAGCGGGGCGCCCCTGATTTTTAAATCAGAACCCTTACAGATCCTTGAACTCCGAGGGTGGGGGTTTGGACTGATGGGGCACCCCTGATTCTGAAATCAAAGCTTTGACAGATGTTGAACTCCGAGGATGAGGACTTGGACTGATGGAGCGTCCATGATTTTCAGATCACCACCTCTTAGTGAGCTTGAACTCCGGGGGTGGGGCCTTGGACTCTGATGGGGCGGGGCGCCCCTGATTTTTAAATCAGAACCCTTACAGATCCTTGAACTCCGAGGGTGGGGCTTTGGACTGATGGGGCACCCCTGATTCTTAAAGCTCGGTCCTTCTCCTCGCGCCTAGCTCAGCGAAATCTGCTTCCACATAGAAACATGCTACCGGAAGCGTTGCATGACAAGCTTGAGGATTCAAATCAAAGCTTTGACAGATGTTGAACTCCGAGGATGAGGACTTGGACTGATGGAGCGCCCATGATTTTCAGATCACCGCCTCTTAGTGAGCTTGAACTCCGGGGGTGGGGCCTCGGACGCCCCTGTTTTTTTTAATCAGAACTCTTTCAAACCTTGAACTCCGAGGGTCGGGCCTTGGGTTGCTGGGGCACCCCTGATTTCTAAATCACAACCCTTACAGAGCTTGAACTCCGAGGGTGGGGCCTTGGACTCTGATGGAGCGGGGCGCCCCTGATTTTTAAATCAGAACCCTTACAGATCCTTGAACTCCGAGGGTCGGGCCTTGGGTTGCTGGGGCACCCCTGATTTCTAAATCACAACCCTTACAGAGCTTGAACTCCGAGGATGAGGACTTGGACTTTGATGGAGCGGGGCGCCCCTGATTTTTAAATCAGAACCCTTACAGATCCTTGAACTCCGAGGGTGGGGCTTTGGACTGATGGGGCACCCCTGATTCTTAAATCAAAGCTTTGACAGATGTTGAACTCCGAGGAGGAGGACTTGGACTGATGGAGCGCCCATGATTTTCAGATCACCGCCTCTTAGTGAGCTTGAACTCCGGGGCGGGGGCCTTGGACGCCCCTGGTTTTTAAATCAGAACTCTTACAAATCTTGAACTCCGAGGGTCGGGCCTTGGGTTGCTGGGGCACCCCTGCCTTCTAAATCGCAACCCTTACAGATCTTGAACTCCGAGGGTGGGGCCTTGGACTCTGATGGAGCGGGGCGCCCCTGATTTTTAAATCAGAACCCTTACAGATCCTTGAACTCCGAGGGTGGGCTTTGGACTGATGGGGCACCCCTGATTCTTAAATCAAAGCTTTGACAGATGTTGAACTCCGAGGAGGAGGCCTTGGACTGATGGAGCGCCCATGATTTTCAGATCACCGCCTCTTAGTGAGCTTGAACTCCGGGGGTGGGGCCTCGGACGCCCCTGTTTTTTTTAATCAGAACTCTTTCAAAGCTTGAACTCCGAGGGTCGGGCTTTGGGTTGCTGGGGCACCCCTGATTTCTAAATCACAACCCTTACAGAGCTTGAACTCCGAGATGGAGCGGGGCGCCCCTGATTTTTAAATCAGAACCCTTACAGATCCTTGAACTCTGAGGGTGGGGCTTTGGACTGATGGGGCACCCCTGATTCTTAAATCAAAGCTTTGACAGATGTTGGACTCCGAGGAGGAAGCCCTGGACTGATGGAGCGCCTATGATTTTCAGATCACCGCCTCTTAGTGAGCTTGAACTCCGGGGGTGGGGCCTCGGACGCCCCTGGTTTGTTTAATCAGAACTCTTTCAATTCTTGAACTCCGAGGGTGGGGCCTTGGACTCTGATGGAGCGGGGCGCCCCTGATTTTTAAATCAGAACCCTTACAGATCCTTGAACTCCGAGGGTGGGGCTTTGGACTGATGGGGCACCCCTGATTCTTAAATCAAAGCTTTGACAAATGTTGAACTCAGGATGAGGACTTGGACTGATGGAGCGCCCATGATTTTCAGCGCCTCTTAGTGAGCTTGAACTCCGGGGGTTGGGCCTCGGACGCCCCTGGTTTTTTGATCAGAACTCTTTCAAAGCTTGAACTCCGAGGGTCGGGCCTTGGGTTGCTGGGGCACCCCTGATTTCTAAATCACAACCCTTACAGATCTTGAACTCCGAGTGTGGGGCCTTGGACTCTGATGGAGCGGCGCGCCCCTGATTTTTAAATCAGAACCCTTACAGATCCTTGAACTCTGAGGGTGGGGCTTTGGACTGATGGGGCACCCCTGATTCTTAAATCAAAGCTTTGACAGATGTTGAACTCCGAGGCCCCCGGGCCTAGCACTCTCTTTGGGGCGGGGGTTTCTTGTGGAAAGGTGTGGACCCCGGGCGGCGGCACTAAGGGCTTTTGCCCGATGTGCACCCCCTTTCCCCCCCTCCCCTGTGCTAGGGCGACAGTGCCCTCTGTTGTTGCAACTGATCCGGCGATGCCGACGTCTCCACCCATCATGGGCCTGAGGACATTCAGTGTATATGTGAGGTATTCCACGCTCACCATATGCATTAGCAACTCCCTGGATTGCTACCTTTGTTATCGGCCTTGTTCCAGGGCTGCGCCTCTGTGCTGTTCATTGCCGCGGTGATGTGCATGTTCATTTACTGTACCTGATTGGTGGCGTGCTCGCCCTCGGTGCTGGAACAGTGTTCCCTCGGCACATGGCGCACGCCTTTGGGTCGCCTTGTGTGTGCCCTCTGTGCATGGAGCCTCGCTCCCTCGGCACTGGCCGCACGGTTCGCCCCCTTTCAACTCTTTGCGTCTGCTGCCGGTTACTTGGTGTGTTCTTTGTTGCATACAAGCATAAGTATTATCGGTTGGTGACGTCTGGCTTGGCCTCCTGCCTGCTTTATCCCTGATCAAGGACTATGCCTCTCCGATTCTTGGGTTTGAAACATGTACCTTAGTATTCTACACCGTGACCTGTCTGCACCAGCTAGTTTTTCCCCCACTTGAACTCTGGGACGGAGGGAGGCGATGACGCTTGCGGAGCCCCCCTGAGATGTTGAGAGGGACGTGGGAGGTAGGCCGCACCGTAAGTGCTGGTCGACACTCACTCACTCACTCACTCACTTGAACTCCGAGGAGGAGGCCCTGGACTGATGCAGCGCCTATGATTTTCAGATCACCGCCTCTTAGTGAGCTTGAACTCCGGGGGTGGGGAGTCGGACGCCCCTGGTTTGTTTAAGCAGAACTCTTTCAAATCTTGAACTCCGAGGGTGGGGCCTTGGACTCTGATGGAGCGGGGCGCCCCTGATTTTTAAATCAGAACCCTTACAGATCCTTGAACTCCGAGGGTGGGGCTTTGGACTGATGGGGCACCCATGATTTTCAGATCACCGCCTCTTAGTGAGCTTGAACTCCGGGGGTGGGGCCTCGGACGCCCCTGGTTTTTTTGATCAGAACTCTTTCAAAGCTTGAACTCCGAGGGTCGGGCCTTGGGTTGCTGGGGCACCCCTGATTTCTAAATCACAACCCTTACAGATCTTGAACTCCGAGGGTGGGGCCTTGGACTCTGATGGAGCGGGGCGCCCCTGATTTTTAAATCAGAACCCTTACAGATCCTTGAACTCTGAGGGTGGGGCTTTGGACTGATGGGGCACCCCTGATTCTTAAATCAAAGCTTTGACAGATGTTGAACTCCGAGGAGGAGGCCCTGGACTGATGGAGCGCCCATGATTTTCAGATCACCGCCTCTTAGTGAGCTTGAACTCCGGGGGTGGGGCCTCGGACGCCCCTGGTTTTTTAATCAGAACTCTTTCAAATCTTGAACTCCGAGGGTGGGGCCTTGGACTCTGATGGAGCGGGGCGCCCCTGATTTTTAAATCAGAACCCTTACAGATCCTTGAACTCCGAGGGTGGGGCTTTGGACTGATGGGGCACCCCTGATTCTTAAATCAAAGCTTTGACAGATGTTGAACTCCGAGGATGAGGACTTGGACTGATGGAGCGCCCATGATTTTCAGATCACCGCCTCTTAGTGAGCTTGAACTCCGGGGGTGGGGCCTCGGACGCCCCTGGTTTTTTTGATCAGAACTCTTTCAAAGCTTGAACTCCGAGGGTCGGGCCTTGGGTTGCTGGGGCACCCCTGATTTCTAAATCACAACCCTTACAGATCTTGAACTCCGAGGGTGGGGCCTTGGACTCTGATGGAGCGGGGCGCCCCTGATTTTTAAATCAGAACCCTTACAGATCCTTGAACTCCGAGGGTGGGGCTTTGGACTGATGGGGCACCCCTGATTCTGAAATCAAAGCTTTGACAGATGTTGAACTCCGAGGATGAGGACTTGGACTGATGGAGCGCCCATGATTTTCAGATCACCGCCTCTTAGTGAGCTTGAACTCCGGGGGTGGGGCCTCGGACGCCCCTGGTTTGTTTAATCAGAACTCTTTCAAATCTTGAACTCCGAGGGTCGGGCCTTGGGTTGCTGGGGCACCCCTGCCTTCCTTCTAAGTCGCAACCCTTACAGATCATGAACTCCGAGGGTGGAGCCTTGGGTTGATGGGGCGCCCCTGATATCAGGTTTATCGGGTTTATCGGGTTTCTCGGGTTTCTCGGGTTTCTCGGGTTTCTCAGGTTTCTCGGGTTTCTCGGGTTTCTCGGGTTTCTCGGGTTTCTCGGGTTTCTCGAGTTTCTCGGGTTTCTCGGGTTTCTCGGGTTTCTCGGGTTTCTCGGGTTTCTCGGGTTTAGCGGTGTGCGTCCGCTGTTTGCGCGCGCAATGAGAGTTTAGGCTGGTTGAAGGTTGAGGGGTTAGGGTGGAGTCAGGCACCCTACTTGGTAGATAGATAGACAGAGGGGGGGAGAGATACAGAAATAGAGGGACGGAGAGAGATATGCCTGCATGTGCATATATATATACACACACACGCAGATACACGCATGTACTGAGGGCATCGAGGGTCTGAAAAGTCGCAGCTGGTCGAGTGTGACATTGTGGGAGTTTTCCAAGGGAAGTAACCTTCAGGGTGTAAGTTCTGAAAGATTCGCCCCTGCCTTTTTCAGGCTTCGGGATTAAAACGTTTAGGGTTACTTAGTTGCTGAGTTCATAAGCCCCCCAGAAGTGTACACTTTCAGTTTTATAGTGGGTAATATTAACCCAAAAAGTGTAAAGTGTATCCACCCAGCTACTAAGGTTAAAAGCTCATGCTTGAAACTTGGACGGCGAACCGCATCATGCCCCAAAGCCCATTGTTGCGGACCTGGGCGGTTCCTGGCATACGACGATCCCCACTAACCCGGAGAAAGACAGGATCCCCGCTTATGCTCTTCGGAACTTTATAAAGAGCCCAGGACCTAAGTCCACAAAAAGGAAAAAGGGCTTGCTGGGAGACCGGGGATACGAAATTTACACACAATCCCTGAAGCCTGAGCCCTAAACTCGAAATCCTAAAGCCTAAACCCTAAACCCTAAACCCTATTTAAAGCCTAAACCGTAAACCCCAAATTTTAAACTCCAAACCGAAGCCGGAACCGGTTCAGGTTGGCGCTGAGGGTTCAGAGAAAAGTTCCATGGGCTCCAAGTGGCTTCGGGCTTGGGTTGTTAGGGTTTAGGGTTTAGGGTGTAGGGGTTTAGGGTAATTCCGTGGCTTACCTCAAGGACGAAATGTACACCCAAAGGGGTCAACGTTGAGATAGCATATAGGGATTCATATTTCCAGGGTAAAAGGGCCCTTATACATTCACGTACCATACTGTCCCGAAACCCCAAACCCTTTTATGGGTCATTTGGGTCAAGTGTGGTGCCACTCCCTTGTCCCAGCCTGCAGCCAAGCGTAGTAATGCCTGCACAAGACGCGGAAAGTGGTTCCGTTCAACTTAGCTGACCCCGAGAGCCCAATACCCCTTAGTTATAGAATATGGCTCCAACCACGATGTGAGGCCCCTGCATAATCCTTAAACAGTAAGCCGTAAACCCCTTAGAATTTAAGGTGGCCCCCTTAATATAGAAGCCTTCATGTTTAGAGTACGGTGTTGGGGCCCATTATACTCTGCTTATTACTTGAGACCATACAATCGGCAACCTAGCCGACTGCTTACCGCTTTCTGTGTGAAGTTCTTGACAACAGAAACAGCAGAACGTATCAAAGAGCTCCCCTCTGAATACTTCGCCACATAGTTTCCATGCTCCTTCAGCTAGTTGCTGAGTATAAGCCCCAAAAAGTCTACACTTTCAGTTTTGTAGTGGGTAGAATCATCCCAAAAATGTGTAAAGTGTACCCACTCAGCTACTAAGTTCATAACTGAACATCCTAACTTCAGGCATATTGCCAGCAGCACGCTTCTTGTCTTCTACAGCCGTATCTGTTTCCTGAGTTTTTCAATTCTTCATCAGTGACTTCTAGGATACCCAGTAACCTAAGAATAAAAAGGCCTCTCTTTTTGGTATTGGGTAACTTTATAAGGAACCTAGGACTACAAAAAGGGAATAAGGGTACTACTGGGCATCCTAGCCTCATTGTTTGTCTGCGGTACCAGCTTCAACAGCATCAGGATCCTGACCATCACATGGGAGTTTCAGAATATTAGGGGGTACCTTATTTTGGGGTCCTTATAAGGGTTGCTTTAAGGGAACTATAAGGGTTCCTTTAATTAAGGGGCTCTATAAGGGTTTAGAGTTCCGAAAATTAGGGGTACCTTACTTTGGGGTCCTTATAATAAGGATCCTACTATTTAGGGTACTATATTAGGGTTCCCTATTTTCTGAAACTCCCACATTGCTTTCTGCAAGTAGCATGGTCTCCTCCATAGCCCAGAGCAGAGCAGCTCGAACCACTTTGAGATACTCTTCACTTGGGCCCCCAGACATCGCGAACAAAGCATCATCCATAATGGAGTCAAATGCTTTACGAGTGGGTCTATACAGGAGTTGCTTGACCTTTGTTGCCCCTTCCAGACGCCCTTTGAGAAAAGATTTCGAACTGCCTAGCAAGGTCACTTTGGCCACAATATCCTCCAAAGAAACCATGGCCATCGAAACCACTGAATATAGGGGCCTTAATAATTAGAATAGGGTTCCTTTAAAGGGTTCCTTAACCAGAGCCATAAAAGGATCTATAGTAGGGGTCTATGATAGAGGGGGCTTAATAATCGACATAGGGCTGGGGGGGGGTCATTACAATACGGAGCCCCGGCAATAGTATTGCTAGATAGTAAGGGCCCATATAAAACTTGAACCCTCAACCTTAAAGACAGCTACGTATGTGCGTAAGCAATGTAGGTAACAGTACTTCGGTCACAGACAAAGGCTCAAGAAGCTGGAGCCCCAAATCTAGAATCTAGATGAAAACACTGTGCAAACAGCTGTAAGCCGGCTGCATAGCTACTACAATCCCAACTCTCCCACCCCAGAAGCCCTAAAGAAAGAAACGCAAGGGCTCCAGGCAACGCTCAACCAGTGAGAGAAAAGAAATCCCTAAACAACACCCTAAACCCTAAACCCTAAATCCTAAACCCTAAACCCTAAACCCCAAGACCCTGAACCTCCCGAATCCCTAAGCCACGACACTAAACACCCAAACCCGCAAACCCCTAACAATTACCGCCTAGTGCTTAGTAGGGGGTCCATCTATAATCCCCAATACTCGTCCCCATAATCCATTCCCTCCTTCCCTACTAAGAACCAGACAGATTAAAAGACCAAGCCGTGAACCCCAATCCCATAAAACATCCACCACCCAATCCCAAAGGGCGAGGAATAGTATTCCTAACTATTCAGACCCCCTGGCCTTATAGTACAGCAAATACCGAGTATTGACGAGGTACTCCAAGTGCTCTAAACACAGGCTCTATGTAACCCCAAAGACCCAAAGAGTCCCCAGCCCAAGCTTAAACCCTAAACTCAAATCCCTTAATCCTTTAATCCCTTAATCCCTAAACCACAATCCCTAACCCCTAGACCCTCAAACCCTATAATCCCTAAGCCTCAAAACCTTCAAACCCGAAGCCCCAAACCCCCCAACCCCACCAAAACCCTAAAACCCGTCTTGTAGTACCTTTATGGATCCCTTTAAAGGAACCCGTAATGAAACCTAAGCCCTAAACCCCAAAAACCCTGCTCTAGGCCTCCAGATCCAAATTCCCAAGTTCCAGCAGGACCTGGTGAAAGCCCCAAACCCAATTAGGATTTAGGGCTTAGGGTTTGGGGCTTAGGGTTTGGGGTTCAGGGTTTGGGGTTTAGGGTTTACCTAGATCCCCCGGCCACCCTCTACCCTAAATGAGCAGTATGAGAGACCATTAAAACTCCATTTAAGGGCACTTGGGGGGTTTAGGGCTTTGGGAAGGAATGGTTTGTGTAATAAGGGCTTCTGGGGCTAAGGGCTTTAGGGCTAAAGAGTCTGGGGCCGTGGCTGCTTGCGGTTCACAGAACACCCAAGTGACACAGGGCTCCTCTTAGAGTTTTCTGAACGTTTTCTAGACGGCTTCTACAAGGCTTATAGGGGCTACATATCTGAGATGTGAACAAGCGCAGCGAACTAATTTAATACCGCTGGACTATGCAACTTTGACCAACTTTCCTTAGATCTGACCAAACAAAAGATTACCGAATACCTTTATGGTTGATCTAAAACATAGGATTTGATAGAACTAGGGTTTGGATTCTGAGCGGGCATGCGGCCTCTATACACTGGAACTGGCTGCTAACTGACTTAAGAAAAGAAGCCAGAAGTCGCAGGGCGCGAAACCCCCGAGCCATCTACAACTCTAAGCTAACTAAACCTGGCTCCTTGCTAAGGGCACACATCTTCTCTGTACAGCCCCATATGGGAGTTTCCGAAAATGGGGGACTCTAATGTAGCACCTTTATATAGTAGGATCCTTAATATAAGGACCCCAAAATGCTACCGCAGGACGAAAGTTCGCCATACAACATGAAGTTGAGAGATCACCACATGTTCACCCCTTATCCCCCGTAGAATCCTAGCACAACCCCGCAAAGCTCTCCGCCGGAAACCATAGAATAGTATAAATTTATTCCCGGAAAGTAATTACTCCGCCACGCTGGCCACGTAAAATGGGTCTTGGGGGTCTCCGCCTCTCCGCGGCATACATCCATGTTATAAGCTGCATGTCGAAACTTTCGGCCCGGTGGTGTAGGTCACAGCCTAAGTTTCGGAAACTCGCAAATATCGCCCCCACCAAAGCGATACCACTCTTTTCCCCCCTGGCGCTGACTGTAGATCATACAACCAATCATCTCTCAACCCTCAACCCTACCTCGACTCCCCAACTACCCTCTAATCCTACTACAGAAACCCAATAGATCCCATTTAAGGGACCCGAAACTAAAAAAAAACCTAATTTAGGTACTATAGGGGCCTGAATAATTACCTATACTATTCTTTGGGGGTTCCTTGCTATATTTATAGTAATAAGAATGGCCCCCAAGACCCTGTTCTACTTATTAATTAAGGCCCCTACATGGGTGGTGGTCAAAATTATGGTCGCTTTTGGGGTCCTTAATATTTAGGGTACCCAAAAAGGGACCCCAATAATGACAACCACCCACATGAAGCTATACTGAACTTAGAACCCTAGCAAAAATTACAATTTTAGCTGTTTCTTAGGGATTGTAATAACGAAAAATTAAAAACTATTTCTAAGTACCCCTAAGGAGGGTATTCGAACCTTCAAAACGGTCCGGGCCTCGGCGACCCTCCCTCGACCGAACGCCGCTTTGCGCACGCCCAGCCGGAAGAGTGCCCAAAGCATCTTCGCAACCTTGCGAGTTTAGGGTTTAGGGATTATAGGATTAAGGGATTCGGGTTCAGCGTTTAGGGTTAGCGTTTAGCGGTTTAGGGTTTAGGGTTAAAGGATTCGGGTTTAGGGTTTACCTGTAGCCGAATGGGCCTACCTTTTTGGTTTCTATGTATAGTTCCTTAAAAAGGTAGGTCTTTTCGGCTACAGGCAGGGTTAGCGTTTAGGGGTTTCGGGGTTAGAGTTTCGGGTTTGGGGGCTCCGGATTTAGGGCTTGCGAGTCTGGCGTTTCGAAGGCTCTGGGCTTACCTTGCGCTTTAGGCGATTGGGGGGTCCTTTGTTAAAGAAGTTCTATAAGGGTACTTTCAGGGTGTAAAGGTTTAGGGGCTACTTCTCTAGGTTTCGATCTCTTAGGGGCTGAAAATCCCTAGCCCCCGCAACGCCAAAGATGACCTATTCAGCCCCGAAGTCGGCGATTGTGGGTTCAGAAAGTTTATGGTTTTCCAAGGTTTAGGTTAGTACCCTTTAGCCCTGTAATGGTGCGATAATAGGAATATAATAGGACCCTAATTTAGTCCTTATAGTCACTATAACAGGGAGGGGGGCGGCCTTCTATGGTTTAGGGTTTGGGGGCTTGCAGTGTAGGTAGGGTTGGGGGGTTCAGGGGGTCAAGAGTGTAGGGGCTAGGGGTTTCGGGGTTTACGGTTTAAGGAAAGCTTATAAGGGTTGTTATAGGGCTTAGGGAAAGCACATCGAACGTTTGGCAACTTCGATGTCTGGATCGTCCGATTCCAAACTCCAAACTCTAAAGCTCTCAACCCGCGACCTTGTCTAGGATACCCAGTAACCTAAGAATAAAAAGGCCTCTCTTTTTGGTATTGGGTAACATTATAAGGAACCTAGGACTACAAAAAGGGAATAAGGGTACTACTGGGCATCCTAGTTGTGGTCTCACTACACGGGCCCTAATTAGAATAGAACTTCAGGGTCGAGATATGCTCTTATTATACATACATCCACTAACCCTACCGTATATTAATCGGTCAAGCCCCTTTCCCTAAACCCTAAACCCCTAAACTCTGACCCCTAAACCCCTAAACCCTTTCTTCTGGGAGGTGCGGCTTTGGAGTTAAACCCCCAACCCGTGCTAAACCGTACACCCTACCTAGACCCGACCCCCCACCAACTACCCCGCCTACTAATTTACCTGAAATACCCGCCATTAATTAATCAAGGCTCTATTGGGCTGCACTTGGAGGCTTTCTTCTACTCTGCTACACCAAACCTTCCAGTGCCAAGGATGAACCTCGGTCGGCCGCCTTGGAGGCCATCGCGCCACCTGCGCAGCTGTACGTACAGGGGTTTAGGGTTTGGGGCTTCGGGTTTACGGTCTAGCGTTTAGGGGAAGCAACACATGAATTACTGGTTCGCGCTACCCCTGAACCCTGAACTCTAAGGCTCCGGTGCGTGGAGGGTTCGGGGACTTCGCAAGTAGGTCTAGGGTTTACGGGTCTGGGGGTTTAGTAGGAAATAAGTCTAAGTAGAGTTATAAGTGCTGCAACCCTAATTAATCCTAAAACCTCCCCACCGTGGGAGCCCTGAGCCCTTAAGTCCTACTTGTATGCAGTTGCGGAGGTCGGCTGCGCCAGTATTTGGGGTTTAGACTTTCGAAATTTAGAGTTCAGGGAAGTTGGGCTACTTTTAGGTTCGAGCCCGCTTCTTCCTGCAGCTAGCTTTAGAGTCTAGCTAGGGACTGGAGGAGTTAGAGGAAGGTTACGGTTTCGCAGATCCCGTTCTGATCCGGGAGGTCACACTGGGAAGAAGAAGGCCTTTGCGTTGCCATTGACTTGCTTGCAAAAGAATGCCCGTCTGTGCAATTTCTTTTGTTACAAAAGTAGTTCTGCGATTAGACAACTTATGAGTACCTTGAGTGTTGCCCTGGACTCTAAAGCAGCAGGCAGAACTTTGGGCCGCACAAGTTGAGACAAGGCTTGCCAAGTTCAAGGATGGTTGCCGACATAGTGGCGGTTAACACATTCCGGGTTCAGGGTTTAGGGCATCCTCTTGTATCGAGCCTCTTGTCTTCCAGTACACGACTTTCTGCAACACACCAATGCTCCAAGACCCTAATCACCCGTTCAGCAATGAGGCGGCCCGTCTGCTATACCCCCCTTAGAAACATTATTGAAATATTGTGTTCTTTCGACTCACTTGGGTTTTATATGAACAAACATTTTTAAAAAAAATCCTAAGGAGACTAAACCCTAAACCCTAAACCCCTAAACCCTAAACCCCAAAAAAATCCAAAGGAGACTAAACCCTAAACCCTAAACCCCTTAACCCTAAACCCCAAAAAAAATCCTAAGGAGACTAAACCCTAAACCCTAAACCCTAAACCCCAAAAAAAATCCCAAGGAGACTAAACCCTAAACCCTAAACCCCTAAACCCCTAAACCCTAAACCCCAAAAAAAATCCAAAGGAGACTAAACCCTAAACCCTAAACCCCTAAACCCTAAACCCCAAAAAAAATCCTAAGGAGACTAAACCCTAAACCCCTAAACCCTAAACCCAAAAAAAAAACAAAGGAGACTAAACCCTAAACCCTAAACCCCTAAACCCTAAACCCAAAAAAAAATCCAAAGGAGACTAAACCCTAAACCCCTAAACCCTAAACCCCAAAAAAAATCCAAAGGAGACTAAACCCTAAACCCTAAACCCCTAAACCCTAAACCCCAAAAAAAATCCAAAGGAGACTAAACCCTAAACCCTAAACCCCTAAACCCTAAACCCCCAAAAAAAATCCAAAGGAGACTAAACCCTAAACCCTAAACCCCAAAAAAAATCCAAAGGAGACTAAAGTATGTAAGGCCCAGAGAGATGAAGCTCCCCGCAGCCTCCGGACATGAAGGTACTTGAAGGCTCATGGGACTCAGTAAGTAAAGTTATAAGTAGGTTATAATTAGGAGAACCCCACTTAGGGGACTTATAACCCCAATTATAACCTACTTATACTAAGTCCCATGATCCTCTAAGTACGGACCCAGCTGCACTTTCTTGTACAGGCAACCCTAAAAAAGTCTGCGTTTAGGGGTTTAGGGTTTAAGGGTTTAGGGTTCAACCCTCAACTTCAATCCTCTTAACACCGAGCCTAAACTCACAGACTTTAAGGCCTAAAAACCCCGAAGCCCTGTATAACCGCCCCCAAAACCCCTCAAGCCTGTAACACCCCGAAACCCCGAACCCTCAACCCCGAGCCCTCGCCCTAAAGCCCTGAAACACCGAAAATCCCTAACTGAAGCCCTACCTCAACCCCGAATAGCCTACCTTTTAGTGGACGTATTATACAAGGAAAGCATAATAAGGAGCCCCATAAAAGGTAGGTTATTCAGGGCTAAGGTAATCAGCCTCGTGGCAGATGCCCTGGATGACACGGGGCTCCTCACAGCGAGTCAAGTGGTTTTGGATCCGAAGGGGGGGGCTTTGGGCTTCTGGCTTTGGGGTGTAAAGGTTTGCAGCTTTCAGGCTTGAGGGGCTTAGGGTTTAGGGTGTTCAGAATTTAGGGTTTTCGGGGTTTAGGATATCTTTCTCTGATTTTGAGCTCCCTTCTTTGGGGTGTATGCCAGTGTTCTTTCTTTACGAGCTCCTGTTCTCGGAGTTACTATGAGGTGGAGCATAGAGCATAGCGCAAAGCCTTCGTGGCGGCAAGGTTAAGCGTGTACCTAGACCTCTCAACTACGCTCAACAAAGTCCCCCGACCCTCAAAGTAGAGCTCAGGTTTGATGGTTTGCAGGCTTGAAGACGGCAAAACTTTTGGAAGCAAAGGCTGTCAATTTCGAGATAAAGGAGCGGGCGCTCAGCCTTTCAGTTACGGTTTGGGGGAAAGTTTAGGATTTCGGGGATTTACATGGTTCCGAGTTTAGGGTTTACGGGGTTTCGGAAATTTCTTTAGGATTTGGGAAACGAGCGATAAGTCAAACCCGGAACACCAAGCTCCACCTCCAACTCTCCGAAACAGAGTCAAAGCCTACTCTCCCCAACACTGTCCCGTAAACCCATTAAACCCTAAACCCCTAAAGCCTAAACCCGAATTTCTTGCAGCCCAATGGCTCCCCTCAAGTGAAAACAGAACACACAAAGGGCATAACAAAAGGAAGAAGCGTTCACTTGGGTAGTCCTCTAAATTGGGGTACCTTTTTTAAGGCCCGCAAAGAATACGGCACCCTATGCAAATGGCACCTTAATTTTAGAGAACTATAAACCCATCAACAGGCAGAAACAGCCGCTACCCAATCTCTTGAACACTGGACAACCCCAGGTATGAAACTTTACACCCTCGCCCGAACCATAACCCCCCTTAGAGCCATAATAAGCGCAATATCTCTAACATTCTCTCGGCTGTTCTATGAACACAAATAGAAACAATTGTAAAGGAGACTATAAGCCCTAAGCCCTAAACCCCTAACCCCTAAACGCCCGAAAAGGGACGTCCTCCACGCCCAGGGTGGCCAGAATGTGCAGGAAGGCCACGGGAGACCTGACAGTTTCTTTCGCCACTGTGGGGTTCGGGGATGGATAAGGTATAGGACCAGGACCCCCCAATGGCCCTGTAATGGAGCCCTTATGGTCCTTAATAGTGGGAGGGTAGTTGGGGGGTCTAGGGAGTTTAGTGATTTAGAGGTTTGGGATTTAAAGGTTTCGGGTTTAGGGTTGTGGGGTTAGAGATGGTTAATATGGGGGGCTTAATAATTAGAACTAGAATAGGATTTCGATTTTTGGGTCCATTATACTATCATTACTAATATAGGAGCCGAGATAATTACCAATACAATTTAGGGGGCTCCTTATTAAAATCAGAGTCTAATGGGCATCAAGACCCGATTCTAATTATTAAGGCTCCTATATCAATATTATGGTGGCTTTCCCTCCCTCCTTGGCCTGGACAGGCCCTCCTCTTCTGACTCGATGAACAACTCCAAGGCCTTGCAAGGACAACTACGTTTAGGGTTTAGGATTAGGGTTTCTGGGTTGTGCTGTAAACCCTTTGAAAAACCCTAAACCCTAAACCCTAAACCGTGGATAGGTTCCCTTTACAAGGAAATAAGGGAAAGTAAAAATTATCCCAAAGCACAACCCAGGTTTGAGATTTGGGGTTTAGGGTTTTTGGTTGAAGGCTTAGTGCCTAGGGTGTAGGCTTTAGGGCTTTAGGGTCGAGAGCTTCCAGAGCTTAAAGCGGAGCTGAAGGGTTAAGTTGGTGGTATAGGCGCCAAGGTTTAGGGTTCGGGATTTCTGGCTTAGCTTGGGCTTCGGAAACTGGGATACCCAGTAACCTAAGAATAACAAGGCCTCTCGTTTTGGTATTGGGTAACTTTATAAGGAACCTAGGACTACAAAAAAGGGGAATAAGGGTACTACTGGGCATCTTAGGAAACATTGCTGCGAGCTCTGTCGCCCTAAGCCCCGAAGGCAGGGACTAGAGAGCGGACTATTCGTGACGAAGCATGGCAATCTACAGCTACTTAGAGGCTCGGGGGCCTTAGTAAGGGAAGTAGCCTAATTGGGATTATGATACCTGTAAGTCTATAGAATATCTGCTTACTAAAACCCCCGACCCTCCAAGCAAAGTCATCACACTTACTGGTAATTCTTTAAGCCCCTATACTCACTGGCCCAAAACCCAAGGGAATAAAAGTTGAAACTTTCAGACTCGACAACCTTATAAGAACCCCAAAAGTTGAAAAGTTGAGTTTACAGCCAGTATGTATATTATTAGGTTCGATAGCACCCTGGCCTCAGGAGATAGTCGTCACTGCAGTAGGCTTGTGGATTTGAAGGCTTAGACTTGCAGGACTTGGGGATGTGCCGGGTCCCAGCCCTTTCCAAAATCCAGAAGTTCCGGATCCTCCAAATGGGTTCGTAGCTGTTTAGGTGCTCGTGTCGAAACTTTCTACCCCAAAGCCCGAAGTCAGGCATCAACAGCCTTACAAAAACTACAAAAAAAATCTTGTTAAACAAAACCCTTCAAAACCCTGTTAACAACCTGCCGAACTTATAAAACCCAATACGCAAGCCCATCAAATACAAATCAAGTGGGCTTTGAAGTAGCTAGGGACAAGTTATACACGCATATCCAATAATGGTTCCTTCAAGGAACAGGTTCAACAAAAACTAACAAACTCTGGTATCCCCAAAACCGTTTGACACACATTTCTGTCATGTTAGATTAGACTAGATTGTATCATATTTTCCGTTCTGTCACAATAATATTAAAAGCAGTGACCTGGCCTTACTCCAGCACCCGCACGTGTCGCAGGCGAGAATGCAAGTGTCGCAGAGGATCTCGTTGGGTCCATCCTGGCTTGTGGAGCTAAAGCTTCGGGCTGCTTTACGGGTTCTTTAGGTTTTAGGGCCTAGGATGGTTTCAGGGTTGAGGGTTTGGGGCTTAGAGTTTGGGTTTAGGGCTTAAAGTTTAGGTTTCGGGGTTTGAAGTTTTGGGTTTGGGTTGCTTGGACTTAGGTGTTTGGATTTTGGGCCTAGGGCTTCTAGTTGGGTCACCGTAGCACTCAGAGTTTCAGGATTCAATTTTTGAGTCAGTTTTGGGTGTACGGTCTTACGGCTTATAGGTTTGGGGAATTTGCTGCGTAGGTAGACCCGTAAAGGAATCCTGAACTCAAGCTCGGCACCCGATTCTTCAAAGGGCTTGGCGACGTACACCTTGAAATATACATCTTAAAACGATGGCAGCCACAAGCTTCAGGGGTGTTTTGGTTGAGGTTCATAGGGTCAGTCTGGGTGATATGCAGGAAAGACTCAAGTGCTAGTTCCATGTGTTTAGCTAGATGATACTGGAAAGTAGTGGAGCTACATGAAAAAATAACCCCACCATAGAAGCCACACAACAGCAGCCGGTTCTTTCTGTTCTCCCGCATCGTCTTGCTCGGTCTGGGAGGCCTCGTTATGCACCTGCTGCTGACGGCGCCACTGCTGGTTCTAATGCCCAGAGCCGCTCCAAGAGGACAGCGAAACATGGGGCATGGAAGCGAATTCGCCTCTAGTCGCCCGCTCGTTTTCTGCAACCTCCCTGTCTTCCAAGCCTCTGCTGGTGGGCTAACGCGTTCGGGAACTGCTCGCCAGTGTCATGATTGACTTTCACGTGCGCCAGTACGAGCTTCCACTATAAGAGTGCTACTGGTATGGTCGGCACCATGCCTTGGACAAGGCGAGCACTGCATCCAAGAGTGCCGGGCCACGGGTAGAAAGCCTCTCTTGTTCTTCGCGGCTTCGGAGGCCTTGCTGAGGTCGCGAGCCACCGCACCATGCTTGGCATTCTGCAGACTGGACACGAGCTTCGAAATCTGACGGACCAGCTGCATGGCATCACCCCACAAATCCATGGGGAACACAGCTGGGCAGGCACCCTTGTTAAGTACTCTACATCGTTGCGAGCAAAACGTCATCGTATTGCGTCAAAGTCCACACCCCAAGCTTGCCAACATACAACGAAGCAGCCACTAAGTAACAAACACACCACTAATGGCCACCAATAACCTTTCGGTTCATCCATCTCACGGATCGGCATCTTCGGCTTAGGATAAAGGATTTGGAGAGTATGGAGTTCAGAGTTTGAAGCTTTAGGGTAGGGAGATAGCTCTGGCGGGGCCTTCGGCTCAGCACGATTTACTTGGTGCAACCATGTTCATTGTACGGAACCCTAGGTTCCTACCTACACCCTAAACCCTAAACGCACTATTAAAAGAGCCCAGAAAGGCCCCGGCCCCCATCAATCCTTCCCCGCAGCAGCTTCCAGCCTTGTCGGTGGACGTCTCCCTCAATACCTGCCCAGTGCGGGAAGCTCGTTTTGGAGGTCTTCGCGTGTTCAGGGTTTAGGTCTCGGGCGTAGGACACTGATCAGACTCTTAAGGAGCCCTTTATACACTCGCACCAAAGCCCGCGTATTGCTGTATACCGTGTTTGATTTAGGAATGAGAACAAGCGGATTTCACATGTGCTTAGACGACCGGTGTTCGGTTTCGGCCTAACTTGAAAATCTACCTAGAGACCCATGATAGTAGAGTATATGGTTTTAAATGCGTGGTCAAGCCAAGGCTGTGGGTACTATGGAATTCATGACACTGTGCTTGTTCAACCACCAGGTGTTGCGAAAGTACGCTTGTGCTCGTTGTCATTCAGGATCTTACGTCTTACCTTAACCCCGAATAACCTACCTTTTTTTAGGACTCATATAAACATATAGAAACCATAAGAAGGAACCCTAAAAAGGTAAATTCTTCATGGTTAAGGCAGGCCTACCGACAGTCCAAAAACGATCCAAACATCAACCGCAAGCCGCAGTCCCACTCTCACCCTAAACCATGAACTCTGACCCCAAGTCATGGAGTTAAAACACAAACCCCTACCTAGAGCCCACCCCCTAACCCCAATAATTCAGCCCTAGTGCTTTATATAACTTAAACCACTAAGCCCTAAACCCTCGACCCTCAACCCCTAAACAAACCTAGACCCCAACCCGGGTCCTAAAAGCGTCGGCTCGCAGCCCGGCCACACAGCCCTAAATTCCGAAGCAAGCTTACCAGGACCCCCCCCCCGAGGGCTCTGGCCCGTTTTCCTTGCACCTTCTGAACCTTGCGGACTCTGAGCCGAAGCCGAACCGTCGCTCAACATTGTGCGCGGTTTAGGGTTTAGGGTTTAAGGTTTAGGGTCCGCCAGCGCAGCTGGCGCCTATAGGCAACCCTGTGGGAAAAACAAGGGGCTCCGGCCCTTAGCCCTAAAGCGTTCGTTGACGCGAACCTCGCCCACGTTCGTTCGGGGCGGACGAACGACTGGGCGCCGGACGGACGGACGGACCATCTGGACACGAGGGACGGACGGACGCACGAGCACGCAAACGTAGCGACGCGATAGGAAAACAACAACGACAATTGCCGAAACAAATTTGTTTTCGCGATTTCGTTCACTTGCAAGCCAAACCCGATACCCAAATCACCACCACAACTCCAACGTCGGGACCGCAAAGATTGAATGTGTGGACGAACGGACGGATGAACGGACGATCCCAGGAACGGCCGGAAAGATGCATAGACGAATAGAGGACCGTATAAAGCGCTGAAAGCGCAGGAGGAGCGGATGGATGACGAACGAATGGGCGAATGCGGATGGACGTCTGGACGAACGGACGCGATAATGGGAGAAATAAATGATCCGAAGAGGACAGATCGCGAACGAACAAGGCGGACGTGGACAACGGACGATTGGGTGCACGGTCAGTTGTATGGAAGAAGGTTCTAAAGACTCGGTGATTAGAGAAATGCGTGAATCGGTGAGAGTTCGGACGAAACGGAAGATTCTCGATGTGTGTGTGTGTGTGTGTGTGTTTGTGTGTGTGTGTGTGTCTCTGTGTCTCTGTGTGTCTCTCTGTGTCTCTCTGTGTCTCTCTGTGTCTCTGTGTGTCTCTGTGTGTCTCTGTGTGTCTCTGTGTGTCTCTGTGTGTCTCTGTGTGTCTTTGTGTGTCTCTGTGTGTCCCTGTGTGTCTCTGTGTGTGTGGGTGTGTGTGCGTGTGTGTGCGGGTGTGTGTGTGGGCGTGTGCGCGCGTGTGTGGGCGTGTGTGGGCGTGTGCGGGCCTGTGTGGGCGTGTGCGTGCGTGTGTGGGTGCGTGCGTGCCTGCGGGCGCTTGTGCGTGTGTGTGGGTGCGTGTGCGTGCGTGTGGGCACGCGTGCGTGCGTGTGGGGTGGGCGCGTGTGCGTGCGTGTGGGCGCGAGTGTGTGCGTGTGGGCGCGTGTGCGTGTGTGTGGGCGCGTGTTCGTGCGTGTGGGCGTGTGTGTGCACGCGTGTGGGCGCATGTGGGCGCGTGTGGGCGTGTGTGTGGGCGTGTGTGTGGGCGCGTGTGCCTGCGTGTGGGCGTCTGCGTTCGTGTGGAGGTGTGCGGGCGTGTCGGCGTGTGGGCGTGTGCGTGCGTGTGGGCGTGGGCGTGTGGGCGGGTGCGTGCGGGCGTGTGCGTTTGCGTGTGCACGTGCGCGTGCGCGTGCGCGTGCGCGTGCGCGTGCGCGTGCGCGTGCGCGTGCGGGTGCGTGTGCGTGTGCGTGTGCGTGTGCGTGTGCGTGTGCGTGTGCGTGTGCGTGTGGGTGTGTGTGTGGGTGTGGGCAATTGCGTGCGTGTGGGCGTGTGCGGGTGGGCGTGTGTGCGTGTGCGTGTGGGCGTGTGTGGGTGCGCGTGTGGGGATGTGCGTGTGGGGGTGTGCGTGTGGGTGTGTGGGTGTGTGTCTGTGTGTGTCTGTGTGTGTGTGTGTGTGTGTGTGTGTGTCTGTGTGTGTGTGTGTGTGTTCGTCTGTGTGTGTATGGTTGGGGCTGGGGCTCGGGCTGGGGTTGTGGCTGTGTGGGTGTGGGTGTGTGCGTGAATGTTTGTGCGGGAGCGTGTTGTGTGGCGTGCGGCGTATATTGCGTCGCGGGGGCGGGTTGTATGGGAGTTAAATTGTACGTTCTATTTATGGTGGGTTGTGAGTAAACTTAGTTCTGGAGGGCGGGGTGGACTGCGAGAATCGAGATGGAGAACACGATATTACTTAAGATTCATTAGAATATTCGGCAGGTATATATATATATATATTAATATTAGATAACCGATAACTAAAAACTTTTTATATATTATTCATATTCATATGTTGGTATATTTTTCAATTAGTATTTGAAATATTCTTTTCGAATATGAAAATTTTTCATTAGATGATATGAAACGGAATATTTTGCGTTTTTTTGAATATTCTGGAATTTCAGATATTGAAACTATTGATAAATTAAATTTTCGAGTTCAATGTTTATAAATCATAGTATTATGTTATATGTATATTCATTATTGTAAGATTTTTTCAAACAATAGAGGTATTCTTGTTACAGCGAATTCATTTATAGAAATATGAGTAATTCATACTCATTTTTATTTCAGAATTCTATTTATTTGACTGTATAAAATTTCAATTCGTTCTATATATTTGCCTATCTTTAAAATAGCATTGATGTTTTGTTATCAGAATCATAAAAAAACAGGAGTTTATTCTTTCCTAATATTCAGTATGCAAGATTTCATCATAATATGCAATGAAGAATCTCCTATTATTTCGGCATTTTTATAAGATCTGGAGTTGTAATAGTATTGGATTTATTTTCGATTTATGTAAAAACATGAATTTTCATTTCGAATATGGTGGTAATTTGAATAGGTAGAGTTCATTATGGGTATTTAGATTTCATCTATAGAATTTTAAAGGATTTCTATTCTACTTATTCCAAAAGTTATACCGGGAATTTGGAATTTCATTCCATTATAATCTAGACAAGATATTCAAATAATGAATCGAAAATTTTTGTTATGGAAAGATTCAATAATATGATTTTCCAGCACGAATTATTCACTTGGTTTCGAATCCTTTGAAGATAGGAAGAATTCTTGTATTAATTTCCATAATATAATTTATAGCATTAATAGATTCATTTTTCTAAGATTTTCGATTTTTTTGATATAATATATTCTTCATGCTCAATTATAACTATTAATATTTCGCTTCTTATTTTTCGAGTTATAATATTGAGAATTTGGATATGAGAAACTGTTCTGAATTATGAAAATTTTGCAAAACACATATTTATGTATATATTCTAATTTGTGTCGTTTGATAAGAACAATAAGAAAACTTGTAGATATGAATAAGATAAATACTAAGATGTTAAGCATCTGCAAAAAAAGAAGGCGGCGTTGCCATCGTTTCCCCCACTGCCAGGAGCCTGCGAGTCAGCCTGGCAGCCCAGCTGACTTCACGCGCAGGTTGCCAAGCCGGGCATCGCTGGCTTAGCGTAAAACTCTGAAAGATAGCCCAAAAAGCCTCTGAATCTGACGCTGCGATTTCTGTAAAAACGTCGTCCTGGCAAGTGACAGACAACACTTGTGCGGTGGCATGCCTTGCTAGCCTTACCATAGCGGCGTCACCCCAGATACGCCAAACACACACACACACACAAGCACGCATAAAACTCTGAAAGATAGCCCAAATAGCCTCTGAATCTGACGCAGCGATCTCTGGAAAAGCGTCGTCCTGGCAAGTGACAGACAACACTTGTGCGGTGGCAAGCCTTACCATAGCGCCGTCACCCGAAATACACCGAAGACACACACACACACAAGCACAGCGCGACCTGCTCTTCAGGCAGCGGCTGCTGCTGCTGCGCTTCCACACCTGCGCATCTTAGAGATACTACAGCCCCGACACGACTCAGCCAATTTCTTCGCCAGCTCATCCGCCCACCTGCAGCAGAGCCTGAGCCTCCTGGCGACCTTCCAAGCGACGCTCCAGCTGCGACGAAAACGTATATCTGGACAAACTAAGGAGGCTTCTGCAGCAGCCGCGCTTGCTTGACACGCTCCTGGAGAACGCGTTGCCGACGATGAAAACTTTCAAGACAGCAGAAACGCACAACAACGCTTTGAATTGAGACAGCTTCACACCTCACAGAACGTATATTCCAGGCATCGCAGTTCTGAAGCTGCCGGGGGGCGTTGCGCTACAAGTTCTAATTGCTCTGGGCGTGGCGCTTTTTCTAGATATCTACAAGCACATACATTCGGACACATCCAAGCATATGCGCATAGGTAAGGAAGAAATCGCCTATGAACGCACACACACACAAGAAACATCGATAGGGAGCACGAATCCTGCTCGTCATCCTCCAGCTTGCGCTTATTTCCGGCACCCTGGTGTCAAGTTGAGCTCTCAACCTATTGTCCAGAACATTGGGCTTCCACAGCCTGGCCCAAAATGACAGACAACACTTTTGCAACCGGTATCACAACAGCATTTCCCGAGGTATACCGCACAGACACACATACACAAAGAGATCCAAAAACACAGCACAGACTGCTCCACATGCGGCGGTTGCTGGCGCGCTGCCATGCCTGCGTGTCTGAAAGCCAAAGATCAGCCACTTCGGCAATCTTATCGCCCCATCTGCAGCAGACCAGCCTCGCGGCGACCTTTTTCTATATAAATCCACGAGCTCACAGCTACCACTCACATACAGAACATTTCTGCGCATCCAAACAAACTGCGGAGGCAGCTGCAGACTTGCCTGGGTCGGAGACTCCTGGAAATGCGTCGCCAGGTTGGCTCCCGCGTCCATCAGAGCATACCCGCAAAGAAAAGCTTGCATGTAGGTACTGCCCCCGTTGTAACACTCAATATTTAAGTTCCTGCCCCCGGAACTTAATCCAAACATGACAAATTTCTCAGCATCCTGGCACCGCACCCAGACATCTCCAAGCGGACACAGGCGGACACACACACACACAGAGACATACACGCGTAGATAAATACAGAAAAGCAAATACACGTGCATGGATAAAGACAAGCACACGCAGAGTTTTGATTTTTCAAGCCCTGTCAGGGCATCGAACTACTTCCAAACATCACACTAGCGGCTCACTAGCATCTGCAAATCACGCACACGTTGCTGTCTTGCAGCGTCTGGCGAAAGATGACTACGTAACTGCAGCCGTGCTGAGCAAACAAGAAGAGACAAATGAACCTGCGCTGTTCCGGGTTCCAGGTCAGACGCACGAGCGGAAGCAGGAGCTGACCTGCAAGAACACGAACCTACTCAGCACCGAACAAAATGCACCCATTATAAGGCCCACACTGCATCGAGCGAAGCCGCTTCGCTGCATCCTGGCAAATTGACAAACTGACAGACTCCTGGAACGCATTGCCGAAGATGTAAATTTTCAAAGCACCAGACCTGCACAAAAACGTCAGCCCACATGTCCCAGAAGCAGCTATACTATATACCAAGCATCACAATTCTGAAGCTGCCGGAAAGCACTAATTACACCAAAAGTCTAAACTATTCTGGCCCCTGGCGCCTTACATTTTTACAAAGTTACATTCGGACACACACTGAGACATATACTGGCACGCACGCGTAGATAAAGAAGAAATCATGAGACTCAGAGAAACATACGCACGCCCATCTACAAATAAGCGCGTGCACAGAGAAACAACGTGAAACACCCACGCAGAAGCACGAGTCCTCCTCCTGATCCGCAAACGAGCGCTTCCCTGCGGCACCCTGGAGACAAGTACAGCTCTCAACCTACCCTTCACAAGAACAAGCTTCCACCAAAAACGACGTGCCTCCTGATCATCTAAGCCCGTGGCAAGAGGACCATTGCCGTTGGTGATATGCGCACGCCGATTCCTGTCCTGAAAAGTTGGGGCGTAATGGACCCGACATGGACAGAGACCCATATCTGTATAGACACAGACGTACACATATATGCAGCTGAGACCTTCGGGGCGTATTTCGATAACAGGAAACTGACAGAAAGAGAAACCCAGACTCACTCGAAACCTTATTTAACACGAAAAGGAGTCTGAGAGACGCGCGCGGCGAGAAAGAGTGAAGCGTACGCGGCAGATCTGCAAAAGCCGCTTCATTGTCGGGGTCATATGTGCAGATCCAACGACACTCAGATCGAGACGCGTTGAGTGTTGGTCTTGCCAAGAACAAGAAGGAGAACAAGAACAAGAACAAGAACAAGAACAAGGACAAGGACAAGGACAAGGACAATAAC
Source organism: Symbiodinium sp. CCMP2592 (assembly GCA_905221615.1). Classification (NCBI taxonomy): domain Eukaryota; class Dinophyceae; order Suessiales; family Symbiodiniaceae; genus Symbiodinium; species Symbiodinium sp. CCMP2592. The sequence goes on from CAJNDT010005079.1 coordinate 241,639, forward strand.
AAGAACAAGAACAAGCTTGTTCATTTCCTCGAACATTTCTTTCACACACAGCGAGAATGCCCTAAAACAAACTAGCTACAACCCACACACACACACACACGCGCACGCAAACGCAAACACACACGCAAACGCACACGCACACACGCACTGCGCAACTGAGACTAAGACTTTGCGGGAACGGAAGTACCGTTGCCGCGTCGAAATGAGCTGCCGACGACGCACATGATTCAACGTTGAAGCCAGCATACACTGCTCCAGAAGATGATGCCTGCATGTTCAGGCGCATGCCAAGCACCTTAAGAAAACAAGCAGACCAGTTCAATGACAACACTCAATCCTCACTCCACTATGTGATCACACCCAAGACTCCCACGTTCGGACGCTGCCCATACCCGAAGTGAAGTGGTCGGGTGCCCTGAGTTTCACACCAGCGGTCAACTCTACAACAATCACTCTCCACAAGCAACCAGCCTCTGGCAGCGGATTTGCCAGTCCTGCACGCTACAGAAGAACTAAAACAAAAGAACAGTTTGCCCTGTTGAGACGACAGCCTTGCACGCATGCAGTGGTTTACCGACTGAAGCGCTAACCAGAGCAAAGAGCACAACGAGACCTTTCAAGCAGGACGAAGCGCTAAGAGCACAAGCCAGACCAGCCTTGGCGTATGGATCGACGCATGAAGCGAACCTGAACCGAAAGGCAGTGCAATTGTTCATGCACAAACAGACGACACCTGTATGGAAACTGCGAAAGTTGCGTCCTGGACAGTCCGTTGAGGCACCTAGTGCTGAGAACAACCAGAAATGTGTGCTCATGTTCACACACAGACATATACATATGTATATATATATATATACATACATGCACATACGTGAATACGTACATGTGTTAGACAAGCAAAGACTGCGACAGGATAGGAGTTCTTCCCGGACCAATCCTCAGGAAGCCAAGCAGTAACGAATCTCAGACACTCAGCACAACAAGTTAGGTCGAGAACTGGAACCACCTTGACGACAGAAACCTCAGTACTGCACCACACGATTCAACAAAACCAGCCCTCAGCAGTGGCTCTGCATCCACACATCCCATGGCTAATTCTAGGCCATGAGCCAGTACGACATCGGACACGTTGACCTCAGGTATGTACAACTCCCTACCAGTCTTCTCGAAAGTCCGTTCACATCTCTCCACGAACGAAAACAACAAGGCCCCAGCATGGCGCCTTAACGGATTGACCTTACTCAAAACAGCACGCATAAACACCACAGAGACGCAAACCTCCCAGCTGCATGCCAGGCCCGTTTATGACAGTAGTTACGAGACTGTACCAAAACCAAACTGTTTCCACGTGGCGGCACACTCCAAGTCCAGCACCGGTTTGCGACCATGTACTGGTCGCTTCCACCTCACCACAGACATGTCCCCCTCATGACTTATCTGCCCCTAACACTAACTCGCACAACTTTCTCAGTTAGAGCAAGACAAAATCAAACACCAGAGCAACTTACCGACTGTATCGTCGGTGTGACAGCACCGTGAAGTCGTCCACGACCTAATCAACAAGAGAAAAACCACACACACACACACACACACACACACACACACACACACACACACACACACAAAGAGCACTATTCTAAGTCAAAGCAGGTACCTGTGCGCGCCAGTTCTTGGACACCTGGCTAAGCATCATCCCGGCAAGTATCACAGAGACAGATCTATAGTTCTTTAAACCTGCCTTGAAACCGAGGACGGGATCCACCTTCCGTCAGTCTGCAGGAAAGTCGTTATTTCACGTGCAAAAAAAATGTCTGCATGAGAAATGAAGACAAGGCTCGGCTCGGCGGCTTACCTTAATTAACATAGCCACATGCTACAACCATAGCAAACCGCTTTAGCGGTCTTTCAAGTATGATAACATAAAGCACTCAGAGAAACACCTTCTTCCTCGCACGTGCTTTCACCTGAGATACAAGCAGAGCACTTATCCAGATCAAGACATCGAAACACGTAGATTCACAGGTCTCGCAACTAAGAAGAAAGCAGTCGGTGCGCAAGCGACACCGGCCTGTAAAGAAAGAAGCACGCTTACAAGCTCCAACAGCATAGAGTCTGTAACAAAAAAACTCGCAGCACACAAAAAAAAACATACCAGCCTGAAACCATTTCAAAAGGGCTGCCTCCTCACAGTGCGTCATGCACAAAACTACCGCAATCCTTCTTCTCAGTGAAGAAATACAAGAAACCATGAGGTCGAGACTTGCTCTGTCTCCACATAAACCTGTCAGAAGTACGCTGCGACACTCTTTGAACACATCCACCAGCACATCCCATGCGAGAAGAGAGCATCTACAAATGCAGCCTCCGCAGACCGGCTTGATTTGTGACAAATTACGGAATTTAGCTGTGCTCAGCGTGACAGCCAAACCAAAAGAATTTGGCTGTTGAGCATGGTAACCACACCAAGCAACTTCGGGGCACATTCATGATCAAAGAGGGCAGGACATGCACCAGCATTCATCTAAGACCAAGACCAGCCTGACATACAACAGGAGTCATCCCCGTAAGTCGTCAGTTCTTTGAACAAACTACGGTCTTACGGGCCAGAGAACCCGTAAGTCGTCAGTTGATTAGAAAAAAATGTGGCTTTAAGGGCCCGGAGAACCCGTAAGTTCTTTAGAAAAACTGTGGCTTTGCGGGGGCCGGAGAACTCGCAAGTCGTCTCGTCAGTTCTTTAGAAAAACTGTGTCCTTACGGGGCCAGAGAACCCGTAGCAGTTCTTTAGAAAAGCTGTGGTCTTACGGGCCCGGAGAACTCGCAAGTCGTCAGTTCTTTAGAAAAACTGTGGCCTTACGGGGCCAAAGAACCCGTAGCAGTTCTTTAGAAAAGCTGTGGCCTTACACCAGAACTCATCCAAGACCAAGGGAAGCGTGACATACATCAGGACTCATCCGAGCGCAAGGGAGACAGGACATGCAGCAAGACTTGTCCAGGACCAAGGAGGACGTGACATACATATATACACCAAGACTCGACAATAGTCATATGCTCATGCACTTTCCCATCATCCCAAAAACTTCAATAGAAAGAAGCCACTCGCCAACTCAGGTAAAGCAAGTTAAGTCGGTGACTCGCAACCGCTTCCGGATGTCAAGCGCGTCGGACAGTCAGCATTTGTTTAACTTAAGACGACAGCCCATTCACTGACAAGCCAGCACGTCTTCAATCCTAAGGAATGTGAATCTGAAGTGGACTCTCAGCCATCCGCCATGCCACACAGCAGTTTAAATAGCTGCAAGACCTTTGGAAGTGCACACGTGCTGACAGCAAAATATACCGGCGCAAGAAGTGCTACCACATATCTTAAACTTGCCAAGATTTCCACCTAACAAGTCTGCTACAAGCCTACTCACATCAAAACACTGTCGATGGAACAGATTTTGGTGCAACTTTTCTGGTCTTAGGAATCGGCTCGACGAGCCCCCCGTTTCTTGCACGCCTTTGGCACCAAGTACAAAAAATTGCCTACACACTTGCCCGCCACTCACCACACTGAAGCTCTCACCCGAGCACTTTCTGAGGCATGGACAACCAAGACAGGAAAGACCTGCTCAGCACACACAGGGTTATATACTTAAGACAGCAACACCAATAACAGCGCACCTCCGAGAAACACTGCCACACAATATCCTGAAAAAACCACAAAAGCACACACTCACACACACCCGCGCACGCACGCACGCACGCACGCACGCACGCACGCACGCACGCACACACGCACGCACACACACACACACACACACTCTCTCTCTCTCTCTCTCTCTCTCTCTCTCTCGCTCTCTCTCTCTCTCTCTCTCTCTCTCTCTCTCTCTCTCTCTCTTTCAGCACAAGCAGAGCTGTTGCAGCCCCACGTGACTGCACAAGAAAGTCATGAAACCATTGTAAGAGCTTGACGTGAGGTCGAGCACTGCAGTCAGAAGCCTCGCACAACAGCCAGACGCACACTAAGAGCATGTATTCAGCGAGCTACCACCAAATCATGTATTCAGAAAGCTACCACCACATCAAGATCTCTGTGATCAATTTGAGATTCAACAGCCATAATTTTGGGTGCTGGAAACAGTGAACTGAAGAACAAATGCACACACAGAAGCCCAACAACCTCCGATCAGTACAACTTGTCCAGTAAGGCTAAGAAGCAGTGCAGTATGCTTGTGACACAAGGTTCGTTGCCCACAATAGCTAAGGACAGTACCAGCTTCAAACGGGCACGACGAGCCTGGTGCAACTGATCGGCGCGTCAGCAAAAAAAAATTCACAACCATTTTTTGTTGGTGCTGACAGTGCACAATAAGGACACCACAGCTTTGACATTGCGGCGAACCTGAAGCATTGCAAGTAAACGACGTGCGACACTCAGTCTGTGAGCGCATCAGAAGCAACATGCACACTAAACTCAACTGTAACGAAGCAGCTCGCACTGAGCACTGCACGCGCGGGCACTTCAAACGTCCACGCGCCTCGCAGTTCATGTAAAGTCCATGGTAACACCACTCACCACAAGACTGAAGCTCTCACCAAAAAATATTCTGAGGCTCGCACAAGCAAAAGGCCTAAACCGTAGGACCCTAAAGCCTAAAGGCCTAAACCGTAGGGCCCTAAACCTTAAAGGCCTAAACCGCAAGGCCCTAAACCCTAAAGGCTTAAACCGTAGGGCCCTAAACCCTAAAGGCCTAAACCGTAGGGCCCTAAAACCTAAAGGCCTAAACCGTAGGGCCCTAAACCCTAAAGGCCTAAACCGTAGGGCCCTAAACCCTAAAGGCTTAATTCGTAGGGCCCTAAACCCTCAAGGCCTAAACCGTAGGGCCCTAAACCCTAAAGAACCTTAAACCCTAAAGGCCTAAACCGTAAAGCCCTAAACCCTAAAAGCTTAAACCGTAGGGCGCTAAACCCTAAAGGCCTAAACCGTAGGGCCCTAAACCCTAAAGGCCTAAACCGTGATCAAATGCCACAAAATATGATCAAATCCCACAAAATATGATCAAATGCCACAAAATATGATCAAATGCCACAAAATATGATCAAATGCCACAAAATATGATCAAATGCCACAAAATATGATCAAATGCCACAAAATATGATCAAATGCCACAAAATATGATCAAATCCCACAAAATATGCCACAAAATATGATCAAATGCCACAAAATATGATCAAATGCCACAAAATATGATCAAATGCCACAAAATATGATCAAATCCCACAAAATATGATCAAATCCCACAAAATATGATCAAATGCCACAAAATATGATCAAACGCCGCAAAATATGATCAAATGCCACAGAATATGATCAAATGCCACAAAATATAACCAAACGCCACAAAATATGATCAAATGCCACAAAATATGATCAAATGCCACAAAATATGATCAAATGCCACAACAAAAATTATCAAATGCCACATCGACTATAAAGTTTAAATTACTATGGTAGAAGGGTTTAGGGTTTAGGGTTTAAGGTTCGCCAGCGCAGCTGGCGCCCCGGTCAACCCTCTCTGAAAAATTGTAAGTCCAAGCGGGGTTTAATTTAAGCAAATTGACATACATGGTCCCCAAAAGCTGGGTTAGATAGATTCACATTTTTTAACCCCAATCATGGCTTAACACACAAAAGATCGAGCGAGAAATTAAATACTTTCACATTCATTCATCGAAACGCTTCCCAACTTTCATCACCAATTGCTGCGCTGGCGCACCTCGGCTAAAGGCCGATAAACACAAGGCGCAGCCTCTAAAATTTAGGGTTTAGGGTTTAGGGTTTAAGGTTTAGGGTTTAGGGCCACTGCCTCACCAAACTGGCTGCTGATACTTGTAGGGTCGCTGAAGGTAGCCCCTCACCAAGCTTGCAGCCAGCCAAAAACTCACATAGGGCGCAGAACGGATGGGTATGTTAGAGGGTAGATGGGGGGTCTAGTTCAGACTCTATAATTAGGCTCAGGGTTGAGGTTCTTAAGGCTTTAGGGCTAAGGGTTCTGGGTTTTGAGTTAAGGGTTTAGGGTTGAGGATTCAAGGGTTGAGAGATGGCAACGGCAAGCTCAAGAGAAGGGCTAAGTTCAGGGTTGACACCCAAACACATCGGGTTTAAGGTGTAAGCACCCAACAAGCAGGCTCTGACGGGATGATATGGAGCTAGTGTTACTACGTTCCCGCTTTCCCTTGGGGCAAATGCGGCCTGCCGCTGAAATTCAACCCAAGCCCTAAACCACAAATCCCAAACATTACTGCTCGATCTCGGTGCCTTTTCGTAGATTTAGTATGCTGAGTTTCAATGATCCGCAGGAGAAGTGCCTAGCGATGTGACCCAAACAGGGCTCCAGGGCGTGAGGATTTCAGGGTGTTCGGCTTCATGAGCGGTTAGGGGCTTGAGGGTTTGGGGAGTTGAATAAAGTTTATACAGGGTTTCTTAAAGGCTCAAGGGACGTAGTAACGAGTTCTGATATGAGTAAGGTTTGATAACTAGAAAAATATCCCAATTATAACCTTCTTACAAGGCCCGAGCCCTTAAGTGAAGGCCCCCTCCATACACCAAGCCGACAAAACAAGTAACTGAAACATGCACTCCAAACCTCGTAGATCTGGTCCTAAGTTGGCTGACTTCTGAACCTCCTGGAAGTTAAACTTTTACCCTCCTTATCATAGTCAATATACAGAAACCCCAAAAGTTCGAAATCCTATATGTCCTAAGAGCCAACCAGAAGAATGCCAAGTTAACACCGACACCCTAAACTCGCACACCCCAAAACCCCACTTTGCGCCTGCAAAGCTCCTTGCCACGTTGGCACCGCCGCACAGATCGCCGCAACCGTTCCCGAAACAATGACCTCTCATAGGGATCCTTAGGGGTGTAGGGGGAGGGGGGGTAGGGGGCCTTAAGGCCCATAATAAGGACTAATAAGGCCTATTTAAGGAAATATAGTCCCCTACACCCCTCCCCCCTGCACCCCTAAGGATCCCTATGAACCTCAGGAGACCCCACAAGGAGTCGTCAGGGCTTGGGATGTTGGGGTTTCCGGCTTTATGGTAAAGGGTTCTGTGAGCGGTTTAGGGGCTTAGGCTTAATTTAGGGTTCAGGGCTAAACCCTAAACCCCTAAACCCTAAACCGATTCAGCAGGGACTTTGGCCAGTGCCATCCATAAGATGAGGAGTTTGTGGGGGAGTCTTTGGGGTTGCAACCTAAAGCCTAAACCCCTGAACCCTAAACCCTAAACTCTAAACCCTAAACCCTGGTAACCCTAAACCCTAAACCCTGGTAACCCTAAACCCTAAACCCTAAGCTCTGGAGTTTCCAGATCTAGGTTGCCGGATTCGCATGCTACCGTCTCGGGAGGCATGAGGCTTGGCAGGGTAAAGCCTTAGGATGCCCCCTACCCTATATAATGGGCTATATAATAGCTATATTAAGGGTATATACCTAGGGGTCCTTATTAAGGGTAGGGTCGATGGTTTACGGCTTAACTGCAGGTTGAAAGCCTCTATGAACCTGAAAACCCCGGAGCCCGAGCCTGAAACCTCTAAAGCCGAACTGCTAAGTCGCAACCTCGAATCCGAAGACTTCACCCCCTAAACCCTAAACCCTAAACCCTAAACCCTAAACCCCTAAACTCTAAACCGTGGCAGTTTTTTTTTGTAGGTTTTGGGCCCATTTTAGCTATAGGTCTAGCTGTGTAGGTAGCTTCTAAAGAAGAGCAAGCGTCGTTCTGCTGGATCTGCGCTGAAGCCATCCGCCGGAGACAGTTCAGGCCTGCCTGCACCGCAAGGTACTTCAAGGATCGTGGGACTTAGAAAGTGTAGGGTTCCTTAAAGGGTTCCTTTAAGGGATCTGTTAAGGGTTCTATAAGGGGGAGTTTAGGGTACTTAAAGGATCTTGGGGCTAAGTAGGTTATAATTGGGGTTATAAGTCCCCTAAGTCGGGGTTATCCTAATTATAACCTACTTATAATCTTACTTGCTAAGTCCCATGAGCCTTCAAGTATCCAGGTTTTCCCTACAGGGTTCAGGCGCGGGTGGGGCTTGGATAGCTGGTGTTGCAATACAGCTCGGAGCATAGTGCGGCTGAAGGCCTAGGGTGTGAGTGTAGCGTCAGGCTCTGGTTCCGAAACGGTTTAACCTTGAGGTGCTGTACTTAAAGGCTCATGGGACTCAGTAAGTAAGGTTATAAGTAGGTTATAATTAGGATAACCCCACTTAGGGGACTTATAACCCCAATTATAACCTACTTACTAAGTCCCATGATCCTCTAAGTAGGGTTTGCAGTTCAAACACGCAAACATCCCGGAGCACCGCTCAAAAACCATTCTCCCAAGGATGCAATTGGTCCTTAGACCCTTTAAACCAAAAAGGGCACCCTTTTTCTTCCTCGGTTACTCTTGGGTCTAGTCTTAAACCCTTGTTAATCCACGGTTTAGGGTTTAGGGTAACTCTGCACCAAAACTTCACGGGTTTTGGAGCCGAAGTTTGGGGTGTAGTATGTAAGCTCAAATGGGAGTTTCCGAAAATACGGGGGCCCTAGCATAGTACCCTAAATAGAAGGATCGTCAAGCCCTGGCTATGGTTCCCTAGGGATCCAAATAGCCCAAAAGCCTTGTATAGTATGGTCTTTGGGCCCGAAAGCCTTAATATTTGAGTCCTTAGATCCCTAGGAATTTAGGCTTCAGGGTTTAGGGTACCCTGCGGGCCCAAGTAATGCTCATAGAAGGCGGCCGATGTGGGTATCAAAACCCATAGAAAGTATACCCAGCAGTGGGTTAGGTCATCTTTGTCATAGTTGGGTAACATTTTACATTTTTATGGGTACTTAAACCCAATAAGGAATAAGAATGTACGTTTTTATTCTTATCCCAACAATGAACTAGTAATCTTAGGGCTTAGTGTTTGGGTGGCTTATAAGGGACCCTGAACCCTAAAAAAGGGAATAAGGGCCTACTCTAGGTCGTAGAAGACGGGGGCCTCAGGATTCAGACTCGGGCTTCGTGGTATATTAGAAGGCGGTAAGTTCGTAGAGGAGCCTTCGGGGATGTAATGGGCTGGTAGCATCGGCTTCGAGTGTACCGTAGACGACTATAAATAATTGCCAAAATTATTCTGAGGGTTCCTTGTTTTGTTTCTAGTATCATGGGCCCCAAAACCCTATTCTAATTATTAAGGCCCCTATATTGGGGTCACGCCCCAAAACCCCCGCGATCCTCCAAAACAGCATTGTCTTCGGATCTATACTGAACTTAGAACCCTAGCAAAAATTATAATTGTAGCTGTTTCTTAGGGATTATATATAATAACCCCTAAACCCTAAACCCCAAACCCTAAACCCTAAACCCTAAACCCCAAACCTTAAACCTCAAACCCCAAACCCTAAACCCTAAACCCCAAACCCTAAACCGTGTTACCCTAAGTTCGGATGGCCTGCCAGGCCTCTGGGATGTCTTGGCTACAGGATCTCATCCTCACGTGCAACTACCACGGGCACTGGCGAAGTCAGTTTAGGGTTAGGTGTTTTTTTGGGGGTTTAGGGTTTAGGGTTTCGGGTTTAGGGTTAGGGTTTCGGGTTTAGGATTAGGGTTTCGGGTTTAGGATTAGGGTTTCGGGTTTAGGATTAGGGTTTCGGGTTTAGGATTAAAGGGTTATGGGATCGGGCTTTCCGACGTTGGCATAGGAGTTCCAAACCGTCAACTTTGCACTCTTGGGGCTTGCCTTGAATGGGAATGAATGAAACACACCTTATAAAATCCACTAGAATTTCTGTAATCCCCATCCAGAGCAAACCACCCGCAGTCACAATACTTACAGGATCATGGGACTTAGTAAGTAGGTTATAAATGGGGTTATACGTCCCCTAAGTGGGGTTATCCTAATTATAACCTACTTATAACCTTACTTACTAAGTCCCATGAGCCTTCAAGTAAGGTCCTTAGCATGGGGCTGTCTGTGAAGCTGCCCTACTGTAGGACTGTAGGGGCCTTAGCTTAGTCAATAGGATGGCGCACAAGAAACCCTGAGGAACCACATTAATTGCCATGCAGGCTTCCATAAACCCTAAACCTTCCATATTACATAATATCGCCTAGTATCGCCTTTGGGGCTGTTTTGGCATTAGGCCGGCTGTTTTGGCTGGCAAAGACTTCGACACATTGAACATAAAGGCATGCGGTCCTGCTCTTCGATAGGCAGCATCAAAAAGAAAGGAAGGATTTACAGCAAGTTTACGGTTTGGGTGTGGGGTCGGGTTTCCGTGTAAAGGTGGGGGACCTTCCAATTGCGTAAAACTCATGAGCCCTAAACCCGCAAAATCCTTAACCATGCATCCCGAAACCCTGAACCTTACAAGCTCGACCCTAAACTCGAAAAGATACATAAGCCCTGAGCACTAAACGATGACAGCGGCAAAAGATCTCGCCCTAAACCCTAAACCCTAAACCCTACTTCGAGATCAGGCCTTCTTGGCTCATCAAGTTTCAACACGCCAAAACCGCAAATGCACGCAACGCCTAAACCCCGAACTCTCTGGATCTCAAGGCCCGAATCCCGCGTGCCCTGTGTGATAATCGCTTCATCGCTCGATCCATCTCGTAATACAGGGGCCTTAATGATGGGAGTAGGGTGTCGGGGTCTTGCATAGTGTCCTGACAATGAGGAAGCCATGATGAAGCCTTGTATCGAGGGTCTCAGAAACACGCGGCATTATTCGTAGTTTTTGAGCTCCATATTTCTAGAACATTTAATGATAGCAAGATTAAATACGGCCGAAACGCTTAACAGCTGCCTAGAAGCATGCAGTGACCATCTGGGTGGTTGTCAAAATTAAGGTCCCGTTTTGAGTACCCTAAATTATAGGTGCCGTACTATAATAGGGACCCAAAAAGGGACCCTAATGTTGAAAACCATCCATCTATTGAAGCTGTAGACGAGGTGCGTCGCCGAACAACACACCACGTCGATTCTCAGGCCTTGCAGGCTGCATCTTCGTCATTCTGAGGTTCAGGGCCGGCGTTTGTTCGAGGAAACCCTGAACCCTATACTTGGAACCCCTAAACTTCGTAAACCCTACCCATAGGCCCCAAAGTAGTTCCTTTCTGGGATTACTTTATAGGATTCTAAATATGAGCCCCCAAAAGGAACTACACGAAGTTTCAGGCCTTGAGGTCCGTTTCGTGGTCTTGGCTACCAACCCGTACCTTTTTCACGATGCCCACGCACACTAAACTCTGTCATTTTTTTTACCTTCGGGCTCTAAAAATTGCAAAAACATATCTTTGCCTTGGTAGATATTGCCCTTGGGGGCAAACAGATTCCGCAGCCGCAGCTCTTCATTCAAGCAGGGCTAACAACAGTGCCAAGGCGACTGAGCAGCCATCACTGAGCGACGGCATTGCTGCAAGCCTGGTGTGCACTTGGGAGTTCAGGGAATCACGGCAAGCCAGATTTGGCTGCTTCACGTCGAGAGAGAAGAGCTTTCGCATTACACATCTCTCTGTCGGTAGGATCTTATTCATAAGGGGCCCTTACGTACCCCAGGACCCATAACTTCAAGAAACCTTTGCAATTGTGTATGCCAACGGTAGATCTAATCTCAACTTCCCTGTTTGCTTGGCCAGGCGGGTTTTAACCAGTTCCGACACTCTGTAGCTGGGAGTTTCGGAAGATTGGGGACCCAAATATAGCAACCAAAATAGTAGGATCCTTACTTATTATAAGGACCCCAAAATGAGGTACCCCTCCTTTTCGGAAACTCCCATATACCCTAAAGCCTTCAAGCCTCAACCCACAAACCCAAAGGCTACAGAAGAGCTTATGTGACCGGATCCTGCGCAGTCTGCGGTTGAGGCGAGTGGCAATCCCAGAGATCTGCGCCATCCTTCCTGCGCATGGTGCAGGAGTTTCAGGTCAGGGATTCTCCACGAGCGCTGACAGGTGTTTTGAGGGTTGCGGAGGTTTAGGGTTCACGTAGGGTTCTTACCTCCTGTCATTTGGACCGCAGCTTAGAATGCACTAAAACTGCGTTTGTATGTTCAAGCATGCACAACATCCCGTGCATGTGTGTTTCGCTTTAAATGTAGGTATGGGTGATGCGGGGTTCAACTACGGAGACATTCATAAAGCCAGCTGTTGGATTAGTTTTGCCTCAGCCCCCCAACCCTAGGCCCTAGTCTACTTTCGTCCACAAGTAGAACCCCAGCCAAAAGCAGTGATCATAGATCCACAGCCATGTTAGCAAAACCTCCACTGCACTCCAGTAATCCAAACTGTGGATCTCAGGTTCTTGATAAGGCAGTTTAGCGTTTCGGGTGCAGGAATTTGGGATGATCCAGTAATATGGACATAGAGCAAACTTAAAACGTAGTGTAGAACCGCCAATTCATTGACGCTGTTGACATGTTTGGCACTGGCGGAAGATTTGGGGGCTCAGGGATTGGGATCCATGTGTTTAGGGCGAGCCTGTCCTACGGACTGGACCTCATACAACGGTTCTTTGGGAGGCTCCTAAATATGAACCCCCAAAAGGAACTACTATGGAGCCTATGGGTACTCTCCTACTACTACTTGGAGGATCATGGGACTTAGTAAGTAGGTTATAAATGGGGTTATAAGTCCCCTAAGTGGGGTTATCCTAATTTTAACCTACTTATAACTTTACTTACTAAGTCCCATGAGCCTTTAAGTATGGGTACTCTCCTACTAGGCAAACCTGGCTTCGATGCCCATCTCGCCTGGGTGCCCTGGCCAGCACGCAGGACCTTTGAAAGTCGTTCACTTCACGGTTTAGGGTCTAGGGTTTAGGGGCTTAGAGGTTCCTTTGAAAGGGATCCATGAGGGTTCCTTTATCAAAGGGACCTCTAAAGGTAGGAGGTTTTGGGGGGTTCTAGGGGTTTTGGGGTCTAGGAGGTAGGGCTTCAGGGTGTAAGGGCTGGGGTATACGGCTTTGGGATTTTAAGGGTTTAGGGTTTAGGGTTTAGATGGGTTTTCGGTTCAGGAATCAGCGTATTGGGTTCAGGATGAGAGTTGGAGGGGAAGTCTTTAGCAAGCAAGTTGGTAAACCAGCAGTCCTTTAGAACATGTGGGTAGCTGTCAAAATTGGGGTCCCCTTTTGAGTACCCTAAATATTCGGTGCCGTACTATATTAAGGACCCAAAAAGGAACCATAATTTTGACAACTACCCACGCAGAATCCTGAACCCTGGAAACGCAAAAGACCCTCTAAGCGTCAACAGTCAAAACGCTGAAGCCTTTACCCGCCCTGATAGAGCTCCGGAGTAATAAAGCCCCTTGCAGAAGCCTCATATACCGCCTGGCAGGAGCCCTTGTAGCATGCCACAAAACTTGCAGTAAGTAGTCCTACAACATCCAAGCAAAAACAGCAAGTCTACAGAAAATCCTACAGAACAGAACCTCCAAAACACGTTAAAGGAATCAACAATCGGACAGTTGGAGGAGGTTCCTTAAAGGGTAGTTATAAGGTTCCTTTAAGGGTCCCTTTAAAGGGATCTATAAGAAACTTCAAATCTCGAGGCCCGACTTGCTGAGGCCCCGTCGGCGCTCCAACTCGCAGCACTGGCCTTCAAACTCTGAAGCCGCTAAGTTTAGCCTATTTCCAGGGCCCCTAAGGGCCTTTTAATAGAGGTTTTCCTTTCTTTGAAGTGTAATAGAGGGTTCAGGGCTTAGGGCCCTAATATCCCTTAATAGTGGGTATTTGGTGTATGTTAATAGTGGGGGGGGGTCTAGTATGTTTGGGGAACTAAAGCTTATAACCCTTGGGATTATATTGGGTTTATACCGGGATTATAGGACCGCAAGCCGCAAAATGGTTCAAGGCTACCACTCTACTTCTACTGGGGTTCTGGGATTTACCGTAAACCCGAATAACTTACCTATTTAAGGACGTAAACAAGGAAGTCATTAATTCAAAGGATCCCTAAAAAGGTGGGCATTCATGGCTGATACGGTTTATGAGATTGAAATTAAGGATACAATGAGGCAAGTGAACAGCGGTACTGCGGGAGGAGTAAACCCTAAACCCTATAAACCCTGAACCCTAAACCCTAAGCCCTAAACCCTACTGGTAGGGCAACTCCAATGTCCCGGGGTCGCGACGACGCCCACGTCGTATGGCGCCTCATCTACCGACGCCTGGGTCCGGCCACGGCGTATGAGGATAACGAGGCCATTGAAAGCCAGGAACTGGTACTTCTCCAAGTTAAGAGTGAAGGAGTGAGTGTGTGTCTGTGTGCAAGCTAGTGCGTGGTGTGCTACTTGAGCACCAGACTTCCCCAAAGCCAGGTCAAGGGGGATCCAGGGTTGGAGGCGCACGGCGTTCAGCGACGGGCATGAGAGCACGCACCATGATGCCGTTTCCAGGCCCAAGTCTCGAGAAGCCCGGCTTCCAAAGAAGGCAGCTGAACTTATTATACTTGAAGGCTCATGGGACTTAGTAAGCAAGGTTTTAAGTAGGTTATAATTAGGGTAACCCCACTTAGGGGACTTATAACCCAGTTATAACCTACTTACTAAGTCCCATGATCCTCTAAGTAAGGAAACGATGATAAGAATGCCTAACAAGGGAGGTTTGATAGGGCCCAGGTAAATCCTAAATCATTCCCCCTAAAAGCTAAAACCGTGACTCCTAAACCCTAAGCAATCAACCTACACCGTGACTCCTACACCTAAGACCACCTAGACCCCCGAGCAACCCACACCAAAAAGGCAATGACCATAATAAAGGCTCAATTAGAGGGCACTTGGAGGGTCCTGGCAACCGCCTCTCCTCCGGTACGCTATGCCTTGAGCCGCAGCGGTTTCCTGAGCCCTTTCCGACCAATTCAAGATGTGTAATTATGTAATATCGGTTTCGTAAGTTCAAGAAGTATACACAGGTTACGCAACTACGAACTCTATACTCTGTATCAGTGCAAAACTTTTTGACAACTGCGTGGCAAAGCTAGAAACCCCAAAGCCAGAGTCAGACCCCAAAACATACCCTGCTGAATCACACCAACTTTAGACACATTTCCCCCAAGCAGGAACGCCAACCACCTTCAAAACACACACACACACACACACAAACACACAAACACACACACACACACACACACCAACAAGCCAGACTCCCCTAAACCCTGGCAAACCCATCACCCATCCTGACAGTCACATGACAGCCACATGGGTAAACGGGTTTAGGGTTTCGGGTTTTAGGGTTCCTTTTCATTTTAGGTCCCCAAGCGAGTACAGAAGCCAAAAGAGACCCTAATTTAGAGAATTACCCACATGTGAAACAAGAAATCCGAACTGCAGTGTAGGATATTTGCCCGGCCCAAAACAAAAAAACAAACTCAGAAACCCATGAACTTACTTTGAAACCCTAACCCGGAAAAGTTGAACCCTGACCCCACACCCTAAAACTATACCCCCTTAGAACCATAATATAAACAATATCGTCAATATGCTCTTGTGTTTTATATGAACAAAAACAAAAAATAATCCATAAGGAGACTATAGAAAACTCTAACCCAAAAAAGGATGAACCGCAAACCACCGGAATGCCTCTGGATGGCTGCGCAGCATCGCCACGGCACCCTGCCAGCGAGCCTGGCTCGCCCCAGTAGTGATGGCGTAAGTAGCACCTCAGTGTGGGCTCCATGGAGTTTGGGAGTTAGGGTTTAGGGTCTAAGGTCTTGTGTTTGAGCACCCTGACTGACAAAGAGCCAAACGTCTTAAACCCACGTTGAGGCCCCTGAAGAAGGGATTCTTCAGGGACGTTTATCGAATCAAACAGTCGTCTACACTAAGTCAGACTGGGTCTACACTGCCAAAATCGCAGTTCCACCTCCCGTAGATATAGTTACTCCTAGGTACTGATGTATGCCTGTATGTTTGCATGCATGTATGTGCATCCATGTAGGTATGTAGTATGAAGGTGTGTGTGTGTGTGTACGTACATATATAATACGCGTCTGTGTGTATGTACATATGTATGTAGCATGCATTGATTGAGTTTGAAGCGCAGCTGCTCCATTTGGCATCATGGCTCTGGAGCTTACCTGTCCAGTCTCATAAGGGAACTTGAGGCTAAACTTTGGGATCATGTAAGGAGTAGTTATAGCTGTAGTTATATGGTTACCTACTCTATTGAGAAAGCACCCCAACCTCCGAGTTGTTCCACTAGCGACGCTGGTCGATCACGTACTGATGGTTTCCAGTCCCAGCATTTAGGGTTTAAGGCCGTTTGTTTTATGGTCTAAAGGTCCATGTGCCCATATGCTAGTTACTTGAGCCCTCAAGTACCTTATAAGGACTACGTTGAGGCTAATCTATATATTATAAACGTACCTGGACCTTTAGGGCAGGTTTCAGAACAATGCTGCAAAGCTAGCGGAACCCTAAAGCCTGAGCTCGACACTTAGTGGAGTCTGGGCTTCGGGTCTAAACTGTTTCAGTTCTGCATGCCGGATGGCTAAAGGCATCTCGCTGCACTCGCCCGGCCGCCATTTCGTTGAGAAGGACGAGGATGGGCTCAGGGCGCAAGACGTGTGTCCAAAGGTTCAGATAAGACGGGAAAACATAGACGCAGTTATGCAATTAGTCCAGGGGCCTGGGAACACCACCAAAAACCAACGGCAACACCAGCAGCAGCCTGAACATCAGCACCAGCATCAGGACTAAGAGCGGCGACAGCAGCAGCAGCCGCAGCGGGCAGCATCAGGATCGTCAGCATCGCATCAACATGAGCACGAACAAGAACAGCCAGAGCAGAAGCAGCACCACCAGCACCAACAGCCAGCATAGCGAACACCAGCCACCACAACAAAACAAAACCAACAACAACATCACCAACAACAACAATCAACGCCGCCACCGCGACCACAACGACCACGACCACGACCACGACCACGACCACGACCACGACCACGACCACGACCACGACCACAATCACGACCACCGCCGCCACCGACGCCACCGCCGCCGCCACCACCACCACCACCACCACCACCACCACCACCACCACCACCACCAGGGCGGCAACTTGCTGGCCTGCCACGACTGGCCTTTCGCCCAACAAGCCAATGCACCTCACACACACACACACACAGTGTGTGTGTGTGTGTGTGTGTGTTTTTTCGGGTTGAATATGGATTTTCAGATGAGTCGAGACATACCATTTCGGGCTTTTATGATTTACGGGGGGAGCGGCGCAGACTGAGTGCTGCGGTTTAGAATTTGCACTTTGACATTCCGGGGATGGTCTATAACTCTATAGACTACTCTAGACAAGGCTTGCCTTTTGCGGTTTTGTGGCTTAGGTTATTACGGTTGCGGGATTTGCGTTTTAGGCATTAGGGCCTAGGGCTTGTAGGGTTTAGGTTCGGGATAGTATAGTTTCGGATCCGAAAGTTTTGGAAACCAGAATCCAGCGACGTAGGGTTCCATGGCAGCATGTGGCTTAGGGCTGTCGGTCATCAGATCGGTTGAACGGTTTGCTTTGGCGGCTGGGGATTCGAAGGGTTTGGTATACGGCTTTTGACAGTTCCTACAAGCATCCGGGAAATCAAAAATGGAAGCTGGTGCGATTCTCGGCCTATCAATAGATAGTTGTGGTGGCTTTATTCGGTTTGAGGTTTGTAGGGTTCAGAGTTTGTTTCGGCGGTGACATTTAACGCATAGGAAATCATGTGAGTTTGGGGGAGTGGGGTGATGAAACGTTCGGTGAGCGTTGCGGTTTCGGGCATGTGTGTGTGTGTGTGACAGTCATGGCAGTGTTCGAGACTCCCAAGGCCCAAGACGATCAACAAAAACATGTGTCATACGCGCGCTGCACAAGCTAGGGTTCTATAGTATGGGGCGTCGATTGCCGTGCCCCGACCACGTGCCGCATGGTACGCGCTTGCCAGCAAAACGAGGCCAAGCCCGGCTCCGCAGACCAAGCGGACGGTTTTGCGCTTATTCTTACTGTCTTCAAGTTTTCCTACCATGGTTTTGGTGAGATGCACACCAAAACTCTAGTCTAAACATTCAGGTAGTGTGGCTTCTGACTAAACCCTACGCCCTAAGCCCTCAACGATGAATCCTATTCTCCGGCCCAGGATCGGTTGAAACCGATCTGCGGGTGAAAACTGCCATCTGCGCACGACTCGAGGAGCCTTGGGTGCGGGTCTACCTGAACGGTCGGGGGACTTAGTAAAGTAGCTAACTTTCTGGCCTAAAAAGAATCATAACCCTGATTGGGATCCATTTCAGGGTACTTATACGTCTGCTTCCGACCTACTTGCTATGTCCCCCGACCCTCCAAGTAGGGCTATTCGTCTTTGGGGTATACTTTGAGGTTTTGAGTGTAATTAGGGTGTAGGGCTGGTTGTAAGGCTGGTCCATGTTTGGTTTTGATGGTCCATATTTCACTATCGTTGATCCTTACTTGGTCCTTTGACCCCTGATTGTTGTTGAAATGTTTATATTTCGATCCTTATCTGCGGTTTCCAAACTTGGACTCGAAGGCAAAGCGGAGCTGCAAGCACTTCAACCCACGGCTTGACTGAACATATACTCCACAAAGCACGTCAAAGCATCGTCCGTTTCGTTCCCTGGAACAACTGGAACAACACCTGAGAACTGAAAGAAGACATCAATTTAACGGCCTTGTCGAAGTTGGGTCTGATCTAGCGCATGGACATGTGATCGTCCATACGCGGACACACAAAGCTGTTCGGGGTTCGGCCTCCGTCGTGAACTTGCTGCAGTCCGGTAGCAAAGCGGCCTCCGCGTTGAGAAGGCGGTGTGGGCCTCTGCATCATTGCTTCCCACACTCCCAGACAACTCCATCATCGAAAGGCCCATGCATGTAGCAGCTCCGAAGCTTTGCCATTTCCCAGGCATTCAACATGAAGCAACAGGTGCTACCAGCAGCGGGCTGGAAAAGCCATGCGTGGGGCGCGACACCGAAGCATTCGTAGAACCCCCGCCCAAGCGTGACCGGCAACACTTTGTAAAGTGTGACACGGACGCACTTCTCGTGGGACCAACTACGCACAAGCGTTGTCCAGTGATAGCGTCCACTCGCGGCCCGGCAGCAGCTTGATGGTCAGAGCCTCGTGGCGAAGGTCTTCTAGACACATAGGATATGCAACAACAAGCCGGATCTCGCCCTCCCCTTCGTCGGTTGCTTCTGCAGCGGCAGTCTGCGCACGCTGCCAAAGCACGCTGTGCAAGACCATGTGTGGCAAGCTCGAAATTATGCACGCCTCACAGCGACGACAAATTGTTGCAGACTGTCCGTCTGCGTAAGCTGCAGTTTTGATTCGTCTGGCCCATGTGAAAATCGTCCCACATGGATATATCTCGACTGCTGCAGGCCACGGACCACGATGTTTGCACCTCCGCACAAGTCAGTGACCTCACATTTTCCAAAGAATATTGATCGCTTTTTAGCAAATGACAGCATGGCCGGATCGATTGGAGATAGCAGGTCAAGTTCTGCCACCGGGGGCAGATATTCATGGAAGGGGCCTCGGCAGTGTGTGCCGTCAGCGTAATGCCTTCCCCATTCAAGAAAAACGCGAACGCACAATGCAGCGTAACTCGGACTCGAAGGCAAAACCGAGCTGCAGACACTTCATCCCTACAGCTGGATTGAACCTAAACTCCATAGAACACGTCAATGCATCGTCCGTTCCGTTACCTGGAATAACACTTGAGAACTGAACGAAGACATCAACAGCCACGCTTCAGATCCTGATCCCTGGCAGGCAGACTCGGTACTCGCAGGTTTTCTCGTTCGAGAGGCGCGACGAGTCGTCTATGCACGGGATGGCTCTGTTCCTCTTGAGGTCACAGAAGGCTACAAGCTATGATTAGCTTGTGGCATCAGTTTCTTGCGCCAAAGTTGCGTTGGCGGGATGTAACACACAGTGCTGCTCCATGGTTCGGCAAGCGAGCCCATGGAGGTACGCAAAACGCGACCTTGCTCTGGACTGCGCATGGTACAACTCATAGCTCTTATAGCGACACCATAGCATCGGACCAGGTATCGAGGTCCGTTCGCATGACTAGTCAACAGGCAAATACATGTAGAAACTGTGTGCATAGATCTTGGCTCGTCCTGGCGAGGACGGGGAAACTGGCATGGTTGGGGTTCTGCAGCAGGCGGACTTAGCACCCTGCAATTTCCTAGCTACTCATCGAGTCCGCTGGATTGCAGGTCCTACCACCAGCCTTTTCGTCAAGTCTTCAATGCAAAAGCTTCCAGATTTACCCGCCACGCGGTTGAGCAGATGGTTATCTCGGGTCAAGAATCCCTGACATGGCCCCATGCTCTACGGACAATGTCAAAATGCGGGGAACTTTGCGTTCACAAGAAGAAGGTGGAACGCTGACATGACCACGGACACGAAGAAGATTGAGAAGGGGACAAGTGCAACCCAGCCTTGTTGGTCTTGCACCGGTCACGAAAGGCAGCCATGACTCCCCTCTCCCTTTGCAAGCCAGCGACACTTGAGCCCTCATATGAGTATATGCTGTCTGTCCAGACGGACGACGACACAGCGATGACGGTGATGATGACGACGACGATAACGGTGACAAAAAACGACGATGATGGTGGTGGTGATGATGCAGCGACGATCCTGGTGGGGGTGACGGTGATGGCGATGGTGATGCTGACGGGCATGGCGACACTCATGCGAAGTGATGCCGCTCTTTTGATGATGGTAAAATTGATGGCGATGCATGGTATTAGTGATGATGTTGCTGCTTCTGCTGCTGGTGCTGGTGCTGGTGCTTGTCGAAATCGGACCAGATCTGACGCATGGACACGCGATAGTCCATATGCTTCTCATAGACACGCAAAGCTGATCAGAATTCGGCCTCCGTCGTGAACTTGCTGCGGTCCGGTAGCAAAGGGGTCTGCGTGTTGGGAACGGGGTGTGGCTCTCTGCACCAATCCTGCATCATTGCTTCCCAGACCTCAACTCCATCATCGAAAGGCCCGCGCAGGTAGTAGCTCCGCAGCTTTGCCATCTCTCTCTAGAGTTTTATTCCCGTAAGGGTCCATGTGCCTAAACCGTAGTTACTTGGCATTAAAGTACACACATAAGGACTACTTTAGGGCCGAAGTATTTTCTGCTTTTGTACATTCACCCTGGGGGGGTACAGATGCCATGCCCCAAAACCCTTTCCAAATCTTTACCCAGAGAGCCCAATACCCCTTAATTAAGGAGTGTACCTTGAATCATTAGGGGCTGAATTGGTTTAAGGTAGATTCAATAATTATGTGGTAAAGATGTTCCTGGGTATACCTTCGGGCCAAAGTACATACATCACCATGTTGAATTTCGACGATAGGGCTTCGAAGTTGTTCTTCATCAGGCTTCGTTCTACAACGGTTTAGGGTTTAGGAGGGGTAGGAAGTTTAGGGTTTAGGGTTTGGAGGGGTAGGAGGTTAAGGGTTTTAGAGTTTGGGGTTTAAGGTCAGTTTAGTTTGGGACATGAGCTTTTGTAAAGAACTAACCTCGCTTTGACTTTGCTCGTCTAAGTCTAAGAAGCCATGCGCCGGCCTGCAACCCGAAAACCTAAACTGGCATCGGTCCGGGAAACATCCTCAAGTCCCGAACCTAAAACTCCCTGATTCTTTAACTACGGTTTAGGGTTTAGGGTGTCTTTAGCCATAGACTTAAATCTACCCTTAAAAGGAACCCTACACCCTTATACTACCCTTTAAGGAACCCTTTAACGAGCCCTAAAAAGGAGCTGAAATTGTAAGGAGCCCACACTTCCGAAGAACACAAATCGCCTTCAAATCCAGCTTCCCAGAGATTCCAATATCCCTTTATAAAAGAATATACCTTAAATCATATTAGGGATCCTACTATAATTTGAACCATATTCCTGAATTAAGGAATATTGGAGTCTCTAGGTTGACAAGGCACTCACGCAGAGAGGTCCGCCAACCGACAGTCGGCCGCTGCATTTCATCGGATTGCGGGTGTAGTAAAGAAGGCCACGGTTTAGGGCCTTAGGGGTTTGGGCTTACGAATTAGTATAGGGTGGAGCAAGTCTTTGGGCTATGTTAAACCCTAAACCCTAAACCCTAAACCCATGTTCAGCTCGTGGTTCCGTAAGCCTGCTACCAAATATCCCTGAACCCTAAACCCTAACGGGCCCCTAGCCCTGGTATCCCTAGACCCCTGAACCCTAACCCCCTAAACCCTAAACCCTAATCCCTAGACCCCTAAACCCTAAACCCTGGTATCCCTAGACCCCCCCAAACCCTAAACCCGGAGGATGGCTTCAGGGTTGTTGGGTCTTCGAGCTTTGGTTTGTTGGGGCGTCGGGTTCGGGTTTAGGGTTTAGGGTAGGGCATCAGGGTTCGGCTTTCGGTCTTACGGTTCAGGGTAGGGCATCAGGTCTCGGGTTTAGGGTAGGGCTCCGAACCCCAAAACCCCTAAGCCCTGAGCCCGCTCGAATTCCGATGGCTTCTGACGAAGCGGCTAACTGATGAAAGAACCCACGAGCCGACACTGCGGCTGACCGGAAAGGCTGGATTTGGGGTTTGGCTGGATATCGGGTTTTCGGATTAAGTGGCTAGGACTCAGAACTTCGGGCTTGTGGATTTAGGCCCGATTAAGGTGTTTAAGAGCGGTTCTATCTGGCTTTGGAAGGGGCTTTAGGTCGGTTCCTATTGTCGTCTCAACGTTCGATGCAGGAAAGGGTTTTGACCCTCAACAGTGGCCTTGCAGGACTACTTTGTTGCACAGAGATAGTGCACTTATCATGAGATTTATGAGTGTGGAGAGCGCTGGGATGATGCGACGGAGATAGGGTTTCGGCTGTTCGCTAGTCCGCGAATCAGGAACTGCGAAATTTGGACTTCATCTCCGGCTACTACTGGCATTTACAGGTTTGGTGAAAGTTTTGGGCGGAGGTCGCAACTTCAGACGAAAAACGTTTCCCTCTGCATCTTAGGTCAGTATGAAACTACTTTTGGGAGGTTCCTGTCAAAACAGAGCACAAGCACCCAAGGAACTAAACAATCAAAATCGATAGGAAAGAGAGTCCAGCGGTCTGGGACGTCAACCAAGTGCATATCTAATGTCGAGGGGCCTGAAAATCCAGTGATACTACTACTCTTTGATAATTCTGCATACGGTTATCGATAACACCCCTCCCTTCTCAAACCTACTGAAGATTTCAGACTTCTAGAGTAATGAAAGACTGCTCAAATCTGCACAACATCACCCTGAAGACACTTACGCCAGCACGGGATGCGGTTGTGACGTTCCGTCGTTAAGGTACAGCTCAACACAAAAGCTGCACACTAATCTTGCACCATCACGACAAGCAAACGCAGCCTGTACAAACAAACCCTATAGAAATCAACCACCCCCAGCTGCAGTCACGACAGACTCGAGCGGGAAAGCTTAGAACTCAAAACCTTCAGTACGGGCATAAGGACTCTAGAAGACTTTACAAAGATCTTTATGTGGTGTTGAATCAAGATTCGTAGGGAGTTAGGGCACTTTCTAACATAGGACATAGGATCACTCCGCGACCTCAAACCCCGCCACCCGGACTCAATAGTCTTTTGGGTGGCATGGTTATTGCTGTTGCACTACTCTTATTATTATTAACTGTCATTATTACTACAATTACTACAATTATTACAACTGCTACTACTACTACCACAACCACAACCACAACCACAACCACAACCACAACCACTACCACTACCACTACCACTACGACGACGACGACGACGACGACGACTACTACTACTACTACTACCACGACTACAGTACTATGTACTCTGCTTGGTATCATGGGGACTGGAATAAGGCCCCAGCCCTTGTGGCCGGCAATCACCTTCGCCCGCGCGAACAAAAGAGGGTTTAGGGTTTAGGGCTATTAGGGTTTAGGGATTTGGGCTCAGGGTTTAGGGATTTGGGAGAACAGACTATCAGCAGTCGACGAAACCTCAGCTATACTACAGCACGATCGCGGAACCCAGACCAATCCTTACCAACAAGATTGGTATTCAAAGGCTCATGGATGCGAATTACGTACGCATATGGATCGGCGTGCTTGGTGATCAAACAACTTTACGCATTTCCTGCATTTCGTCATTTCCGTCATGACAGAAATTCAAGCAACACCTAAACCCCAAACCGTTCAACATGAGAGTTGGAGCACGAACTTGGAGGCGTGAGGCGCCTTAATGATTGACTAGTTTCTTGAGGAGAGCTACCAGAGACACTCCAAACCCAACGGAGCTCTGAAGTGTTTGAGGCAGCCTGTCGTCTACAAGATTAGTTGCCTTGCGGAAAACTTTGAAGGCCTCGGCCGAAAGGTGAACTTCAGGTCCTGCATATGAAGCTATATGCCGACAAAGCTGAGTCGACGGCCAGCTTCCCCTGCAGCCAGGTGTTGTGTGGGACTATGCGTCTTGAAACTGTTTTCATTGTCCGCATTGGACGCAGAGTCAAAATAGTGCTTTAGACAACCGAAGAACGAATCATCAAGATTCATCAACCTTGTATATAGGAAAGTACCCTAAACCACAAGCTGGTTCCGCGACCTGGCAGTCGGGTCGAGGATAGGTCTTGGTTTTTACAGTTTGGATCTGTAAGTAATGCTCGGGGAAATGACCACTATATGGGAGCTTCCTTTCCCAAAAATAAGGAAGCCTTATATAGCACCCTAAATAGCAGCATCCTAACTATAAGGACCCCCTAAACAAGGCACCCCCTGATTTCGGAAACCCCGATATACTTATGGGATCATAACAAAGTATAGCTTTTGATCTAGCTTAATTTTTTAGTGACAACCACGTGACATTTAGGGTGTCTTCAAGTGGTTACGATGAGGATGTAGCATACGGGTCTTCATCATTTTTCAATAGGTACAGTTATAAGTTACAAGTTGTGATGAAGAGTCCTAGAGAATAGTGTTGGTTTGCAGGGTTCCCTTGGAACTGCGCTTACTTCCACCCATTCTTGAGAGTAAGAAACTGCCACATTTAGCACCCACGCTTTACCACAGTTGCTGTGAATTTCATGTCCTGGAGGCTGATCCACTGAATCCTCCAGGCAGTACCAGTATTCGTATTCGTATTAGAATTAGTCTTCGTATTCGTATCAGTAGAGTATGGTATAGTACAGTATATTATCTAATATAGCATACTGCAGTATGGTACAGTATAGCATAGCATAGTATATAATCAAAAGTCCCAGAGAATGGCATTGGTTGGGTACGGCACCCACTCAGAAACAGTTGAATATTCATTATATAGATATATTAGGACTTTAATAGTAGCCCGATTATAGACTCTTACTGCATGGGGGCAGTACCTAAGGCATTGGTAAGCAGGCTTGCGCAGTACCGTTGTGTCGGCTTTTGGGGCTTCGGGTAGTAGCCCGACTCGATGGCTTCTGGCTTGCAGGTCTTGAACGGTTTAGGGTTTAGGGTACGAGAAGCTTAGGCAAGCTGTACATGCGATTTGTGCAGCTAAGGGCTTAATATGAACACAGGGGCCGTCAATAATTTGAAGACGGCTTTGGGCTCCTGTGCCCTGAACCTGCAGTTCGACTCTCTTTGAGAAGCTACCCTAAACACAAAAAACCCAAACCTTCAATTCTAATTAAATAAAGTCCTTACAGTATCCCTCATAGACCCCTTTAGAACACCCTATTCTAATTGGTAAGAAGCCCCTATATTATAGTACCCTTGTAGACATCCCTACTCAAAGACTCCAGGATCCCTTTAAGGAGTCCGGGTTTGGGGTTTAGGGTTTGGGGTTTAGGGTTTAGGCGACCAGAATGGCCAAGGAACAAATGCTTCAAACAACAGGGTTTTGACCCCGTAATTTCTTGTTCTGCAAGGTATAGAGCTTGAAACAGTAGCTTGTTGCATTCACGGCTATACTTAACGGGACATTCGTCCCAAACACCCTCGAAGCGAAACTTTGAACCGTCCACCGCAAAGCCTAAATCCCTAGACCAGTAAGACCGAAACCCTAAACTCTAAACTCTTGAGCTTGAAACCGCAAATCCCAAGGGAGGGCCTGAGGACCGACAGTTGCAGCTTCCGGGCGGCAGGCCTGACAATGCAGACCCTACTTAGAGGATCATGGGACTTAGTAAGTAGTCCCCTAAGTGGGGTTATCCTAATTATAAGCTACTTATAACCTTACTTACTAAGTCCCATGAGCCTTTAAGTAGACCCTAAACCCTAAACCCTTATTATAGGACCCTATAGTACCCTTAAAGGGAACCCTAAGCCCTTACTTACTAAGTCCCATGAGCCTTTAAGTAAACCCCTGAACCTCAAAAAACCCGGCAGCCCTGAACCCTTAACCCTTGAACCCCAACCCGGAACCCCCGAACCCCATAGCCTGCCCCTACACCCTAAGACCCCTGAACCCTGAACCCCCAAAACCCTAAACCCTATTACCTCAAAAACCCTAAACCCTTAAGGACCTAAAGAGGGGAACCCCTTACCACTAGTCCCCAAACCATAACCAAAGAACTCCAAACTCAGATAGCTCTGCCTATAGTACCCCAAAACCTGAAGCTACCTAAGACCCCAAAAAGGTAACCCCAGAACCTGAACCCTGAACCCCAAAACCTCAGAACCCAAATCCCGGCAATTATGGTAATAGATCATCAGCAGTATACTACCCTAAACCCCTATAAGGGATCCTATTTTAAAGTCCTGTACTACCCTTTTAGGATCCTCATAATTACCCCCAGAGCTCCAGAACCTTAAACCCTAGGCCCTAAACCATAACCCCCTAACACCCCTCAACCCTAAACCCCTAACCCACAAACCCCCAACACCCCGCAACCCCAAACCCTTATAGAACCCTGTACAACCCTTTAAGGATCCCTCATAACCCCAGAGCTCCAGAACCCTAAAAGCCTAAACCCTAAACCCTCAACCCCAAAACCCCTCAAACCATAGCCCCAGAGCTCCACACCCCAAACCCCGATAACTCTGCCTTGGGCAGAGCTATCGGCAGCTCGCAGTATGCCGCGGCAGGTCTGCAAAGAGCTGAAATATGTGGGGGAGTTAGGGCTTTAGGGTTTAGGGGTTTATCGCTTTAGGGTTTGGGGGTAGGAGTTATGGATTTAAGACACCAAACCCAAACATCCTAAACCATGAACAAAAACCTATAGTCTCCGTTGTATCGTCCTTTATTGGTTTAACCAATCATAGACTTAGGATCCTAAAAGGCCACCCGAAAAAAGGAACTACAATGGAGCCTACTTCGATTATCATGAGACTTAACAACTAGGTTATAATTGGGGTTATAAGTCCCCTAAGTGCGGTTATCTATGTAAATATAACCTACCTATAACCTTACGTACTAAGTCCCATGAGCCTATAAGTAGACCCTAAACTGGCCCAAAATCCTATTATGAACCCCATAGCACCCATAACAAAGGAACCCTAAACCTTACTTACGAAGTCCCATGAGCCTCTAAGCAGAGGCAGGCCCCGAGCCCCCCACCTCCACTGGAGAAGCGCGAGGCTCAAGCAGGCAATGCAGCATGGCCTCGCGGCTTTCTTGCGTTTAAGGATTTGGATTCGGGGCTTCACGTCTGGGGTTTAGGGTTTAGGATCTTGGGTTCCTGTTAACTTTTCATTTATGGTAAGAAAATCATAAACCCCAAAGCTGAAAGGGTACCTTCTCAGCCACTAAGATCATCCGACGGCGGTACGGAGAAGCGTTGTCGCTAATGCTGAACTGCCATCGGCATTACTTCCCTGAACCCCGAAACCCGTAAAGCCAAATCCCTGGACCCTGACCCCTAAATGCCTGAACCCCTGAACCTTGAACTGGAAGACACCGAATGCTTTGAGGATTCGGGGGGAACGCGAGCCTTGACTGGCCAAAGCCACAAAATAGGCTTTAGGCTTACATTGTTGTTTGTAACGACACCCTAAACGCCGCAAGCCCTGGGTCAAAGGGGGTCGCTTCGAATCCTCAAATAGTATGCTTGTGGTATAGGGTGTGCAGGTTAGGGGCCAATCTGGAACCCTAATTTCCATACAGTAAGCCCTCAATCCCAAAACATACTGTCCTTTTGAAGTGAATATTTCTGTCAAACGAGGACGCCAAAAGGACCCGGACCAAAAGAATCAGGTTGAGATGTCCAATAAAACCAGACTAACGTAAGCCAACAACGTAGGGATATCCCACCCACAAGCTTATGTTTGGGTGCTTCTGTCGGTTCCTAAATTTAAAGATGCCCACATTCTAGAACAGCGGCTCTCTGACGGAGATGGATGCAGTTTGTGAGCCTTACAGATCGAAATCTCAACACTGAGCCATGAAGGCTCTAAGACTCTAAGATGAGGGGCGTAACAAATTTGAAAAAAGGCTTTGGAACATATTGACATACTATCTATGCTATATGGAGTGCGAAGGAGTAGCACCCCTAAGCCCAAGGCCCCAAGATTAAACCCTCCACCCTCAACGATTTGGTGTTCATGGGTGCTTTTTTGCCCGCAGAGCTGCAAAAGCTGATCCTCACAAGCCTGTGCTTGCAAAGTCCAGTTCTTAGATTTCCTCACGGGCCCGTGGTGGCCGGTGCAAAGGGATACATGTAACGTTTCAGGTAAATTTGATATCAACTCTCTCAAGCTAAAACACCGCAGTAAACTCTAAACGAGAAATCTGACTTAGTATGCGGCATCATTCGATCACTTGTCAATGCCTGACGCCGTCTCTGCTTGAAGTTTCTAGGCCTGAACATAATACCGGCCTCGCTTGTTTAAACATGAATCGCAAACTCCGGGGGTACATTATACTACTTTGCAATTCCGGCTGTGGTTGGCGTTGTTCTTGACAGTGCCGTTGCTGCATTTTCTGACATATTATAATGCTGGCATTGTTCCTGATGCCGTCGCCGCCGCTGCTGCTGCTGCTGCCGCGACAACGGTGATAATGATGATGATGCTGATGATGACGGTGATGATATCTGAGGATGTGGGCAGAGAGTGTGGAGACTAGCAGTACATTAAACAGAAAGGTAGGCCTGACAAGAGCCTGCGACAAGCACACAGACCACAGTACTACATTGTTGTGATGAGAATATGTACAGCCGCCACATAATGAAATGGGCACTGTACTGCAAAGGGGGACCGACTCCTTTAATCGTAACATGCACGGCATGCCAAAAACCGGACAAAGGGAGGAAATCCTTGCAGTCGAACCATGTGCAGGTATTTGATACTTTACAAATCCATAGCTCGCGCACTGTTTTGCTGTGAGTTTGCGCCCGTCGCGTGAGGGAGAATGCGACGTGGCACAGCTTCCCAAGCATAGAGCTGCAGGGGAGCGCTTGTTTAAACCAGTTGAGGGAGTATCTGCAAGGCTGAGGTCCCTAAACCCTCAACCTTAGGCATTGGTTCATTACATCCGAAGTAAACCCCATAAAGCCTAAATCCTGAAGCCCTGAAACCGCAAAGCCCTAACCCCTAAAATCGATAATTTCACAGCAAACCACACTTGTGCCTTGTCTACAGCTCCCATGGAATCACGTCAAAGGACCGTTTAGATGGAACATTTAGTTAGCCCGTTTGAGCTGCTTGGAAACCATACAAACCTTGCCAAGTGCTAGAAACAACACCGTAAAAAGCCTTTTAAAACCCTGTAAAAGCCCCATGGAACCCCGAACCCCAAACCCTGAAATTCCCCATGAATCCCCGAACCCTAAACCCTAAAAGCCCCATGAATCCCCGAACCCTAACCTCTAAAAGCCCCATGAATCCCCGAACCCTAAACCCTAAAAGCCCCATGAATCCCCGAACCCTAAACCCTGAAAGCCCCATGAATCCCCGAACCCTAAACCCTAACAGCCCCATGAATCCCCGAACCCTAAACCCTAACAGCCCCATGACTCCCCGAACCCTAAACCCTAAAAGCCCCATGAATCCCCGAACCCTAAACCCTAAAAGCCCCATGACTCCCCGAACCCTAAACCCTGAAAGCCCCATGAATCCCCGAACCCTAAACCCTAAAAGCCCCACGAATCCCCGAACCCTAAACCCTAAAAGCCCCATGAATTCCCGAACCCTAAACCCTAAAAGCCCCGTGAATCCCCGAACCCTAAACCCTAAAAGCCCCATGAATCCCCGAACCCTAAACCCTAAAAGCCCCATGAATCCCCGAACCCTACACCCTAAAAGCCCCATGAATCCCCGAACCCTAAACCCTAAAAGCCTCATGAATCCCCGAACCCTACACCCTAAAAGCCCCATGAATCCCCGAACCCTAAACCCTAAAAGCCCCATGAATCCCCGAACCCTAAACCCTAAAAGCCCCATGAATCTCCGAACCCTAAACCCTAAAAGCCCCATGAAGCCCCGAACCCCAGACCCTAAAATTCCACATGATTCCCCGAACCCTAAACCCTAGAAGCCCCATGAATCCCCGAACCCTACACCCTAAAAGCCCCATGAATCCTCGAACCCCAAACCCTAAAAGCCCCATGAATCCCCGAACCCTAACCCTAAAAGCCCCAAGAATCCCCGAACCCTCAACCCTAAAAGCGCCCTGAATAACCCTAAAAGCCCCATGAATCCCCGAACCCTACTGTAAACCCTGAAAGCCCCATGAATCCCCGAACCCTAAACCCTAAACCCCTTAAACCCCCGAACCCCGAACCCTAAAAGCCCCATGAATCCCCGAACCCCGAACGCTAAACCCTAAACCCCTTAAAAGGAGCCCTGCAGCGACCCATTACTCGGCTTTGCGATACTCCCGCGCTGTGCGGAAAACACATCGGGGCCCAAAGAGCCCAACACCCCTGAGTTAAGGAATCTACCTTTGCATTAAAGGACTGTTCTGAATTGAGGAGTTAAGGAATATACCTTTATGTGATAGGGGTATTATGATTTAAGGACTTAAAGAATAGACCTGAATAGCGAGGGCCTTAGTAGTATGATTTAAGCGGCATTCCTTACTGAAGGAACATACCTTGAGTAATAAAGGGGCTCAGTCTTATGATATTTAAGTTGTATTCCTACAGTATTATTTATGGGGTATTGGGCTCTCTGGGGGGAGGCTCGCGCCTCCGTGACGAGTCTGCAGACCATCAGGGCTTCTAGGGCATGGAAGAGGTTTAAAGTGTAGGGTTTAGGGTTTAGGGTTTAGTTTAGGGTAAGAGACTCAGAGCTTAATATGGGTGCCCGACTCATTATGTAAAACAGTTTGTGGTAGATGTTTATTACAACAACATACTTGAGAGTATATCTATAGGGGATTTCCTTGTAGCTGCATGTTCAGGCCCCTATGTAGTCGGGCTTATACCACAGGCTTTTAGGGCTGGCTTAGGGGTTCTAGGGTTTAGTTTCTGGGGCTTAGGGTTTTAGACTTAGGACTTAAGGTTTAGGAGTTTAGGGTATTAGGGCTACAGTTCAGGTAAAACTGCTGGGGGCAGCTGCTGTTAGTTTGGGTGGTAAAGGTGTCGGAGTGATTAGTCATAGCATCCCACCTATACTACAGTACTGCAATATACCCCAAAACGCTCTTGCAAGTGTCCTAAACCCTAAATCCCACACCCTAGATCCTAAACCCTAAATCGTACGAATCGTACTCCCTAAATCCCACACCCTAAATCCTAAACTCCCAAAATCCTAAACTCCCAATTATTGAGGCGGGGCCCCCAAGCAAACACCCGACAAGCCCACCAGAGAGACCTTGGGGGAGCCCCGCACAGGAACCCTATTCTAATTAGAAAGGCCTCAAAACCCTAAACCCTAAATCCTAAACCTAGCCCCTCAACCTTCAACCCTATTTAGTAGTCCTTTTCAACTTTGGGCGACGGGCCTCCAGAAACTAAACGGGGTTCAGGGTTTAGGAGTTTAGAGCTGAGGGTTCAATAGGGCTAAATCCTCCACCGCTGAAGCCAAAGCCTCTTAGGACTACAACGCCATGAACCACTGTGAAATAGAAACCCGCATAGACTTAAAGCTAAACCCTAAACCCGAAAGAATTTCTCCAGGACCCCCCAGGGGTCGTTTAATAGACGCCTTATGGCCCTTAATAGTGGGAAGATGGGGTATGTTAGAGGGTAGCTGGTGGGTTTAGGCTGTTCAAACTAATAATCAGAGGCTCCATAGTAGTTCGTTTTTGGGCTTCATATATAGAATCCCATAAGGTAATCCCAAAAAGGAACTGCTATGGAGCCTCCGGGTAACTAAGACTCGTCGCTTTTAGGATCTCTGTATGCACTGCAGGAGGCAGAAGAGCTCAGTAGACTTCTACGTGATAGCGGTCCGCCTGCTGGCAGTGGCTACCCAGAGACTCCAATATCCCTTAATTAAGGAATATACCTTAAAACAACGGTAGGATCCCTAATATGATTTAAGGTATATTCCTGTAATTAAGGGATATTGGAGTCTCTTGGCTAGGGCCCCCAGTTTGCTTTTCGGTTTCTGGGGTTGTGGATTTGGGCAGTTGTCAAGAATAAGGTCCCCTTTTTGGGTACCCTAAATATTAGGTGCCGTATTGTACTAGGGACCCAACAAGGGACAAAATTCTTGACAACCACCCATTTAGGGCTTTGGGGTTTCGGGGATTGGGGTTTCAGGGTTTTTGCTTCTAGGGTTTAGCGTCGTAGGTTTCGCGGTTTAGGGGCTTTTTGAAGGCTGGGGGATGCGGCTGCCGGGGTTAAAGGTCGAGCCTCGCAGTTGAGTGAATCAATAGGCAATCAACAAGGTGGATAATGCACGTAGACTGGATCAGAATCAAGAGGAATCGGACTCTGACTTGAAAATGGGGCGAAGACTAGGGAAGAACCGCGCATAGCCTAAACCCAAACCCACAGACCCTATGAATGAACTCCAAAGCCCCACATCCGAAAGACACCGAAACCAGATAATTATTCAAGCTCAAGATCAGAATGGCTTTCCTCAAACCTAAGCAGGGTTGTATTCTCGGAAGGATCCCACCGCCATTTTGGCCTGGGCCTTTAGAACCCCCAGGGCTACTACTTCAAGGCTCATGGGACTACGTAAGGTATCAAGTAGGTTATACTTCGGATAACCCCACCCAATGGACTTATAACCCCCAATTATATCCTACTTACCAAGTCCCATGATCCTTTAAGTAGCCTAGACCGGATTTCATCAGTTTGATATCTCAGGCATGTTGCGTGTTGTAGGAGCCACCTGGAACACGGGCCATCAGGAAAGGTGGGTTTGTTGTCGCCGTAGATGTGATATTACAATTCGTGCCCGCTCATCCTGGCCCAGCCGAGTAGTGGCCCATGGGGCACAACACCATTGTACACATAGCGGCACCAAATCTCGAGCACCTGGAGATCGTACTGGGACTCTGGGCTCAAACTCTCCATGCTGCCATCTTTGTGCATCGCCACAAACTGGTCCCGCAAGTCGACAAGCAGCGGTTTCAGCCCAGTATCCAGAGTAGATTTCGGCCAGAGCGTCGCTGGGTCGCCCATGATCAGGTCCTTTAAGGAAGGTCTAGGTTCGAAGGTTCAGCATTTACTGTAGGGGCATTAGTAGTTAGAAAGGTGTTTCTAGGGGTTCCTTATTACAATTGCAGTAGAATGGGGCCCTGAAGCCCTATTCTAACTATTAAGGCCCCTATACTATATCCTTATAATGACCCTTGTAGTAACCCTTATAGACCCCTTTTAAAGGAACCCCTGTTCTAATGATTGAAGCCCCCTGTAGTCCTCTTTAAGGAACCCTTTGAAGGAGCCCAATTGTTACTATGTATGAGGGCCTGCCCCTAAACCCTAAACCGTCTGTTTCTGATTTTTGTTAAGCGCTCCCGGGCCGAAACGAGGTTCACGTTTTCATGTCTGGGCTGACTTGATTCCATGATGGGTTTAGGGTTTAAGGTTTGTTCGGGTTAAGGGTTTAGGGTTTAGGGTTTAGGGTTTTGGGTTTAGGAATCGTTGAAGGAATCCCTGGAAGAGTCTTCTTGGCTGACTTCTGAGCCCCTTCCTAAAAGTTAAACTTTCGGGCTCCTTACTATAGTTGATATAGAAAACCAGAAAGACAAAGTCCAAAGAGCCAACCAGAAGAACCCCAAGATGTATGGTCGGGTTTTGTAAACCTCAAAAGGATAAAGGTTACCCAACTGTGCATGCTGTGTACCCGAATCTTAGAGCTGTGCTGACTCAGAGCTTCCATTGGCAAGCTGTCCCATGCGTTCTAAGCTCAAGACCCCAAACCTACCGGGGCCTTAATCATTAAAATAAGGTATTGGGGTATATTAAACGGTATTCACAATAAGGACCCCCCCCCCCCAAATAGTATAGGTTATTATTGAGGCCCTATACCAAACCCCCATAATACCCCTTATAGTAATCTTTATAAACCCATTTACGAGAAACCCTTTAAAGGAACCACCTCTAAACCCCTAAACCCTAGATTAACACTGAACCCCTAAACCCCTAAACCCTAAACCCTTAAGCCCCCAAACCTGAACCCTACAGATCCCTTTAAAGGACCCCTTATAGATCCCTTTTAAAGGGACCCTACGAGCCTTCTTCATCGCCTTGGCGAACTCCGCCCAGTCCTTGCTGGGTTTCGGGTCCAGGGTTCAAGATTCAAGGTTCAGGGTTCAGGGTTTAGGGTTTGATTTTTTTGTTTAGGGCTCCTTTTCGATCTGCAGAGTGCTTTACGAAAGGGTTTAGGGTTTAGGGTCTAGGGTTTAGGGTTCTTTTTTTTTGAACTCCTTTTCTTCAGAGCCAGCAGTCTGACCTCTAGAAAGGCTTGTGCAGCCAGGACAGCTAGGCCCTTTAGAGGTTCAGAGGTTAGAGTTGAGGGTTTAGGGGTTAAGGTTTAGGGTTCAGGGTTTATGGTTTCGCTTCTGGCAGCGGTTTGGGGTAGGGTCTGGCACAAGGGTTTGGGGGGCTTTCAGGGCGCTGCACGTCGGTTTAAGGGTTAGGGGCTAGGATTTAAGGTTTAGGGGAGATATATCCCTGAGACTCAAGCATGCAGATAGTACCCACTTCGCATAGTGGTCTAAAGCCCACAAGCATTACCTATATTCGGCTATGCGGCTACATGAGTCTTAGGGTAAGGGTGTTCCAAGCACTTTACGGGATGTGAGAACTTGTTTACGGTCTTGGGGATTGCATATGTCAAAGCTTTGGACAGAAATCAATGGTAGAGTTCAGGCTCAGCTAATGTGGACTTATCCTCAAGCAGCAAGAGCACAGGAACCCTACTATATGTCCTTGCCGTTCTTCTCCGCGATTGGCCCGAAGCACTCAGCCATGCCGCTCTCCATGCCTCACACTTCCCCTAAGGGTGCACGTGCAGTACCCTGAATTAAGGACATGACCTTTACTCATTTGAAGGTGCCCAATCATCATACTAAATCGCCGGAATATTCACGTACTCAAAGGTAATACTCTGCGCTGCAATGCTAAACCCCAGTACCTATAATCATGCATACCAGATACCGACCGTAGGGTTAGATGAGAAGGGTCTTCGGGTGTAGAGAATGTAGAGAAAGGGCTTATGCCTACTATACGGTGTCTGAAAACGTTCTTAGCGCCCATTGCATCAACTGCAGGACGACTCCCGGCCTCTTGCAGGGCCTATATATATATATATATATATGTATATTTATATGTGTGTGTATATATATATATATATATATATATTATGTATATATATATGTATATATATATATGTATATATATATATATATATGTATATATATATATATATATATATATATATATAACCAAATGCACTGCAAGCCGATTCCAATGCAGCACTTTATGCCCCTTGGCCTGACTATGGAAGGCCGCCGGTATTCATATGCGCATTGTACTCCGTCTCACTGACAGCCCACAAATTCTGCGCACACTGGCACCAGGTGTGCAGACCTCTGCAAATGTGTACCCTTCTCCCAGGCATCTTGATATCTGTTCTCAGCTGCGGCTTGCCCTCTTCGAACTGCACACTATCGTAACATTCTGCCACTTCGGCGGACTGGTGCGCGATGGCATCCACGAGCATCACCCCGCCATCTGTCGCGATGGCTACCACCCTCTTTATGGAAGACCAAACCTTTGCTACGTAGGAGATACAGGGCGATACCTCCCATCACCCCGGCCGTCTCCGCTGCATGCGCGTACACAGGTGGTTGCCGTCACTACCCGACTCTGGTGGTGAGGGCCGGCTAGCCTTCTGTTCGTGTTGGCGCAGCTTTGTTTAATGAATCGTTTCTGCGAATCTACTCCAAGACCCTTTTTATAAACCCTTAATATACTCCTATACCTTAACCCCTTAATGTATTCCTAAACCCTTTATAAACCCTTGATGTTAAGCCCTAACCCCTTAACACACTCCTAAACCCTAAACCCCTAGGGAGGGCTCGAATAAGGATTACTTTGACGACATGACTATACTGGACTTAGAACCCTTATTGTAATTTTAGCTGTTTCTTAGGGATTATAATCACCAAAAATTAAAAACTATTTCTAAGTACCCCTAAGATGACCCTTCTCAGAGAGTCCCGTGCATGCAGGCTTCCAGTGTGCCCCTGCCATGGTTTTCGGGGTTCAGGGTTTGGGGTTTGAGGTTTAGGGGTTTAGGGTTTCTTTTTGTGTTTTTAAAGTGTGTTGCGGCCTTCTTAGGGTTTCTTTAGGGTTTCGGCTTAGGGTCTAGGATTCAGGCTTTAGGGTTATGGTTTAGGGCTCAGGGTTTCGGTTTTAGGGCTTAGGGACTGAACGTATAACCCTGCATCCCTAAGCTACCAAACCCGTAAGCCCCTGGACTCTAAACCATAACTTTGCACTGCGAAGACAGAGGGTCTTAGGCACGGCCGCCGTGCAGTAAGAGTCTACATAATAGGGCTACTATCAGGGTCCTACTATATCTGTATCATGAATATTATTCAACTATTACTGAGTGAGGGCCGTACCCAAATGAGGTCCAAAGTCTAAGGCTGAAGCACTGAACATGACGCGGAAATCCGCACACGATATGACACCTGATGTCGGCGCCTCGATAATTAAAAAATTAGTACAATTGTTCATAGGAGCCCTAAGGCCCTAAGGAAGACTACAGGACGTTTTTCGGTTTCACATTCTAAGCCCGAAACCTGAAACGCTTAAGCTTAAAGTCTGAACATCACTTCACTAACCCCCAACAAGCCCTAGTAAGACTTATTATAGACACTAAGTACACGCTAACTCCCTAAGCACTAGACCGTGCTGACAAGCCCAGCCTTTCAAGCCACACATGTACACGTGGGTCTTCTCGTTTTGCATGAGCTCCCACAGCTCGTCCTTGCATCGCCAGTACACGTTCAGGGATTTAGTTACCACATTGAGCTCGAGGGATTAGAGAATTTATCTAGACCCCCAAGCTACCCTCTGATAAACCCGAAACACCCAGTATTGAGGCTCTATTGAAGGGCACTTGAGGGGTCCTGGTATGTGTCTGAGAATGCACTGGCTGCGGGTCTGAGCTGTATCTCCAACGCAAATGACAGTTCTGGAAACCTTCTGATGGAATCGTGAAGCTAGCAAAGTTCAAATTTTGAGCGACAAGCCCGAAACCCTGAAAGTAGGTTCAACATAAGCCAAACTCATTGGAAATGGAACTCATAAACCCTAAAGCAAATGCTGCAATGCAAATCTAATCCCTAAGCATGTGGGGTCCAACTGTGACTGTTTAGGGTTTGGGGTTTGAAGTACTTGCAATTTTTGTGATTGTGCCCTAAAAGTGTGTTGCTTCGCAAGGGTTGAGGCTACAGTACAGCAAACCTTATACCCGGAGATTCATGCAGCGGCGAGTCGGCATACTCAGCCATCTTTGTCTGAATATACCTGGGCTGTGTCAGGGACAAGCTCCTACACGCAACCGCCCCATGAAAGCTGCAGTTGTCTTGGGGTTCGGGCCAGGCAGAAGCACTCTAAATCCTTCACTCCAAAATCTTTTGCCTGTATCGTCGTCTTGGATGGGCTTGGAAATCATCCACGGTCATTCGGGTAGCTAGCATCCAAAAACTCTAAACCCCAAAGCTTAAACCCTGAAATTCCGGAAACGCTAAAACCCTAAAATCCGAAACCCTGAACTCCAATAAGATCAAACGTCCAAACATCGGAACCAGGCAAAGTTGCATCTTCTGACCCTCAGCGTTCTTGTCCTCACGGCTGATGGCGTAGTCATAGCCTTTGAGCTCGCAGTTCTGCTTCGGCTTCAGGTGTGCGAGTCGAAATCTATGTTAAAATGCTAAGGAGGTCTGGAGATCAGCTGTAGGTATGCCTTCTGACTTTGTTAGATTCCCTGGAGAATGACACGGTTGATGATATAAGTCCGGCATTACCCATAATTTTTTATAGGTTAGGGTCCTTGAGGTAATGCAGGATTCACATCATCAACAGCATGTTACTCCTTTCCCGGTTGCCCCGGCTGGGTCTCGGGCTCAAGCCCTGCTCCTCACCCACCACTCCCCACCACTCCCCTCCCGACTCCCGAATCCCCACTTCCACTCCCACTCCTTCTCCTACTTCTGCTCCTACGCCCACTCCCACTCCCTCTCCCACTCATTCACAGTCGCTCCCACTCACTCCCACTACCACGACGACGTTGAAGCCGAAGAACCCACCATCACCACCGCCACCGCCACCACCACCACCGCCACCGCCACCGCCACCATGACGACTATTACGATGTTGGCCAGAAGGCGCAGAGCGCCCTAACCGAAGTTGCGTTCCATCGCCTCTGCATGCATGCAGAAACCTAGTTCATGTGCCAAGCAGCGGAAGTTGTCGGGATACTTCTCCTTGTAGACTTTGTGCTCCTGAGTTTAAGGGTCCGGCGTCCGGGGTGTATTTGAGATCTGCGAGTGTCGGGCTTTAAAGGATGTGAAAAGCCGAACTTAAGCTAACACAACCCAAACCCTGAGCCCTGAACACTATCAGGTCGAACACTCTAGCCTGTGCAATGTGGGATTTCGTTACACTAAAGCTTTGAAAATGTACAGCACCCTAAAGATTACCCTTGTAGTATCACCGTACCCCTGGAGTACCCCTTTCAGCAACCTGATGGTGCCCTTACGGTACTCTTAAAAAATCCTACTGCGATATTTTGTTGCTAGATCCCTAAACCCTAAACCCTAAACCCTAAACCGCAAAGCCTGAACCCGACTCAGGGCTTCGAGTTCTTGGTTTAGGAGTCTACCAGGATTTTCCAAGGTCCCTTTCTAGGATACCCAGTAACCTAAGAAGAAAAAGGCCTCTCTTTTTGGTATTGGGTAACTTGATAAGGAACCTAGGACTACAAAAAGGGAATAAGGGTACTACTGGGCATCCTAGTAATAGAGCCCTAGTGGCCCTTCATAGTGGGTATTTGGGGTACGTTGAGGGTAGTTGGGGGGGTCTAGGGTTCAGGGGCCAATAATCACCCTTCTCGGAGTAAAGATTACAGTCGGGATCCAGATTCTTGGCACACCGTGGCGCATGCTGTGCTACCCATGAGTTACAACCTAAGCCCTCAACGAGCCCCTAGAAGCAGGATCCCCAATACCCTCAAACCTCTAGTGGTTTAGACCGAAGGGTCTGGCAATTCTTATTGAATTAATGTGCCGGTCGGTTTAGGAATATGGGCTCCTTTAGTGCGTCGGCTCGGGGGCTAATTCCGACCGGTACCAAAAATTTGGGCGGTCTAATTACTGCGTTTTTTTTTGGCTGGAGGGACTTTTTTGGTGGCGGGGCTGTGCTGTTTGCTGATGGTCAATCTTAAGGCAGCCACGACCTGAACCCCCACCCAAACCCCCACCCAACCCTAAAACCCTGGCCCTGAAGCCCGAAAATCTCTTGCAGAATTGTTTCGCTTATTGGGGCGTCAGGAATGAAAATCTGTACTACTACTGTACTACTACTGTACTACTATTCTACTATACCTTGATTATTGGGGGGGGCTGCTAGGGTGAACCGCCGAATCGGGGATTGGACCCTAGCTCAAAAGAGGCCTCTCCAGTACTAAAGTTTGTATAAAAAATTAAGTTTTGGGTCGAATCTGGACCGACCCCCCTTTGGAAGGGTTTAGGGCTTAGGGTTTAGGGTTTGTTATAGGGTTTAGGAGTTTAGGATTCGTTAGGGTTTAGGGTTTGTTAAGGTTTAGGGTTCAGGGTTTAGGGTTTCAGGCGCTGGCTTTATGCTTTGCTTATTGGGGGAATGTGCTCACTGGCTTTATGCTTTGCTTATTGGTACTATTTCTGTACTATTACTGTATTACTACTGTACTACTGTACTACTGTGGTACTACTACTGTACTACTAGTGTACTACTGTACTACTATTGTACTACTACTGTACTACTACTGTACTACTATTGTACTACCACTGTACTACTGTTGTATTACTATTGTACTACTGCACTATTATTGTACTACTACTGCACTACTACTGTACTATTATTGTACTACGGTACTATAATCGTACTACTACTGTACTACTATTGTACTACCACTGTACTACTGTTGTATTACTATTGTACTACTGCACTATTATTTTACTACTACTGTACTACTACTGTACTACTATTCTACTATACCTTGATTATTGGGGGGGGCTGCTAGGGTGAACCGCCGAATCGGGGATTGGACCCTAGCTCAAAAGAGGCCTCTCCAGTACTAAAGTTTGCATAAAAAATTAAGTTTTGGGTCGAATCTGGACCGACCCCCCTTTGGAAGGGTTTAG
This sequence comes from Symbiodinium sp. CCMP2592, assembly GCA_905221615.1. Classification (NCBI taxonomy): domain Eukaryota; class Dinophyceae; order Suessiales; family Symbiodiniaceae; genus Symbiodinium; species Symbiodinium sp. CCMP2592. Next base: position 282,381 of record CAJNDT010005079.1, read on the forward strand.
GGCTTAGGGTTTGTTATAGGGTTTAGGAGTTTAGGATTCGTTAGGGTTTAGGGTTCAGGGTTTAGGGTTTCAGGCGCTGGCCCCGACCCCCCCGACCCCCGACCGCGCAGTCGCGCAGACCCTGCACCCAAGCCAGCCCCCAAACCCCGGCACCTCCCAATTCCCTGCCACTCAGACCCCTGACCCCTGTCCGGGGCTACCGGTTCCGCACTAAACCGACCGCAACTTTTTGGTCGGGGGGGGGGGGGGTACCCTAGTACTAAACCAACCGCCACATTATTGATTGGTGCAGGGTTCGAGCGTCGACATTGAACTAAATCAAGCCTGTACCACCTCTTTTGCTTGATAGGGGTTCCTACCAGCCGTGATATCCCCACTCGAATGTACGCTTGTGTGCATTCAGGTCGACCTGAACCTCAAGCTTATAAAATCCAAGCGTTCTAAACAAACTCAAGAGGGGCACTTCAAGCCGTCGTTCCTACATCCAGCACCTCTTTTAAAGGAGAGCCATGAGAATTATTATTAAGGCAGCGCACATCGTCGTAGAGCAGCGACTTGGAGTAAGGAACACCTCGGTCGATCCCATGCAAGAGGGTTGATAATCTTTATCCGCACGGGGGGGGTGTACCGTGCCTTATTAAGAGTGAGATCTACAACAAATGTGGAGACCACACGAGGATGACATCTCTTACTATTCAGGCCCCTAATATCAGGGTTTAGCTGGTGTTGTCAAGCCGCAGGAATGTGCGCTCTAAACCTCGATGGATGGGCGCGCTTCGGTTAAAGGCAAAAGGCAAAAATTACAGTGGTGTTCTCCAGCTTATGGTTTGGAGCTGCATGGATTAGCAAGGTTCTGTCTAGGGCTTCCATAGCCTGAAAGGATGTAACTAGAGCTCTGCCACGACTGCGCGCGTAGCGGACAAATTGGTTTAGGAGTCAGCCTGAGCCTAAGCCCTAAATCCTAAACCCTCAACCCTGGGCCCTATACCTTCCAGGGTGGCCCTTTAATAGAGCCCTCATGGCCCTTAATAGCGGGTATTTGGGTATGTTAGAGGGTCGCTGGGGGGTTCTAGGTAAGCCCTATATACCTTCACCAAGGCACCCATGAACAGCCAGGCCAAGCCCTTGAAGTGACGGCTGCCCTTGGAATGGAGGGCGGAAGTGCATCTCCGAAAAACTGAGCATTGAGGCGATTGAGGATTTGGGGTTTAGGGGTTCGGGGTCTTAGGGGTTTAGGGTTTAGGGGTTTAGGGTTTAGGGGTTTAGGGCCTTCGTCAACTGTGAAGGATTGAGGCAGACAGAATTGCACTGCATGTTTCGAGTACAGACTAACGAGGAAAATTGGGGCCTTAATAATTCGAACAGGGCTCCTTTGAAGAGTTCCTTAAAGGGATCTATAGTGGGGATCTATAATGTAGGGGCCTGAATTATTAATATATACTTAGATCAAGTCTTTGGGAGCCCGCTATACTGTAATTATAATAAGAAACCACCAGAATAATGGAGGTATTTATTTTGGCCTCTATAGTAATTACCATTGCTAGACTGCCAAACATTCAGACACCTGCGCTCGCTGTGGGGGCATTGATGCAGTTTATGCTGTAGGTGTATGCACTCTTTTTGTATGCACGATCTCGCTGATTCACAGTTTTGCAACCATGCTCGGGCTTGCATGAAGGCAGCTGCGCCCTGCGGCCACGCAATATCGCCGCAGGAAACATCCCCTACACCCTAAACTCATGATGGACATGCGATTGTCAGTTCTTTCGTGCTAGGCATCTGAGGTTTTGCAGCCTGCTTCGGCTGTGTGGGTTCTGACGACCTCTATAGTGCCCAGGCCTATTCATTTGGGTAGTTGTCCAAATTGAGGTCCTTTTTGGGGTACCCTAAATGATAGATGCCGTATTATGATAAGGATCCAAAAAAAGGAGCCTAATATTGACAACCACCCACTTAGAGGTCTCGGGTTCTCCAAAACCCCCCAAGTACCCTTTAAAGGGCTCTGCTGGGGATTACAATAAAGGGTAGTCAAACCCCGTATATCATCGTAGGTTACGTTCCTTCTTTTCTAAAGTCTAAGGACCCGCAGCCCAAACCCTAAAAGTCTGAGCCATGACCTGGAAAAAGGAAGCCATTTCTACTTCCACTACTACTGCTACTACTCCTCCTCCTCTACTGCTATTGTCAAGAAGGAAGCGTTCTGGATGCTTTGTCCAAGCCGCCCCCTTGCCGAAGAGACCCGACACCTTTGCCTTGAGTCCCTGGGCTCAGGAAGGGTTGCCCTAAGGGTTTTTTAAGGGTTTAGGGGTTAGGGGTTTAGGGGTTCCTTTAAGATTGCCTTCGAGGCTTCCGTTTTAAGTTCTCTATAAAGTCTATAAGGGCTACTATAAGGATGAAGGTTGCTCCACGGGTCCGTTAAAAGAGGGCCGATTTTGCCGGAAGGGGCCTTTTTGTAACGACTAGGCTTCTTCCAAAGGGCAGAGGGGGAAGAAGGCGGGCATGGACACTATCGCATACTGATAAGATGATGGGGCCACATCGTCACAATATGCCACAATATTACATAGGTCCAAGGTCATTTGGAGGAGGGACTGCAGGGCAGCCCTAAATTCCCAACCCTGAAGCTTACATGCTCAACCCCCTTAAACCCTCAACCCCAAGAACCATAAACCTCATGGTTTAGGGTTTAGGGTTTAGGGTTTAGGGTCTCGTAATCCAAAACGGCACATATTACTGCCACTGACAGTGTAAGCCCGGAACCCTGAACTCGAAGCCGTAAATCCTGAATCCTAGACCCTGAACCCTACTTGAAGGCTCATGGGACTTAGTAAGTAAGGTTATAATTAGGTTCTAGGATAACCCCACTTAGGGGACTTATAACCCCAATTATAACCTACTTGCTAAGTCCCATGATCCTCTAAGTAGACCCTAAACCCTAAACCCCTAAACCCTGAACCCTGGATCCCAGACCCAGGACTCTTAGCCTCTGAAACCCAATCTTCTACATGGGTGGCTGTCAAAATTTGGGTCCCTTTTTGGGTACCCTAAACAATCGGTGCCGTATTATAATAAGGACCCACAAAGGGGGCCCTATTTTTGACAACCACCCAAATAGAAGTGCTGCGGGAATGGCCTTGGCTGCACCGGCCTCTGGCACGTCGGGGATACGGTTCACGAAGGTATATTATACGGTTACTAGGATACCCAGTAACCTAAGAATAAAAAGGCCTCTCTTTTTGGTATTGGGTAACTTTATAAGGAACCTAGGACTACAAAAAGGGAATAAGGGCACTACTGGGCATCCTAGGTTATTAGATTAGAGACTAAACGGGGGTAATATTGCTAACACATACCCCAAACCTTAAAGGCCTACCTTAACCCCTTGGCCCTAGTAACTGTTCAGATACCTGAGTTCGGTTCCACGTTCGGCTTTGTTTGGATGAAATGCGCTTTCCTGTTTGGGGGCTCATTTGAGCTTCCTTAGGGGGTGTTCGTTTTGGCTTCCTTAGCGTTTTGGGTGGTTTAAGGTTTAGGGGCTCGTGTTGGCTTCCTTAAAGTCTGGGGGTTAAAGGTTTAGGGGACTCGCTTTGAGTTCCTGGAAGCGTGTCGCTTCTGGGTTTACGGATAATCTGAAAGCAAAGTTCCAACCCCAAAAGCCCAGACTCTGAAATGTCATTGTAAGCCACAAAACCTGGAATCCCCTCACTACACTGCCTCCACTTCCACACCTATCCCACACAAAACAAGTCCCCAACCACGACTCCCTCCCCCTGCCCCCCTGAACCCTATGCCCTAAACCCGAACCCTAAACCCGACCCAAACCGTGAACCCCATCCGACAGTGGACATACCCAGAGAGCCCAATACCGCTACACCCAGGAATACAGCTTAAATCGTGATATGAGGCCCCTCATAATTTGAGCTATAGGGACGGTGAACAAGTCTCAAACGTTCCGCAGGTCCAGCGAGACCCAGACTCGAAAACACTTCAATTTGCAGTAGACCTTAATTAGGTCCTAGAAGGCATCCTTCAAAATTTGAGCAGTGCTTGGGGGATACTTGAGATGGTTTTCCAGAACGGATTTGGCACGGCCTTGTCGTTGAACAAGAGCCGCAAGTAGGATCGCATCGGAGCAATGCCGGTGCCTGGGACACATTATCTCATACGGGAGTTTCAGACATGTGGCCATCATCTAAACCAGTAGTTGGAACCTCCTGGACCTTAAAACACTAAATCCCCAAGCCCATGTGCCGGTTTGTGGGGTAGCAGGGCTTGACGGGATTTGCCTTTTTCCCCTGTTGCTTGGGGTGTGACATGTGGTGTAGGGCTTGCGTGAAACAGCTCAACCATAAACCCTTTACCGTAAGTGTCAACCTCCTTGAAGTCGTAAACCCCTAGGCGGCAATTCCTACATCCAGACATCCAAAACCCTCAGCTCCTCAACCCTGAAATGCAAACATATGTTCCACCCTTCCCTCCGTCAACCGTAGTTTTTCGGTTTAAGGCAGGGGGTCGTAAGCATAAACACGTTCATATACGTAAAGGACGCCCAAAGACTAACATCAATTCTTCGCCCCTAAAGCCCAAACCCTAAACTTAACCCTGAACCCCTAAACCCTGATCTTACACTCAACCCTCATAGCCGCAAATCCTAGATCCCCCGTGCAAAAAACCCGTCAACGCCCCCTATCTTCTAGAACCTTGAAGATGTTTAGACGAGCTCTTGGCCAAATCCCTCTAACACTAATTACCTCAACCCGCAGACGCAAACCTTAGATTCCTTAGAATGCTTGTTGAATAGAACCCTACTTGTCGTGAACCATGGGGAACTAAAGGTTAACCTTTTTTGGCTACATAGGGATGATATAGGGACTATACTACCCAAAATACGGTTAAAGGTTACCTACTCTACTACTAGGGAACCATCAACAGACCCAGAATCCCCACCTGTGGCCAGCATGATGATATTGGCCTCGGGGTCCTCAGGCCTCAGTCGACAGAGTCTCTCTGAGGCAAGAAAGCTTGGAACATAGGGTTTACGGGTTTAGGGTTCAGGGGTTCAGGGTTTAGGGTTTGGGGTTTAGGGTTCAGGGTTCAGGGTTTAGGGTTTTAGGGTTTTAGGGTTTAGGGTTCATGAATGAGTCACTGTAGTTAATTCCATGATGTTCATGCATGCGATAACAGAAACTTCATTGCGATGAAAGTTGCGATGATAACATTTGCAACTGAGCCACGCAGCCGTATGATTCTAGCATTACTGCCGCGAGTGCTGCGCTGGGATAAGAACCAGCACAGCAGTCAGCATCAGCATTAATTTCCAACAACAAATGAACCAGCATCACCACCATAATATTTATCGCTACCGTAACAATCATCATGGTGCGATAAATGGTAGCGAAGACAAGGAACATTGCCAAAACGACAAGCACCTTCTCCATCGATATCTCAGCGAAATCTTTCACCATATCACAATGACATCACCGTCACCACCATCATCCTCATCCACACCTGCATCCACATCATCATCATCATCATCATCACCATCAAGATCGTCATCGTCATCCGCGCCACCATCAACAAAAACATCAATGTCATGACCTTCACTACCTTCACCATCATTGCAGTCATAACCAGCCCATTGTCGACGGCAGCAACAGCAGCAGCAGCGGCAGCAGCAGCAGCGGCAGCAGCGGCAGCAGCAGAGAAACTCCCGGACAGAACAGAAATACAGAACCCAAAACTGAACCCTGGACCTCAAACGACCCCTTTAAGAAAGCTCTAGAACCCCATGAAGCCAACTGAAGGCCAGGGGCAGGAGCATCTCGGCACCCGTCGGGCCCGTGATGAGAACGTCGTCTCCTTTCAGAATTTCGACATAGTTCAGGCTTAGACCCTAAACCCTATGAGGGCGTAAAGGTTTAAAATTTTCGGGGCTGCAAGGTTCCTGGAAGGGTTCTACCAGAGCCTCTAGAAAGTTTTTGTAACCCGCCCTGGATAGGCTTAATTAGGATACTGCACAGATACCCAGTACCCTAGGAATAAAAAGGCCTCTCTTTTTGGTATTGGGTAACTTTATAAGGAACCTAGGACTACAAAAAGGGAATAAGGGTACTACTGGGCATCCTACGGTTGATGATGTAAATCCTGCATTACCTTAAGGACCCCAAACTACGGGAATAATGGCATATTCCTTATCTACTATTTATTTGCTAGTGGGTAATATTAACCCCAAAAGTGTAAAGTGTATCCACCCAGCTACTAAGGGTTTAGCCTATCATGCTATTAGGGTTTGGGGCAGAGGGTCGCGTATGTATTTACAGAGTTTACTCACCGCCTGTTATCCTGCAGGTGGGGTGTCGGAAAATCCTGTAATTGCAGGGCTCTGGGGCTTAACGATTCAAGGATTTGGGATTGCAGACGTGGCAAAATCAGCCTAAACCCTTAACCCTAGACCCTTAACCCTAAACTCTAAACCCTAAACCCTAAACCCTAAACTCTAAACCCAAAGCCCCTAAACCCCTAAACCCCTAAACCTGCAACCCTCCATCCGAAACCAACCCCAAGTTTCAGGTCTTCGGCCTTTGGGTTCGCAGCCTCTTGCAAGCGTTATAGGATCCTTAAAGGGAGGGTGGTTCAAGGGGGGAGGGTACAAGGAATCCTTAGGGGACTGTAAGGGAAGCTTAGGGAGTACTACGGAATCACTAGGCTATATACCCCCCTTGGACGCCCCTCCCTTAAGGATACTATAAAAGTGCAATGAGCCCGCCGAAGGCACGCAAGCCCCACACGGTTTAGAGTTTAGCAAAAGGTCTCCATTGTAGTTCCTTTTTTGGTTAACCAAAAACTCTATTATAGGATCCTAACCATAAAATTGGTTAACCCAAAAAAGGAACTACAATGGAGACCATAGGTATAGTTTAGAGTTAAATGCTGAGAGCAGAAGCCAAGCTCTCAGCCTAGAAACCCTGATTAAACCGGAAGCCCTCAATCCCTAGCCGGCCCTGAACCCCTGAAGCCTCATAACCTGAATCTCTGCACGTGGCTGCCTCACGGATGTGCGCTTTTGCTAAAGGTCAAGCTTACACGCGATGGAGCCAACCACACAACCTCTTCGATCTAGAGCAGATCTTCACAGAATGCAATTATCAAAAGTACATTGGAACCTGGTCTTGCAAATATATATGGGGGTCCTTTGCGGTGGTCCGTCTATCTTGTACACCCCTAAGAACTGCAAACGGCTCCACACTTCGGACTTCTCGAAACTCCTATGCCACAAAACGGCATCCTGGTGACATGTCGCAGATGTGGTTTGAGCACACGCCGCGATACACCTGAACAGGGCATCGTTCATGATACAGCTCCAAGTATAAGACTAGTACCCCATTACTTTGTGTTAGCCTACATGTTACACTTAAACCCGCTTCAAAAGTCCATGACTGGCGTCGACTTTGGGCTAAAGGGAACGCCAGAAGGTTGGAATATGGTTTCAGGGTAGGATACCCTATAATTTACCATAAAGGGCTTAGGATAATCATATTCCAACTTTCTGGCTTTTACTTTATGTGAAGTTGTCATGGCCAGCACAGGGGGTTGCGCGAGATCTGGTTTTGCAGAACTCACCGATCGAACAAGTTGTACGCAGGCTCCAAAACTAAAGCTTCTGTAAGGATTCTGGGCTTATCCTTAAGGACGAAAAGAACCCTGAAAGGGTTTAGGGTTCAGACAGCTTATAGGGGTTCATAGTATAATTGTATAGGGGGCCTTCTTTTAAGGGTCATTTGGTCCTTAAGGATTGGGTTTAGTTTAGGGTAGAGGCGTTTAGGGGTTGAGGGTTATTTGAAGGTTGCCCACAACGACTTGGAAATTGAAATACAGGCTTTGGATTTAGCCATTGCCTATGGCAGTTAAAAGGCTGCTAAACCACAAAACGTCAAAGGTCTCTACTCAGCTCTAATACTTACTTCCTCGATGCCCGCGGAAATAGGATTGAAGCTCCAACTTGCGGAGTAGTACAAAACCATGAGAAGCCAACCCGAAGGGTCCGTGTGCCCAAATAGGGTTCCTTTTGGGGGTTCCTTTAAGAGGTTCCTTTAAGGGTACCATAAGGGTTTTGGGATATTTGGCTATAATTAAGGGTCCATGTACCCAAATAGCATATACATTGGCCTTAAAGTACTACGTACTCCCTAGATAGGTACATTGGGCCCAAAGTATATACTGTCTGGGTACATGGGCCCTTAGGGCCGTGAGAAGCCAACAACGTCAAAGCTGGGGTATTGGAGAATCAAGAAAAACCTTACATAAACCCCTAAACCCCTACCCCGGTCAAAGGTTTAGAGATTTGACGTCAGAGATTCTGCGAGTTCGCGATACCCGGTGCCACCCTAAACGCTATCCCTTCCCTCCCTGAACTCTAAACCCGCCTTGTTCTCTGGGAAGGCCGTGCCGGCCTTGTCAGGCTTGTCCTGGTTCAGGGTTTAGGGCTTATAGGGGTTCTAGGATTATAAATTATAGGGCTTATAGGGTTCCTAAAGGGGTTCTTGCAAAGGCATCTATATGGGCTCTTTAGGGGTTTACGGTTTAGAGGGGCTAAAGGGGTGAGGGAATTATGCTTCTTGGGTTGCCGGTTTATAGGGATTTAGGGACCTTGGGTTCGCGGTTTCGGGCTTTAGCGTGTACTATAAGGGCCTTAATATTTAGAATAGGGTGTTGAGGCCCATTATACTATACTCTATACTTACGATGAGCCCCCAAAATAGTATAGGCAATTAGTAGGGCCCCCCATATTGGGGTGTATGGATTTATAAACCGCAACTAGGATGCCCAGTACCTAGGAATACAAAGGGCTCCCGTTTTGGTGTCTATAAGGAACCTAGGACTACAAAAAGGGAATAAGGGCACGACTGGGCATCCTGGGCAACAGAACCTGTTGGGACCTGAAACCCAGGCCACAGGCCTTGGAACTTAGGCACCCAACCCTACTGTAGGAGCCTTGACAGTTAGAATAGAGCTCCCTTAACGGGTTGCTTAAAGGGGTTAGAATAGAGCTCCCTTAACGGGTTCCTTAAAGGGGTCTGTAGGGGATACTACAGTAGGGTTTCTACAATAGAGGGACTTTAAAAGTTTGAATAGGGTTGTGGGATATAAATTATAGTTGTAGTCAGGAGCCCTCAAGGTAGCGTAGGTAATTGCCTAGGCCACTACATGACACCCACAGTTCTAAACCCTTTACTGCCCTAAACTCGCAACCCTGAATGTAACATCCTGAACCGTAAGCTCTAAAACTAATGACACTCGCGCCTCGCCGACTTCGCGATTCGCATAGGTGCCGTCTACTTCGACCACACGCTTGACGCACCTTTGAGGCTGCAAAATATGTGCGGTTTAGGAGCTGAAAGGCTTATAACCCTAAACCCCTAAACCCCAAAACCCCTAACCCCCAAAACCACTCAACCCCTTGGGGCCCTTAAACCCTAAACCCTAAACTCCTACTCCCTAAACCCCTAAACCCTAAACTCCTACTCCCTAAACCCCTAAACCCTAAACTCCTACACCCTAAACCCCTAAACGAGCAGGTTTCGTTTAGTTTGGGAGGCCTGGGTTCAGAATCTAGACATCCAGAAATGGGAGTTTCAGAAAATTTAGGGTACCTTATTTTGGGGTCCCTATAATAAGGATCCTACTATTGGGGTACTATATTAGGGTCCCCTATTTTCGGAAACCCCCAAATCTCTATGCCTCCAATCCCTAAGGCTCCATGTACCCATATGGGTGGTTGTCAAAACTATGGTTCCTTTTGGGGTACCCTAAATAATAGGTGCCGTAATATAATAGAGACCCAAAAGGGGACCCTAATTTTGACAACCACCCATATAGTAGGCACTTAGGCCTTAAAGTGCCTAAATAGGGACCTCTTTAAGGCTGAAGTATCTACTATAAAGGTACATGGAGCCTTTGGAAAAAAGACCCAATGCGTTTAACACTTTGGAATAGGGTTCCGTTAAAGGGTTCCTAGAAAAGGGTCCAAAAGAGATACTGAGATACTAGAGTCGGGTAGGGTTTTGGGGCCATTACGTACAATTAGACTATAACTATCATAAGGAATCACCCAAATAGATATATAGGTAATCATTAAGGCCCCCATAGTATTCCAAACTCTACCTCTAGGATTTGTGACTAATAAAACCCCAGGCCAGCATGTCTGACACAGTGGCGCTGGCTGCCGAAATGGCCGTAAAACCCCAAACGCTAAACCCGAACCAGCCCTCCCGTTCCAGGTTCAGCGGGGCGTCGAGTACGAGCGAGGCTGGGTGAAGTACAAGCACCCGGTCAACGCAAAGATCTGGTTCCACAATGAGCATACTGACGACTGCTTCTTTGCGCAGAATAGCTATGAGAGGGGCTGGGTTCCCTTTGAAAGCCACGAGGGTCAGCTCTGGTGGTGGCACGACCAGCGAAAGGTGTTCTTCTTCGATGGCTTGAAGTAGTTTGGGTGGGGCCCGATTCCGACAGGCTTGCCGAGTGTCGGCGACCTTTTGGCGGAGCTCCGCCACCAGCTGCTTCGAAGGAGAAGCTGCCAGTTGACGTTCCAAGTCCTGTGGGCAGTCAATCTCATCACGAAGCGCACAACATTAGACATTGTATTGTATCAAGGCCTATCAACCCTGACGATACTTTTTAGCCCCTCACCACAATGCGCTTCAAAAACCAACCGGAAAAGGCCACAATTATCCTGAGTTTATAGAATAGACTTTTGCTAGGGCTTGCAAGAGACCAAAAACTCCAAGTCCAAATGCTTAGGCTTACAGGGAACTCCACAAAGTTGGAATATGGTTTCATGGGATCCCCTATAATTTACCTTAAAGGGGTTACCATAATCATATTCCAACTTTCCGGCTTCTACTGTAAATCCTTGCAAGCCACCGATCCGAAACAAGGCCATCTGTACCCCAGGTGTTTAGGGTTTAGGGACCCGCTTTTTTCTACACTGAGACCTTTTAAAGCAGTCCCTATATAGGTGCTGTAGGGCCGAAGTGCCCAGAGAGCCCAATTGATACTTGGGCTCTCTGGGTACCATCCTCAAGCATGGGGCCTGTAAAGGTTCAACGCCTACACCGTAAGGTAATGGATATCTAGACCCAGGGGTGACCTAGGAATAAAAAGGGTGCCTTTTTTGGTTTAAGGGGGCTTATAAGGGAACCTAAACCCTAAAAAAGGAAATAAGGGCCTACTCTGGGTCCTAGATATTAAGTCATTCTGCTGAGGCCCAACAAGAACGCAAACGTGTGAACCCATCCCATCAGGTCGAAAACAAGAACATCTCAAACCCTAACTAACAAGCACTAGGGTTTAGGGTTTAGGGGTTTAGGGGTTTAGGGTTACGCCTTTACTAACCCAAACCCCATGCAAAACCCTAAACCCTCAACGACCTAAAACCCACATCCCACAGCCAAGAAGCAGCGACACCGTCTTGGAAGACTCGTCGTCACCGACTGCTGAGGAGGCGATGGAGTAAAGCCTGCGGAAAAGCCACCCATAATAAGGAATATACCATAATTCCCATAGTCAACAGTAGGTCTCTAAATTTGGGTCTCTTTCAGACTGGATTTGACTACTCTACTTTAGACGCTGCCCCCACCCTGTAATAGTGACTATAAGGTTTATATATGTTTCAATTCGGGCCCTGTTAGATTATGATTATACCGCTATTACAGCCCTTCTACAATATACTGCCGAAATATAGTTAGAATGGATTTATGAAGGTATCATATACTATAACCATAATAAGGAATCCCCACAACAGTATTGGTAATTATCGTCTGAGGCCCCCTATTGAGCGGTTCAGGGTTTAGAGCCTCTGGCTTCTTAAAACGCGCTGTCGGGGTTGACAAGGAACAGTTTTACTGGGCTTTTTAAGTAACCAGGGAGAAAAAAGTATACACTTTTATTTCATAAAGGTTCCTTCAAGAAAAAAGTATTAAAGTATAGGACTCCAAAGCCCGGTTTAGGGTGTTTGTAGGGTATAGGGTGGCGGCTTAGGGCTTATAGGGATTGAATTCCCAGACCCCCGGGAGGATCCAAGAAGTAGATCCTTTAATGAGTACCCTTATTAGTAGAGGGCCCCAAATTAGGGGATATGCTTTCAAGATCCTCCCGGGAGTCTGTATGGGTTAGGAGTCCCGCAGGGTTGTTGCCGTGTTTAGGGATTAACGCCGAGGGTTTCTCTGATGTATTTGACAGGCCATGATGCCAAACCTCGCAAGCCCCCAAACACAGACACCCTGAACCCTACACCTTACCCCAAAGGTCCAAGTACCTCATAATCATATACTCTCCAAAATCCTGACCTACATAACTACTATCCTAAAACCGAGTACCCAATTATTATTGGGTCCTTTGGACCCTTGGGGTTAAACCCTAACCCCAAAGGTCCTGAACTCTACACCGATGAGGTCTAATGAAGCCGCGCCCGACGGAGTCGGTTGGACAAACAGTTAAACAGGGTTGAAGATGACTTAACGGATCATGGGACTTAGTATGTGAGTCATAGTTGGGGTTGTAAATCCCCTAATTGGGATGATCTTGATTATTTTTTTAACCTACTTATAACTTACTTACTAAGTCCCGTGAGCCTTTAAGCAGGGCATGTTGGGTGCGGGGCTTACGCTTTTAGGCTTTAGGGTTTGAGCTGCAGGTAGACCTCTATCTGCACCTACCTTTTCTTTGAAGTCTGAACCCGGAACGCTTTGGAATGCCGGCAATCCGAAAGACTCATGCAACTTGTCCTCTACGCTCCCTGAAGAACTGAAGTCAAATCTCTCAGGACTAAGATCATCATGTCCGTGCATCAGCTACAGGTCATGCGGTTTAGGGCTAAGGTTTCTGGTACCGAAAGTCTAGTTTAGAGTTTAGCCCTACCAGGAACCCCTCAACTGTGCTTTAATAAAGCCCTTATGGTCCTTAATAGTGGGTATTTATGGCTTTTTGGAGGTTAGTTGGGGGGTCTTGGTAAACCCTATCTTAAACCCCGTTTCATCAGGCCCCAAAACTTGGGTCGAGGCTTCAACACGGAAGTTGAAGCTCGAAGCTCTGAGATTCCAAGAATGCTGAATTACGGGTTTAAGGCTCTCCGTTTCGGGCTCAGGGTTTAGAGTTAGGGGTTTAAGGTGTGGGGTTTAGGGCTTAGGACTTAGAGTTGAGGTTTACGGTTAAAGGTTTGGGGTTTAGGGTAAGGGTTCCTGGCAAAAGGGTCTCAGTTATGAAATGCAGTGGTCACCCATCGTTATGTTGTACAATTATAACAAGAAAGCCTAGGGAATAATGTTTCAATTTATCTGGTTGAAGAGCTGTGCTGTTGGTAATTGTTCAGACTTTTCTACTACGCCAGAGGGTGTTGTGCAATCCTATAAACCACCTGAAACCCTAAACCCCAGAACCCTTATAGCTGCCTTATAGAACCCCTGTAGATCCCGTTGAAGGAATGCTCAACCCCAAAAAACCCTAAACCCACTGCCCTAAAAGCCAAGGTGCCGGATCCTGGCCGGCGTCTCACCCTTCTTGTCCGGTCCTCACAAACAGGGTCCCAGACACTCCAATATCCATTAATTTCAGGAATGTACCCTTAGGGTTCCTTAAAGGGATCCTTAACGGGATCTATGGGGTTTAGGGTTTAGGCGAGTCTAATATCCCTCAATTAAGGAATATACCTGAAGTTATAGTAGGATCCCTAATATGACTTAAGGAATATTCCTTTACTAAGGGATATTGGAGTCCCTGGGTGGATTTTACATGGTTTAGGGGGTTAAGGCGGTTAAGGGGTTAGGGGTTTGGCGGTTTAGGGTTTTTGTAGGGTTCTATGAGGTTTAGGGTTCTATAAGGCTTACGATTTAGGGGGTCAGGAGTTTAGGGTTTTAGGGTTTAGGGTTCTATAGGGTTCTTCACAGATTTATAGGTTTTATAGGGATTAGGGTTTAGCGGTTTCCGGGTTTCCGGTGTCCATCGGCCGACCACGACTCATGCAAATCTAAATGTGAGCACTAGCAGTCATGGTTGATATGATAATAATGGCCACTTGTAAGAAGGACGAATCATGACCACAGTAATTGTATATATATATATATATATATATACCATCATTAACATTAGCAGTTTCATGTTGCACTCTTCCTGGTGCCGTTACTCTCGCCATGCCGGCTAGGCAATGTTGACTGCAGTGCGAGAAGAGGCCTAATGCAGCCCCAATTAATCCCTAAACCGTAGGTACTAGGCCCTAAACCCATGCACCCCTGAACTCCAGACCACCACCCGATGCCTGGCGCGATGACTCCGATAGACTGTCCTCCCAACACAAGCTGAAGGCTTTCGACTTTAGAGTGCTCATGGGCATTGGATTTTCAAAGCTTGTTTAAACCCGTACTATGGGGCTTCATTGTTTCGTAAGCCTTTGCAGGGTTCTATCGGGCTACCTGGGCAGACGGGGGCTTATAAGGTGTCATAGCTGTTTGGGGAGTGTGCCGTTTGGGGCTTGAAGCATGGTCAGACGTGTCTGTGAGCCCCGAACCCGCTGGCCATGAACTTGCCCTAAACTGTTGGGATAACCTTTATCCTTGTTTTGCGTTTTAGGCTTCAGGAATTCAGGAAACTGCCTGCGGCGTTGCCGCTGTTTTGGGCTTGGTTGGTCTGCGCAATCCATGCATCACCTTCCCGAAAGGCTCATAAACACAAGTGTCCTAGCCTTGGCAGTTCGGTTTGAAAGCTGCAGCTGCGACACCTTGACCCTTTCCTGCCTAGAAGCCTAGACTGTACGAGTACACCCTGCCTTCAATGTAGGGAACTTTGCCACCGTGGTCCTTGGCTCGTGAAACACAAAACCTAAATCCTAACCCTAGACCCGAAAGTAACTTTAAACCCTAAACAACCCTTAAACCCAGGCTCCAAGTCTAAAAAATCCTAAATCCTAAACCCTAGTTGTTGAAGTGAAGTTTCAGAACAGGGAGCCTGGAAATCATGACATCTGAGCTCTGGGCTTGACCTTTTTCCTCCTTGTCAGGTATCATGGGGAACTAAAGGTTAACCTTTTGGCTATATACGGATTATATAGGGACTATACTACCCCAAAACAGGTAGGTTAAAGGTTACCTACTCTACTACTAGGTCTTGGG
This sequence comes from Symbiodinium sp. CCMP2592, assembly GCA_905221615.1. Classification (NCBI taxonomy): domain Eukaryota; class Dinophyceae; order Suessiales; family Symbiodiniaceae; genus Symbiodinium; species Symbiodinium sp. CCMP2592. The sequence goes on from CAJNDT010005079.1 coordinate 297,542, forward strand.
TTTAGGACTTATATGGTTTTGGGCTTAGGATTGAGGGTGTGGGATTCCTTACATTTTGGGTCGTGGCGTCTAGGGTTACATCCTCAAGCCTGACGGGTCTATGCATAGAACCGCAACGGATGACCTCTGCTGAGTATGACACCGGACTGCCTAAACCGTTGAACCCTAGGCCTCCTCGAGACAAAAAGCCCAAAAACCCTTCAGGGTTTGCGGTTTAGGGTTACTAGGACTAGAACATAACATGAAATACTCCGTGCCGCAGTGGCACGAAAGTGACATGGCAGGTTTCCCAGTTGGCGTCACCTGTCTCCTGAGCAGCAGCCCAAAAACCCTCAAATTCAGATCTGATGATGGGACGTTTCAAGGGCTTTGTAGCATGCTCTACACATGCTGTTGTACTTCAGGTTTATATGCAATTGGCATGGTTTTGGAGTCTCTAGGACACTTTCAATTGGATTCGTGCTTGGGGTTTACATATTTGTCTGGATTTGGAGCTGTACCGGGGCCGTAGAAAATCTGCAGTCGTAGGTCCCCCTATTATAGGAACCCGTAAGGATCCTTGAAAGGATCCCCCCAACATAGCATTGGTAATTACATTTAGGCCCCTTCATTAGGGGGATCCGGGAGTCTGCAGCTCTAAGGTTCGAGGGCCCATAGGAAGGGGAAAGAGCCGCGTCCACACTTTAGGGCTTGGTTTCTCAGCCATTTAAAGGCTCATGGGACTTAGTAAGTAAGGTTTTCAGTAGGTTGTAATTCGGAGAACCCCTCTCAGAGGACTTAGACTGCCAAATATAACCCACATACTCAGTCCCATTATTTTTTTTTAAAGTAGGGATTAAACACTCGAGCTTCAGAGGTCGGAAAGGATCCTGGTTCAGGAATTCGGGTTTCAAGCGTTCTAGGAATCAGGGCTCCGAAAAGCCGAAAGCCTCAGAGTTGCTTCAGCTTCTTGTGGGCTTGCGATGTACTCCGGGTCTGGGATACTTATTAAGGGCTCATGGGACTTAGCCAGTAAGGTAAGGGTGCTTTTTAAGGGTACTATAGGTTTAGGGTCTACTTAGAAGCTCATGGGACTTGGTAAGTCAGGTTGTAAGTAGGTTATGATTCGAATAACTCCATTTAGAGGACTTGTAAGCCCAAGTAAAACCCAATTACTAAGTCCCATGATCCTTTAAGTATACGGCGCGCATGGCATCGGAGGTTGCGGGCCATGGGCGTTTCCAAAAATGAGGGGTGCGTTATCTTGGGGTCCTTATAATAGGGGTCCTACTGTTTAGGGTAGTATTGATTAGCGTCCCATATTTTCGGAAACTCTCATATAATCTCAAGCGGCCTAAACTGGCCTTAACCCTTTGAGCAAACCCTGACCCTTAGTTCTGACTTACCCCTTTAACCCTAAGCGCCAGATAGGGTTTAGGGTCTTAAAGCTAGTTAAACTTGTTAAACCCTGCAATACAACAAGCGTGCCCAATGCAGTAATCCGTAGTCCTCCGTAATCGTATGCGGCTGCTCCGTGTTCGCCACAACCTCCACACGGCAAAGCTCTCACTGAGAGCAGCCCTGAAACGACAATGACTCTGAAAACGCTCGAGGAGCTATGATGGTGGCTGTAGATGGTTGCGGTTCAGTCAGACAGTACTGTGGGTAGTAGTCTTGGCATAGGGTCCCGGTCCTGGTCCTAGTCGGAGGCCTACTTGTCGTCGCCGTCGTCTAATTGTGATTCAGCAGCCACGAACATGGCAATTATTGAAGCCCTTTTTCAGTCCCACACACCCGAAACTCTCAACGAGGGATTCTCGAAGATTAGGCACATTCTGCAGCTTAACTGCAAAAATACATCAGTCAAACATCTCCACCCGCACGGGGCAGCGATTTGTGACGGGGCCGAAGATTTGACCAAGCGAATTTGCCGTACTTGCGTAAACTCGAGACCCGAACATCGGGGATTCTGTCATAAAAATGGTGAGGAATCATAAGACATCGTGTTGTTAATGATTCATGTTGCATCTTCGATCCCAAACCCCTAAGCAAACACTACGAATAAACATAAAATCCGTCCCAGGCCCTGGCTAAACCCTATCATTAAGACACCAAACTGAACTCTAAACCCAGAACCCGTTATAGGACCGGGTTAGAAGTTCAACTTGAAGGGGCCTTGTAGGAAACTCTAGAAAGAACCTCAAAGAATCCTTATGGCACCCCTAAACCCTAGGCCCTGAACCCTAAACGGCTAGATGGAGCCTTTCCCTGGTAGGGGGACTTCGGCGTGAACAAATTCCAGGGGATCTCCTTGCCATGAACGACCTGCGGAGGGACGGGGATTGAGAGTTCCTTCAGGATAAAAATCCTTCGAACAATGTGGTTCCAGTGTTTAAAGACATAAGAATGTATATGGGATCCATATAGAAATACGAATGGTCCGAATGTCACGGGTTCTACAAGGCTTCTCTGCAGTTGAAGGTTCGGGCTTCAGGGTTCGAGGATGCTGGGGTTTCAGGTGAATGGCTTCATGCTTGTTAAATTTTACCCTAAATCCTGGGCCTAAACCCTTTTTAGGCGCCCGACCACGCATCTGCAAATGCTCATTAGTGAGAGCAGGTCAAGTTGACTTGTAGCTCGAAACAGCGCCGGACAAGGTGGCCTTCACAGCCAGGAGATGCTGCACAACATATGTCAATGGAAGCAGCGTCCTTCTGCTCTGTCGCAGAGTCTTTGGCAGCAGCTATTCAGCTACTCCAACCTCCCGACCGCCAAAAAGATTTTATATTGCGGCCAGTGTCAGGAAGGTCTGCTGCCTTCACGCGCTTGTGCTGTTATCCACATGATTGCTGTGAATCGACGAGCTCGGCTCCACTGCGGCAGGCTCTTGTCAGACAGCAATCGATACGGGTAGCCGAACCCAGAGGGTCCATATGTACTATCATTATGGGATTGAGGCCCCACAAAACCATCCCCATTATGGTTTTTGGGGACCTGATTCCATAATATATACCCTAAACCCTAAACTGCTTCAGCTGGAGCGACTTTCAGTGCGAGAACTAATGTAGGGGCCTTAATAATTGGAATAGGACTCCTTTAAAAGGGGTCTGTCTATAAGGGTTACTACAAGGGCTTCTATACGGATATAGTATAGGGGCCTTAATAATTAGAATGGGGTTTTGGGGGCCATTATACTACTATAGTTATAGTACGGCACCCCCAAAATAGTATTGGTAAGTATTAAGGCCCCAATGTTATATTACACATTCAGATCTCGGCGAACCCTCGACCCCAAGCTACTTCTAAGCACCCCTTACTCTCAGCGGTGGAAGACCTGATGCCCAAGCCCTTGCCCTAAGGCCCCAATTAACCATATACTCTCATACACACTGAGCTACGGTACCTCAAACCCTAAACCCTAAACCCTAAACCCCTATAAACCCTAAACCCTCAAACCCTAAACCCCAAACCTTCAACCAGAGTTCGTCCTTCTTTCAACCCCCGACCGCCTCAGAGGACCAGAAGCAAATCTGCAATGCCTCCTTGGACCCTAAGGAACCTACCTTCTTAGGGGTCCCTAATATGATTTCTCTATATAAATCCTTAAAAAGGAAGGTTACTTGGGGTTAAGGTCATGAAACCCTATATCACGCCATAACAAATTCGCGTGGAACTCCCAGACACTGCAGGCCCTGCGAAACCTGAGAGCGTGCAATAATCCTGGAAGACACCCCCAAACAACAAGAAATCGGCAACATCTTACCATCAAAAACATAAAACCAAAAAAACTCAGCCAACTTCTGTGTCGGCCGTGAAACGTTAAACCGAACGGTAAGCCCGACCTTACACTACCAGAACCTACGTGCTAAACCCCTGAAACGTCCAGTTTAACCCCCAACCCCTAAACACTAAACCCCAATCTCTTCACCCTCCCGTAAACGCTGAAAAGTATAAACCGCAAACCCTTAACTCGCCTTGACACCCTTCTTCTTGACTGCCGCCGCCCTGCGGCCAACCGTCGACTGGGACCTCCGCGAGTTTTTGGGTTTCAAACCCACTTTCAGCCCGGACCCTTAAAGATGTTAGGGATTCGGGATGTAAGGTTTTATAGGATGTAATTTTCTAGGATGTAAGAATACCCTCAAGGACGAAATGACCCTTAAAAGTAGGGGCCCTATATCCATATACTATGAATCCCTATATGGTATATGAACCTTAAACCCTTTTAGGGTCCATTTCGTCCTTAAGGACGGGATGTATACATGCCCGGTACTAAAGTTTCGTCGCATCCGTTAGCAACACTCAACGGAGTACGCGGAGTCCGGGCTGTGAGGAATAGCCTGGCCTGGCTAGCGGAGGAATTATCACCCGGGAATGAAATTATAGTACTATAATTGTTCCCGGCGGAGGACTTCTGGAGGAGTCTACGGGGAAAAGGGGTCTTGAATATATATGTTGTAAGTCGACATCAGAGAGTGCGACAAACTTTCGGACCGGCGCAGCGTCATTTCGGGGGGCCAGAATCCAGAGCAATAGTCAAAAGGTATTTGTCGCAGTGGATGTTGTTATCTTTCCATAAGGCTGGACTGCAAGCCCCGAATTGCCCGCTGATTCTGGAATCATGGCTGATCCTTGCAACCAAGCCAGGACATGTGGCTTTAAGGTCGGGGTGAGGCAGTGTCATTTGCTGAGAAAAAGTGTCACGGCGAGGCAGCGTCATTTCGGGGGGCCAGAATCCAGAGCAATAGTCAAAAGGTATTTGTCGCAGTGGATGTTGTTATCTTTCCATAAGGCTGGACTGCAAGCCCCGAATTGCCCGCTACCGCAGGACGAAAGTTCGCCATACAACATGAAGTTGAGAGATCACCACATGTTCGCCCCTTTTCCCCCGTAGAATCCTAGCACAACCCCGCAAAGCTCTCCGCCGGAAACTATATAATAGTATAAATTTATTCCCGGAAAGTAATTACTCCGCCACGCTGGCCACGTAAAATGGGTCTTGGAGCTCTCCGCCTCTCCGCGGCATACATCATATGTTATAAGCTGCATGTCGAAACTTTCGGCCCGGTGGTGATTCTGGAATCATGGCTGATCCTTGCAACCAAGCCAGGACATGTGGCTTTAAGGTCGGGGTGAGGCAGTGTCATTTGCTGAGAAAAAGTGTCACGGCGAGGCATGCCCGGTACTAAAGTTTCGTCGCATCCGTTAGCAACACTCAACGGAGTACGCGGAGTCCGGGCTGTGAGGAATAGCCTGGCCTGGCTAGCGGAGGAATTATCACCCGGGAATGAAATTATAGTACTATAATTGTTCCCGGCGGAGGACTTCTGGAGGAGTCTACGGGGAAAAGGGGTCTTGAATATATATGTTGTAAGTCGACATCAGAGAGTGCGACGAACTTTCGGACCGGCGCAGTAGTACTGTACACTTGCGCGTAGAAGCTGAGGATCGAAGTGTCTCAGCAGCACGGGCTTACTCAAAAAGGTTCAGGAAGTAGGTTCCGTTTCTGGTTGCGGTCATAATAAGTAGCTTATAAGAGGGTGGCCCTTCTTATTTAGTACTTAAATAGGATAACCCCACTTAGGGGACTTATAACCCCAGTTATAACCTACTTACTAATTCCCATGATCCTCTAAGTACTGAGTAAACAGCAGAGTGAGTCGGGCTTAGGATTTCGGGTTTTGAGGATTTGAGTTCTTGGTTTAGAAGCTCCACCGTGCGCGTGACGAGGATGTCCGAGGACGCGCCGCCCTTACCCAGCTCATGAGGAAGCGCCGTGACCGAAGACCAAGCCACAAGTATCTCAGTATCCTGCTCCACCTTCTGTTCACACATGCTATGCAAAACACGATCGGTCTTTGCCTAATTACTTAAACCCTGGAGCCCTGAACCCCTAAAGCCCTGACCCCTCGCCGCCGAACCCTAAACAGACAGGAGCCTGCCGGCAGCTGCCAGCAGCGCGGCTCCCGAAAGCAGCGCAGCGGTTGGCTTCCAGTCTGCACCGGTGCCTCGATGGCTGAGGCTGCGACGTAGGCTTAGGGTTCGGGGGTTTAGGGGTTTAGGGGTTCAGGGTGTAGGGCTTAGGGTTTAGGGGTTTAGGTGTTTAGGGGCTTACGGGTTAGGGTTTAGGGTTTAGCCTGGCTTCGGGCTGGAACCCATCTGTTAGATGTACTATATCAGGCGTTGTTGGCTAGTCGTAGGTGGCTGAGAATGACAAGTCTGGTAGAGAGCTTTATAGGTATATGGGTGGTTGTCAAAATTATGGCCCCTCTTTGGGTACCCTACATAATAGGCGCCGTAATATAATAGGGACCCTAAACCCTAAACCCTCAACCCTAATTTTGATAACCACCCATATGCAACCCTGAAAGCCTAAACCAATCTTACTTGAAGCCCAGGATTCAAGTCAGGCTCTATCATAGGGATCCTTAGGGGTGTAGGGGGAGGGGGGGTAGGGGGCCTTAAGGCCAATAATAAGGACTAATAAGGCCTATTTAAGGAAATATAGCCCCCTACACCCCTCCCCCCTACACCCCTAAGGATCCCTATGACTCTAAGATGACACGGATTTAGGCTTGAGGTTCAGAGGGTTCTTAGTTGCTGAGTTCATAAGCCCCCAAAGAGTGCACACTTTCAGTTTTATAGTGGGTAATATTAACCCCAAAAGTGTAAAGTGTATCCACCCAGCTACTAAGGGTTTAGCCTATCATGCTATTAGGGTTTGGGCCAGAGGGTCGTGTATGTATTTACAGAGTTTAGTCACCGCCTGTTATCCTGCAGGTGGGGTGTCGGGCAATCCTGTAATTGCAGGGCTCTGGGGCTTAACGATTCAAGGATTTGGGATGGCAGACGTGGCAAAATCAGCCTAAACCCTTAACCCTAGACCCTTAACCCTAAACTCTAAACCCTTAACCCTAAACCCTAAACCCCTAAACCCTAAACCCTTAACCCTAAACCCTTAACCCTAAACCCACCCTACACCCTGATCTCCGAAGCAGAAGTCCTGGGCTTTGGGGGACCGGGGTCCCAGCCTCCCCTTCCCGCGCATTGGAACCCACCCATCTTTTACAACAGGGCCCGTATGGGTAGTTGTCAAAACTAGGGTTTAGGGTTTAGGGTCCCTTTTTGGGTATCCTGAATGATAGGTGCCGTACTATCGTAGGGACCCAAAAAGGGACCACAATTTTGACAACCACCCATATGCATAAGCCTTCAGCAATCTCAAATTAGGACGGGCTTCTGGGGGGTGCATGATGCTACAACTATACTTAAAAGCTCATGGGACTTAGGAAGTAAGGTTACAAGTAGGTTATACTTAGGATAACCCCACTTAGGGGACGTATAACCCCAATTATAACCTACTTACTAAGTCCCGTGATCCTGTAAGTAGAGGGGCTATGAGGCACGATCAGGGAAGTTTCTTAGTAGTTACCCCTATGAACTAAACCCCTGCCTTAAACCCTTAAACGAAACCCCCGAAGGACATCCTGAAAGGACCCCTTAAAGGAATCCAGAATGGAAGGAAGAATTGAAGGAATGCTTACAGGAGTCTTCTTTGCGGACTTCTGAACCCCTCCGAGAAGTTTAAACGTTTAGCCTGCTTATTATAGCTCATATAGAAACCTAAAACGCTAAGTCCTAAGAGCCAACCAGAAGAACGCCAAGAGCCCTGACGACTCCTCTGTCTGGCTCTTAGTAGGGAATGGGGGACTGGATTATGGAGACTATTATTGGGGATGATATACTGGGCTTTTAAGTAACCAGGTAGAACAAGGTATGAACTTTTGTTGCATAATGGTTTCTTAGAAAAAAAGGAACTTTGAAAACATGGAACTTAAAGTATGGTACTCCAAAGCCCTAAAAAAACTCCAAAGCCCGGCATAGGGGCTACTATAGCGATCCATTCCCCCATTCCCTACCAAGAGCCAGAGAGAGGATGCCTCCTACCTTAAGGACGAAATGGACCCTAAAAGGGTTTAAGGTTCATATATAGGGATTCATAGTATATGGATATAGGGCCCCTACTTTTAAGGGTCGTTTCGTCCTTGAGGTATAAGGGCTTGACATGGTGTCTCGCAAGGGGTTCTATTAAGTTACGGTTGACGATAGAAACCCTGCATGACCCAGAACAAGGAATATACCATAATTCCCATATAGGGTCCTTAAGGTAATGCAGGATTTATATCATCAACCGTTATAGACGGGGTTTATAGGATTCCTTGAGGGATTGAGGGTTCGGATGTAGGGCGTTGGTGTTGCCTAATGGGGTTCAAGGCCAGTCTATGTATTGCATTGATCCAACATTCTTGGAATTATCCCGGCCCCTATACCGACAGTCTTTAAAGAACTCCTGGAAGGGCCCTTTCTGATGGGAGGCCAAAAGGGGGGTTTAAGATTCCTGGTGTAGGGATTCCTTAATATGAACCCTATTATGGGAACCCTTATCCCTACTAAACCCCCATAGGCTAAAACCCCTTTTGGCCTCCTGACTTTCAAGCCCAAAACGAAGCCCAGGATGAGCCCTGCATGAAAGCCAAGCTACCCGGTGCCGATGCACCGCGGAGCTGCGGCCGGGCTTCCCTTGGCTCAAAGGGAGCCGTAATGGGGACCCCTATCCTATAATGGGCTATAGAATGGGTATATACTAGCTATATTAAGGGTATATACCTACTTAAAGGCTCTTGGGGCTTAGTAAGTAAGGTTATAAGTAGGTTATAATTAGGATAACCCCACTTAGGGGGCTTATAACCCCAATTATAACCAACTTACTAAGCCCCGTGACCCTCTAAGTATATCAAGGGTCTATACCTAGGGGTCCTTATTAAGGGTCCCTCCTTTACCACTGGGAGTCGCTGCTCCCTGGTGCCGAAAGTAGTCCCTATATAATTGATGGGAGACCAAAAGGGGAGTTTAAGATTCTTGGGGTAGGGATTCAATAATATGAACCCTATCATGGGAACCCCAATCCCTACTAAACCCCCATAGGCTAAAACCCGATTTGGCCTCCTATGATATAATCCCCCAATAATAGTCTCCACAACCCAATCTCCCATGCCCCACTAAGAACCAGTCAGTTTGCTTTGTCTCAAGTGCTTTTGGGCTTAGGGTAGTTTGTTGATAGCAAAATCGCTTCGGCGGGTGGCCTAAATATTGGCATCCCCGAGAAAACGCGGAAACGACTGGACTTAGGATGGGAACTTTCATTAAAACAAGATGTCTTGAAGCACTCGTCTCCAAATACCTCCACACTTCAACTTTCTAGCGGTCCTCTTGCTACTTGAGGTCCGGTGTACCCTAAACCCTAAACCCTTTTTGTAGGTCTCGAGAACGGCCTCCATGAAACCTACTGGCGCTTGAGGCCCTTAAGCTGTTGCGCTGAGCGGGGAAACTACATCAAAAACAAAGTGTGGCAGGGTTTAGGGTGTACCTTAAGCCGGAATAACCTACTTTTTTAGTGTCCCTTATTATGATTTCCTTATATAAGTCCTTAAAAAGGTAGGTTATTCCGGTTTAGGGTGTAGGGTTTAGTTTAGGGGCAGGAGTCGTGCGACTCAATCTTGAGGTGTTGCCATGTTCCTGCTGTACCAAATTCCCTAAACCCTGAACCCTACCCAGAGGCTCCATAGTAGTTCCTTTTTAAGGGCTGCCTATATAGAATCCTATCAGGTAATCCCCAAAAGGAACTACTATGGAGCCTCTGGGTAAACCGCAGTTCTGAGGGACTTAAAGCTGCAGGCTAGCTCCTGCATCCTAAACCGTACAGCTACCCTCGGGTACGGTTACGGCCCAGAGACTCCAATATCCCTTAATTAAGGAATATACCTTAAATCATATTAGGGATCCTACCAGAATTTAAGGAATATTCCTTAATTAAGGGATATTGGAGTCTCTGGGGGGTTTAGTGTTTTGGGCCCACCAAGCGGCGTGAGTGGAGCGGACGCCGCCGCGGTAGGAGGGACGAAAGCAACTTGCGCCTGGATTGTTCCCGGAGACTCCAATATTCCCTAATTCAGGAATTTCCCTATAGAAGGATCCCTGTGACTTAAGGAATATTCCTTAACTAGAGAATATTCGTGTCTTCGGGTTGCGGGGCTTCGGACTCACTGTCCCCTATGCCATAAACCCTCGATTGTAAAACCGTACGTACATCCTACACTCTAAACGTATGTGCCCCGAACCGTCGGCTATAAAACCAGAAATGCAGAATCCTGATTTAGATGCTGTAGAGATTATCTGAGGTGAAGGCCCACCCGTCATCCGTATTTTACTCTTGCTACTATCACTATCTCAGTCCCAAAAACAACCTGCCTGTTTAAAGACTTGTACAGGGAATCATAAGAAGGAGCCCTGAAAAGGAAGGTTCTATGGGGTCCAGGTATCGTCTGCTCACCACAGCTTTGTTTTCACGATCTGCGATCAGTCTACGACGACAGCTACTGCCATTTGAACTGCTGCTTCTACTGCGACTGCTGCTACGACTGCTGAACCCTAAACCCTAACCCCTAAACCCTAACCCCTAACCCCTAAACAACTAAACCCTAAACCCCTAAACCCTAAACCCTTCCAGCCGTGGGGGAACAGCAGATTCAAGGATCAACACTTTGACATGCGTATTCTTGTTGTAGTTGTATGTTCCAGGACCCTCCTTGTACCCTCAAAAAGGGGTATATGGTCCCAAATAAAGGGTACTCATAGAGTTTCTTAGAGGGTAGATGGAGGGTCCAAAGTCTAGGGTTTCGATATGATTTCATGAATCCGTGAGCTTGTGTTTCATTTAATGGGTATTAACGGTTCTTATGCCTTAAAAAGATATTATGATTCGAACGAACACTAGGAAATGCTTCTGCCATATTGTTCAATATAGGCGGGATTATGGTGGTGGCGGGGAGGCGCGGGCTGCAATAATCCTCCATCGAGGTCTCTCCTAGGGAGAAAGCTGGTTTCAACACGATTGGAGTATGGTTTGAATCTGGTCTAGCAGCTAGCAACACACATAACTAACATATGCAAACGGTCAAAGTACTGGAACCTGACCAGAAAAACGCAAACGGACAAACAACCTTGAACCATATACCAAGCATCAAATGTAAAAACGGGAGCACATGCCTCCTGTTTGCCAGACTAAAAATCTTCAACACACCAGGAGCTAATATTGCCACCACCACCACCACCACCACCACCACCACCACCACCACCACCACCACCACCACCACCACCACCACCACCACCACCACCACCACCACCACCACAGCCACCGCGACCACGACATGACCACTACGACTACGACTGCAAGTGCAAATGCTACTGCTGAAGCTACTGCTACTGCTGCTACTGCGGCTACTGCTGCTACTGCTGCTACTGCTGCTACTACTACTGCTACTACTACATACAACCAACTACTACCTCCTACGACTGCTCCTTCTCCTCCTGTGCAGGTTGAGATTATAAAAGGTTTACGTTGAAGGTTGTGGATTCGGTCTCAAAAAACAACAAGCCTACGTTGCCAAGCCAAAACCTACTTGTCGGGTGTCTTGGGGAACTAAAGGCTAACCGTTTTGGTTACAAAGGGATTATATAGGGACTATGCTACTCAAAAAGGTTACAGGTGACCTACTCTACTAGTAGGAAAACACCACGTCACGCTTAGTGAAGGGCCGAGCGGGGTTAGGAGTTTGGGATGTTTAGGTTATCGGTTTCTGGGTGCTTCTGTTGATGATATGAATCCTGCATTACCTTAAGGACCCTAAACTATGGTAAGAAAGGTATTTTGCTTGCGATATGGGTAGTGCAGGATTCATATCATCCACCGTTGGGGAGCATGGCCAAGGCAGGTAAAAAATCGAAGATCACGCAACGCAGAAGAGTCCCCTCCATGCCCGGAGCCTCCAAAGCTCCTTAACATTATAGGTCTTCTTAGGGACCATGGGACTCAAGTAGGTTCATAATTGGGGTTACAAGTCCCCTAAGTGGGGTTAACCGACTTATACCCTACATATAACCTTACTTACTAGGTCCTAGGAGCCACTAAGTAGGGCTTGGGGTGTGTAAGCGACCTTTTTCTCCACCTGACGTAACATGCCTTGAATTCGGGGATCCTTGGCGCAGCCGCAGCCTTACCTAACACACAAAAAAATTGGGGTTTAGGTTAGGGTTTAGGATCTAGCGTTTAGGGAAAACACGCTAAAGCAAAAACCAGTATACTCCAGAACCCCGAAGGGTCAACATAAACAGTGAGCCTCGGAGCCTAAACCCAAACCTAAGCACCAAACCTTAAACAGTTTAGCCCTCAACCGACCCTATATCGCAAGACTTAAATTAAACCCTAACCCAGACCCCCTTGGAGGATCCAAAAATTAGATCCCTTAAAGGAATCCTATAAAGTACCCTTGGCAGTATAGGGGATCTACTTTCTAGATCCTCTCGGGGGTCTGGGAAACCCTATATCCCCGGACCTGATACCTGAATAATAGGTGCCGTATTGGACCGAAAAAGGGACCATAACTTTGACAACCACCCAAATTGAACCCTAAACTAAGACCCGGATTGCTGGCAAGTTGCCATTTTCCGGGGATTCTAGGCGCGGAGAGGGTGCAAACGCAGCTGGAGCCAGGCATTTCAGGAGTTTCCGACAAGGAGTAGGGTACCTTAGGCCTTAGGTTTCCTTTAAAGGGTTACTATAAGGGTACCACAAGGGTTCATTCAAAGGGCTCTATAAGCGTAAAGAGATCCCGAAACTTAGAGGTACCCTATTTTGGGGGAGTCGTGATAATAAGGATCCTACTGTTTGGGGTACTATATTAGAGTCCCCTATTTTCGGAACCCCCCCCATTTCGGGAGGTGGGTGAACCCAAGAATCGGGTACCACCGGCATTTTAGGTCTTACTGAGAGGATTGTGGGACTTAGTAAGTAGGTTCTACATCGCGTTGTAAGTCCCCTTGGTGGGGTTATCCGAAGTATAACCTACTTATAACATTACCTGCTTAGTCTCATGAGCCTTTAAGCAGGGTTTAGGGCCTAGGGTTTTGGGGTGGGGCTCAAGTACTCCAACATGTACATAGTTCGGGCCCCAAACATGCAACACAGGAAAGACCTCACGGCGGAGGTACAGCTAAAACGAGTACTTGGGCACTTGCGCATTAACCCGGAAGCCGGAAGGAAAACTACCTCTCTCCGCCCCGACTATAAAACCACAAGCACGCTGAAGCCTCAACCCCAAACCCCAAACCAAGCAAAACTAGTTGGTTAATCCTATAAAATCAACATCCGACAAACTGCAACCAAAATGCCCTGAAACCTGAAACCTCAAACCCTCAGCCCCTATCACTCAACCTCCAATCACGAAGCCCAGCCCCTCAGGGGCTTAATTAGCAGAAACACAAAGGTTAACCCCAAGCCTTGGAAGAGAGATGATGCACACTCGAGAAACGGTTTAGGATTTAGGGGTTTGGGGCTTTGGGGGTTTCGGGCCTGGGGGCTTAGAGTTGTAGGCGCTGCCGAAACCAGCACGTAGGGGTCCTCCTTGTGAGCATCCTACTACTCGAAAAGCTATATCACGGTCCGTTTGTTCTAGACTCGTACTTGGACTTGGGGTGTGGTTCTGCATTGCGATGTCTCCGGACACATTAACTTAAAAAGATTGTGCAGACAGCCTATGCAGCCGACGCTGCTGCGATTACGACGACTGTGAAGACGACCTGCTTTGCTTCGCCGCTGTGAGAAACCCTGACCGGTGAATGCCGTAAACCCTACTTCCTGAAACCCTAACTAGACCTAAGAGTAAGCTAGGAATAAAAAGGGTGCCCTTTAGGGCTTACTCTGGGTCCCAGCTAAACCCTAGCCTAGGCCCTAAACCCGTGTAAACCCCAAACCCTAAACCCTGCACCCTATCACCAACTAAACCCTCGTCCCAACCGAAAGCGCGGCCTGGACGAAAATCGAAGCTCAACTATCGCCAAGGCTTTGTTTACCTACAAAAACCAGGACCCCCCAATGGCCGTTTAATGGAGCCCTTATTGTCCTCAATAGTGGGTATTTAGGGTATTTTAAAGGGTAGTTGGGGGTCTAGGAATTGCTCTGGGTTTGGGGCGCTATCAATCTAGTGGTTTAGGGCTTGAGGGTTTGGGCTTCGTCTTTGTCAGTGTGATTACCACCTATCTGGAGTCAAGTTACCAAACCCAGCAGCCCGGAATAGAGCAGTATTTCATCAACGCACGTATTAGTCCTTCCATCCTGCGCCTACGATGTGCTGATCTTTTTCGTGTGCACTTCCGCAAGCGGCTGATGCGCCTGTCACTTCTGTGCAGAAAGCTTGGGACACCCTTTCTTTTTGTAAGAAGGGGTGTGTGCGTGCGTGCGCGTGTGCGTGCGCGTAAGCGTGTGATTGCAGTGTGACAGAGGTGGAGTGGGTGTGGCCTCCGAACGAACTCTGGAAGCCAAGTTTCTACATCTTCATTGGGCTTGTGGCCTCGGGGCATTGGGGTTCAGGGAGGGCTTTAGGACCTTATAGGGCTTGGAGATTTTAACGCTTTAGGATTCTAGGGTTTCGGCTTGAGGGTTCAGGAGAACCCCTGTGACTCGTTAGGAGTTAGGATTAGGGTGAGCCTTGGGGATAGAGATTTTCTCAATAAGGTCCCTTTTTAAGAGAGCCATAAGTAGGGTTAAGAAGGGTCCCCTTCAAGGGCTCTCCCTGATACTACCTAGGACTCAAACCCTAAACCCCAAAACCCTAAAACCTTAAACCCCACCTAAACCCTGGGACTCAAACCCTAAACCCTAAAACCCTAAACCCAACCTAAACGCTAGGACTCACTCGATGAGCACGTTGTCCGTCTGCAACACAAGCACTTTGGGCTCCGCATCGGGGGCCAGGAAGCAGCCCTAGGTTCCAGGGTGAAGGGTTTAGGGTTCAGGTTGGGTTTAGGGTTTAGGGGTTTAGGGTTTAGGTTGTGTTTAGGGTTTAGGGGTTTAGGGTTTAGGTTGGGTTTAGGGTTTAGGGGTTTAAGCTTGCCGGTTTAGGGGTTTGGAGTTTAGGCTTCCAGTCTGGATCTTGGCTTTGGGATTTTTTAGGGTTTACGGGTAGGCTAGGATTAAACCTAAACCCTAGACTCTAGACCCTTTCTTCGGAGGGTGTGGCTAAGATTCACGCCACAAAGGGTACAACCCAAAAGGATGCAACCTGCAACCTACACCGGCTGGGGGTTTAGGGATTATACGGGGGTTTCCGAAATTTAGGGGTACCTTGTTTTGGGGGTCCTTATAGTAGGGATCCAACTATTTAGGGTACGATATGAGGGTGCCCCATTTGCGGAAACTCCCATATCGTGTTCAGGGGCTCTTGCCCGAACTTACCTGGGCTTTTGAGTAACCAGGGAGAGAAAAGTATAAACATGTATTTCATACTGGTTCCTTTAGGAAAAGAGTATCAAAGTATGCTACTCCAAAGCCCGAAATTACGAATCCCAGCAACTGGGGGTCCAATCCTACACGGCCGACCCAAATCCTTCTATGCTGCGAAGCTTGTTCACCTCCAGTTATACAGTTTGGGATCGTCCCGAGACTTGCACCAAAAATCAGCGTAACGGTTAAGGGTTCTGGTGTGAAATCTTGAAGCCAGTAAGCCAGGTTCGAACCTCGTGGGTGCTGAAGTACAACACCACGACATCCTAAACCTCAAGCCGCAAACATCAGAAATCTTAAAGATGATGTAAGGGATCATCTGAAATTTTAACCAGCATAACATCTTGGGGTATACAATAAAACCGTTCTCACACCCATGAGCCTGGCACCCGACGTCGGAACCCCCGCACACCACCCAAAAGCACAATCCGAACGTCTCCATACCTGAAGGCGCCTCAGCCCTCCCCAAATTCACAAAAAAAGCTAAACCCTGAACAGAAAACGGGCCTTCGACAGTCGCTGGTCCATCCGATTGCCCGAGATCGCGTCGAACCAGGCCTGTCACACCCGAGGAACCGCGAGATTGCGAAGGTGGTATGCTACTCCTTCCCTGATAAAGCTCTCTTACACACTTCTAAACCTCCTACAAAGCCCATTATAAACACGGCTTAGAATGTCTAGAAATCGTAATCTCGCACACTGAACCCTGAAACCGAAACCCTACGGAACACGCAAATATAGAAGCTTGAACAGTCGCGCATCTTGTTCCTTATAAGTCTCCTCATTATTATAAGTGTGCGCACTGTAGTCCCAAAACCTCAGCCTAGTTGTTACGGACTCAGATATTATATGGGTGGATGTCAAAATTATGGTCCCTTTTTGGGTCCTTATTATAATACGGCACCTTATATTCAGGGTACCCAAAAAGGGACCCTAATTTTGACAACTACCCATATCGGCCCCTACACCACCTTTGCATACTGTTGATAATAAAAAGCCTGCATTTCCTTAAGGACCCTAAACTATGGGAATTACGGTATATTCCTTCTTAGACCCTAAACCCTAAACTATGGAGGTGATGCCTTATTATGGGTAATGCAGGATTTATATCATGAACCGTAGTGCTGAGAAGGTAGGGCAGCTAGCCTGGCCATCGATGCCGGGCAGCGGTCCAGGACAGTATCCTTGGTTTCGAGTTCAGCGTTTAGGTTTTGTAGGGCCCATTGTAGGGCTTAGGGGTTCGGGTGACGTATCAACAACCGAATGCCCGAACGTCTTGGGTTTTAGGATCCAACAATAGAGTAAACCTAGACACCATGACCCGGAGAGTCTCTTTCCGCAATACCCTAGCACGCAGGTGAAGTAGAGTCTTGGTTGCTACTAGTAACCCAGAAACTCACCAGCTCAACACTCAAACCTTTTAAAGCCCGGAGACAAGCTTAGACCCCCCAACTACCCACTACGTAAGATATCCTGAATACCCACCATAAAGGAGCATAAGGGCTCCACTAAAGGGCCATTGGGGGTCCTGGAGGAGACCCCAAGATGTATTCACTCAGCAAATTCAGCATAAGAAGCCCGAAGCGAAAGGGCTCCTGACGGCCCGATAAACCCAAAATCCTAAACATGCCCAAACCATAAACCTCTAGACCCCGAAACCCTGAACCCCGTTTCCTTCTTCGTTGCAGTAGTCGTAGCAGTAGTAGTAGTAGTAGCAGCAGTAGTAGTAGTAGTAGCAGTACTACTACTACTACTACTACTACTACTACTACTACTACTACTACTACTACTACTACTACTCCTACTACTACTCCTACTACTACTACTACTACTACTACTACTACTACTACTACTACTGCTACTACTACATGTTAAACTCCTAAACCACAAACATCCCTAAACCTCTAAAACCCAATATTGTTGAAGCGAGCCACGGAAAGTGGAGGTGGCTGTGGTGTTGGCAGCATTGTTCAGGAACACCTTCAGGAAGAGGCTCAGGGGCTTTTGACACTGCACAAGGGAAACTCCCAAATGCCAAAGCCCTGCTGGATGCGGGGTCATGATTCCGGCTTGACGGTTAAAGTCAGCGGTTCATATGGAACAGATATGTTACGGAACTTTGAGCAATAAGATTGGCAACTGTTTGATAGGCTTCGATAGCAGACTCCTAAGCCCGAAGCTGTCGAATCTTAAACCCGAGGCCTAAAGCCTAAAGTTTAGTGACTGAACCTTAAACTCCCAAACCTAAGGTCGGTAAGATTAGAAGGGCTCAGGAACACGACTCTGCAGATAGACTGTCGCTGATGGTCTGATAAGACCCTGAGCTGGCAGAAGAATAAAACACCAAACCACAAACTTTTAGGGCCCTAGGGTAAGGGTTTATGGATTTGGGTGGTGTCAAAATTATGGTCCCCATTTGGGTCCTTATTTTAATACGGCACCTGATATTTAGGGTACCCAAAAAGGGACCCTAATTTTGACAACTACCCATTAAGTGTTTAGGGGTTCGGGTGTTTCAGGGTTTAAGGTTCAGAATGGTTTGGGTCTCAGGGTTCAAACCGGGTTTAGGGTTTAGGGGATCAGGGGTTTAGGGGTTTAGGGTTCAGGGGTTTCGGGTTTACGGTTTAGGGGGCTCCACCCCGACAAGAGTCGATGTAGAAACCCTTGATCAGGGCCGCAGGGCCAATAGTGACTATAGTAAAGCCCCAGATCCACAACTCTTTCTGGGCCGTGGCCGAGATAGTGCGCGGGCCTTTAGCACTCCTCCGTTCGCAAAAGCAGAATCCTTTCAACCCAAAGCCCCAACATTTCGGACTCGAATCATGCCAAAAAGACTCTAAGACGGATAATGCGCCGCAAAGGACCATCATCAACATCATCATCGTCATGATCGTTAGCAGCATCATAGTCTTCTTATTACGATGATCTTCTTATTCATCAGCTCCCTCCTCATCAGGACCACGATCACAATCATGCTTTTCTGCGGCATAAACATCCCTTGCAGTCACTCACATCACAGTCATCATCGCCAGCGTCGTCATGGTCGTCATCGTCATCGTCATCAGCAGCATCATCTACGTGTCGCAACAGTCATTCCACGGTCATATTTTTTCGCAGCAGCCGTTTCGTCTGACCCTGCAGAGCAAAACAAAACTCAGGACAGATTCGGGTCTCTAGGAAATTTTCGAGAGCCCGCCCCTGCGCCAAAACCCTAAACCCTACACACAAAACCCTATATAAACACGCCTGTAGATTAGAACCCCGCCCCGAAAAGTAGCCTCCTTTAAGGGCTCCTTTAAAGAAGCCCTAAAAGGAACCCTAAAAGAACCGCTTCAGGGCCCCGACCCAGGCTTCATGTTTGCCCGCATGGCTGGCGCGGGTGAAGATCAGTGACTCAGAGGAGAAGAACTTGACCTCCCGTTTTGGGGTAGGGCAAGGGCTGAAGGAGGTTTAGGGGGGTTTAGGAGGTTTAGGGTTTAAAAGCATCGGGTTTGCAGGTTTTACAAGGCTTTATAGATGTTTTAGGAAGTTTCAGAAGGGTGTGGCAAGAGGTTTATGGGTGGCTAACAAGGGGTATGTGTTGGGGATAGCAGCAGGGTTTCATCGGGGTTTCATGGTGTGCGAGTTGATAGGGTTTTCTGGAAGGGTGTTTATAACTTGTAACTGGTTTTACGACGTCCCACAAGGCTTTCGGTTTAGGGCAGGAGAGGTCGAGGGTTATGAACGTAATTTGAAAGACTTCTTTTCTACCTCGAAACTTATAACGACTTTGGGGCAGGAGACGCTATGGATCTTCGCAGGGCTTTCAGACATCTTGACCGGGGGTTTTCACGGCTGTGAAGAGCTTGTTTGCGGATGTATCGTGTCCTGTGAAGCTTTTGAAGGGGTCCAGGGTTCTTGGGAGTTAAGTTGAGGTACGTAAGTTTCGGGTGCAGGTTTTTGGGGGTTTCGGTTTGTGGAGGCACAGGGTTGTGGATGTCTCATGCGTCGCAAACTGAATCCCTCGACACTACAAATCCAAGTCACTACAACCAACTCCCGATTTTTTTACTGGAAGCTGGGCCGCCCTAAACCGTAAACCCTCACCGAAACCCTAAACCCGAATCATTCCCAGTCCCTACTTGCTGATCACAGGGTCCTAGTAAACACCCAGTACAAATGTGATAGAATATCTGACAAAGATTTTACTGACTAGTAAACGTTTCACGACCCTCAGCCCCCCAACCCTTTCAAACAGCTATCACAGCTATCAGACCCCAGAAAACAACCCTGTATACAATCCTTATCCTGGGGGGCCGAAAACTTAGACCCCCCAGACTACCCACGAATATAATGTATGTGCCTGAAACCTTGGGCCTTTATTCGGGTTCCTTATATGAATTCTACTGTTTTGGGATTTTAGGACCAGAGTTTCTTAATCAGGTTCCTACATTACCCCAAAGACCCACTATTAAGGACCATAAGGGCTCCATTTAAGGGTCATTAGGGGGTCCTGGTATAGAAGGTTTACTAACTAGAAGGGTGCGTGTGCACAGAGCTCCGGGTTACATTCGTACAAACAAACCTGGGATTTTGACACGATATCTGCCAAAAATGGTTTGTAGCACATCACGGAAACGATTGCCAACTTATCATCATCATCACCACCACCATCGTCATCATTATCATCAGTCATCATCATCACCATCGTCATGAAGATCATCATCACCGAAAACATCGTCGTCATCGTCATCACCATGGTCATCATCACCGGCCATTCATTTTCGCACGAGTGGTTCCAGAACTGCATGTCAAGTCAGTTGTGATGTTGGAACAACTGCAGAGAAACTGCGGAGCAGCTCCCAATTACTCCACAGGGAAGTTCACGAAGCCACCCGGCTGAGCTGGCAACGACACTGACAGCAGCCGAAGGATGATAACGGATGAGAGCGTCAGGGCATGCCAGCCCAGACCCCCGGGAGGATCTAGAAAGTAGATCCCCGAATTTGGGGCCCTATACTACTAAGGGTAGTTTATAGGAACCCCCATTCCAGGGATCTACTTTTTGGATCCTGCCGGGGGTCTGCCAGGGTGGGGTTTCTGAGTGTAACGGTTGATGATATAAATCCTGCATTACCCATAATAAGGAATGTACCATAATTCCCATAGTTTAGGGTCCTTAAGGCAATGCAGGGTTTATATCATCAACGGAATGGCCCGGGCTCAGGCCGGGACTCAGGGAAGCGGCCTGGCTCTTCCCCCGCCCCTGGGGAGCTATCGCCAAAGCTAGCCAAATTGGAGTTTCCGAAAATTGGGGGTACCTTATTTTGGAGTCTCTATAATAAGGATCCTACTATCTATTTAGGGTACTATATTAGAGTCCCCTATTTTCGGAAACTGCCAAATCTGAATCTGGGGCAAGGCCTTGCCGGACTTCGGGGCCTTCAGAGATCAAGAATCCAAGGGTAAAAGGAGGGTTATTAAGGGCCCCTACGTATATACCCTTAATATAGCGATTATATACCCATTATATAGCCCCATTATAAGGTAGGGGTACCCATTAAGGGTCCCTCCTTTTCCTCTTTGAAAGAAGAGAGGACCTCGGCCATGTGTCGTCTCACAAGCAGGTGAACTCCACGACGATGTTAAGGCCCCCCCCCTCCCCCTCCCCCTGCCTTTAAGGTTTAGGGGTTTAGGGTTTAGGGTTTAGTAGTGGGGGCCCAGGCACCTTTCCACCCCGATCCCCATACTCTTGAAAGGCAGCAGAAACCCTGTAAACGTCCTTGAGCACCAGTAAAACACACATAATTCAACCTCGTGGCCCATGCGCCCGCTACCAACTAGAATAGGGTCTAAGTCTAGTCCTGGGTATGATGATAGCTTGAAAAAACGGGAAATTATGAAGGACACATTTATGTGTTCCCGAAATCCATCTAGGCCAATCTAGGCCTCACTGGAACCAGCGCCGATCTTGTAGTCCCTCCGGACGCGGTTCAGGGCGGCGATGAAGAGGTACCTGATGTTGGTGAGGGTTTTTAGGGTCCCTCAGTGTTGCGGCTTTAAGGCTCTGCTGGGCTTAGGGGGGTGGCTTTGCTTGGTGTTGGGCTCAGGAGTTTAATTCGAGCCTTAGGGTCTATTAGGCTTAGGGGGCTAAGGGTCCAATGAATTCTCAATGTTTGACCAAAGGGACGCCTGTTCTCGTGCTCCTCCTCAAACCCTAGTTCCTAAATCAAACCCTAAACTCCAAATCCTAAGTCCTGAACCCCAAACCGTAAACCCTAAATCTAAAACCCGCAAAACCCGAAGCTCTAAATCCTGAACCCTAGATCTGAAACCCCAAATCCCAAACCCCCAAACCCTAAACCCTGATGGAGCCAGGAGACTGCCATGTGTCGGTGCGAAAGCGGCTTTGCCACAACGACTCCCGGAGCCCATCTTGGCCTTGTCAAAGTCCAGCGTCTAGGGTTTAGGATTTATGGCAAGGACCAGAACTCACTCTTTTGGTAGGCTCCCTACATCTTCTACACTAAGGTTTATAATGAATATTCTCAGAACCTGCATGAAATAGCTGAAGGCTGAAGGTATGTAGGGTTTGGGGGGAGAACTCGACGAGTGGGAATTAGTTAAGGCTAAGGGTTATGGGCTGCAGCTCAAATCCGAAGTTCTCCGACCCTTAGAGTTTAGGGAAGAATTAGGATGCAAGGTTTATGGTTTAGGGTAGGATTTAGGGTTTAGGGTTTAGGGCGAGCTTTGGGGTTCAGGGGGTTCAGTGATTAAGGTTCAAGGTTTGGGGTTTAGGCTCCGATGCTTTCCTTTGCCTCTTTGACCAAGTCACCCGGGTTTCCTGGCCCGTGCCACTGGTGCCCCAACAAGCCTTGCTCAGTTCCTCAGCAGCAGGCAGTGTGAGCTCGCTTTTTGATGGGAGGCCAAAAGGGGGGTTTAAGATTCTTGGGGTAGGGATTCCTTAATATGCACCCTATTATGGGAACCCTAATCCCTACTAAACCCCCATAGGCTAAAACCCCTTCTGGCCTCCTATGATACCCTTATAGATCCCTTTAAAGGAACCCCTAGAGATCCCTTTAAAGGAACCCTAGGGATCCTAAACCCCCATAGGCTAAAACCCCTTTTGGCCTCCTGTATGACTTTTGGTCAGGCTTTTCAGGCCAGGGGTTGAGGCTTTGAGGCCAATTGAGGACAACCTGCCACTACCTTAAGGACGAAATGGACCCTAAAAGGGTTTAAGGTTCATATACCATATAGGGAATCATAGTATATGGGTATAGGGCCCCTACTTTTAAGGGTCATGTCGTCCTTGAGGTACTCCCCTCGTGCTACTTCTTAACGATCCTTCATGCTCCGAAACTTGAGGGTTAAGCCGGTTAAGTGGTCAAGAGATCGGCATAAACTTTCAACACCTGGCTCGCTTGTCTCCGAGGTTCCGTAGTAAACAATCGGAATGCCCTGTGCCAGCATCAGCCACACCAGTGCATTTTTGATACGTCCGGTGTCCGACTGGCAGTAGTGCGCGATTCGACCGTACCTAATTCCATGGAACGGCTTCTTGCGAGTTTTCGACAGGGTGTGGCTTACGGATAAACCCTACACCCAAAACCCTAAACTGTATACTATCGGGCTTAGATCCAAACTTCTCCCTGAACCCTAAGCCGGGTTTTCACTGCTGTTCTGAACAACTTTTCGCCTTAATGCGACTTCGCCACACCGCCGTTTGTGACACAAGGCTTGCTCAAAGCTTTTGGACAGCATGTAATCTAGTTCGTGGTCAGGATGTTATTGAAAACTTAAGCTTCTGTTCCCTACTGGGTTTCAGTAACCGTAAACAAGTAAAATGTAAGCCAACTATGACATATGAATAAGGGGCCGTAATGCGAGAATTGAATAGGCTTTTGAGGACTCTATAGTACACAGGATTCTGTCCAAGTGGTTAACCCCTGGTATCGGTCGTTCGCCTCTGGATCAAAACTACATCACGATTTAACTAGCTGCATGGCTTGTTCAACAGTTGTGTGAATAACGATCTTGGAAGGCTCTCGTGAAGCCTTGCATAACAATGCATCTGCTGACGCGCTGTCCATCGCTTTTTGATGTTTGAAGACTTGTACTGTACTCCTTGCATTATTGTTTCAGTTCTTCATTTGCCCGTGCCGTGACTGACTACGAGAACTCATTTGCAGCACTCTGGGGCAATGCATAAGCTGCCAACACGAAAAACGCAGGAGCTCATGTCTGAACCGCGCGAACCTTGGGCACTATCCTGATCACAAATGCTGAACTTTTCATGGATCCTCAAGCAAGGTTCGCGTGGCTAAACTCCGAAATCCTCACGGCATCGACTCCACATCTTTCGTCGGCGTGGAACCCTGAATGTTCGACATCGATTCCTAATGTCTTGAACCCAAACCCGAATCAAGCCCTTCGACGAAAACCGGAGACCCCCGAAGAATCAAGGCGCTCGTCGTGATTGTCGACGAAGTTACCGAGCAAATCCTGTTGTCCCCACTAGCGCTTGTGGTTGTAAGGCTTCAAGTTGAGGGTTTAGGGTTTAACTTCAAGTCCATGGCACAGTTGAGAGTGCAGAAGGTCAGTGTGGTTTAAAGTCAACTTAAAGGGTTAAGGGCCATTTCAAGTCGCGGATTCGACACTCCAGTGTGACAAAATCTGGGACGAAGCTGAAGCTTCATCGTCAGTCCACCCAAAGGCATCGTGGCCCCTCAGCCAGCTTTTGATTGTCACCCGATGTCTCAATGTCTGCATCGCTATGAAACCACCAGACGATGAGGGAGGGCCGGGGAAGGAGATGGCTTTGTGCACCCGGTTGTCTAATACATAATCATTGAAACAGGGTTTTGGGGCCTATTATACTACAACTATAGGAAGGAACCCCCAAAATAGTATTGCGTAATTATTTAAGCCCGTATACTAAACACTCATAAGACCTCTTACAGGTATAGTAATCCTTATAGACCCCATTATATAGAACCAACGCCTGACCCCATGGCAAGCCCTAGGAACCCTAAACCCTACCCAATCCCGAAGAGGCTTGAGGCTTATGCTGGAGAGCTGCTAACGACTCGTAGCGATCGGAGTCAAGCTGAGCTTTCATCACCTCAGAGTTGAGGGTGGTGGGGCTTGGAGCTATAGGGATTCATAGTATAGTTGTATTGGGCCCCTACTTTTAAGCGTCATTTGGTCCTTAAGGTGGGGCTTATTGGTTTCAGCAAGTTTAGGTTAGGGACTTGAGCGTTTAGGATTTAGGGTTTTGGAGGTTTATTTATGGTTCGGGCAACCTGACAGTCACCCTTCCAGTAGCCCTGATAAATACTAATTAGCAAGAGCTAATTCCAAGGAACCCTACACATCCCTCAAACGACCCCTTGAAGAAACCCCTTCAGGATCCCTCTGCAAAGGAACGCTCAGTGTTTAGCTTACCGTTACCGCGTGAGACTTTAAGGCGCAAGGTTGCGCAACTTGGAGAACCGAATGTCGCGTCTACTTACAGGATCATGAGATGTAGTAAGTAGGTTATATCTGGGGTGATTAGTCCCCTAAGTGGGGTTATCCCCTTCATAACCCTACTTACTAAGTCCCATGAGCCTTTAAGTACACTGCAGGAAATGCGGCAGGGGTTTTGAGTTTAGGCTGCTGTTGGGCGTTGGGACATCACTGCATCCTAAACCCTAAAAAAAGCCCAGCCCTAAAAGCTGGGGCACCTGGGCCAGTCCCGTCATGTCGGCTTTGCTTTTCCAGCTTCCCTCGGCCGGTTGTTGATTGGTCTTTCGGTTCACGGAGTACCTAAACCCCCAAGTACCCTCCAACATACCCCAAATACTCACTACTAAAGGCCATCAGGGCTATTAAAGGGCACTTGGAAATCCCGGTAGGGTTCAGGGATGTTCAGGGTGCAGGATATAAAGATCTTGAGGATTGAGGCCGGGGTTCTGTGCTGGCGCCCTTGTAGCACAAAGGATTGTATTATGCAGGGTCTGCTTCTGGACCCTTGGTTCTCTCCCTCTCCCAGATTATTTGGCGAAGTTCAGGCGTCCCGGATTGTATGTGAGCATTGCATAACACTCCACGTCACGACTGTTTCTCGCTCCGTTCGTGACTCGCACCCAACGGAATGTAACGAATGGCAGCCGGTAGCTACATGGGACTGCAGGTGTCATCTGCCCTGCTGCAGGGTTGAGGGTTCCGAGGCACGTGTGGTTTTTTTCACTTAAAAGGCTCAGAGGTTCTTATTATAGACCCTAATATTGGATTTAGGTTCTGGTAGGTTAAAGTATAGCCTACTTACTAAGTCCCCGGAAGTTCTGCTGTTCGGAGCGGGATTTTCGGCTGTCCAGTTCTGCATGGAGTTTCAGGGGTCGGGTCATTCAAGGTCCAAGGTCTAGGGGGTTTGGGGTTCAGTGTTTAGGGATTCCCCCCTAGTTGCTGAGTTCAGAAGCCCCCCCAAAGTGCACACTTTCAGTTTTATAGTGGGTAATATTACCCCAAAAGTGTAAAGTGTATCCACTCAGCCACTAAGCCCCTCTCTCATGATACACAATCGCAAAGCCCGGGGCAGTTGAACCAGGCAAGGCCTGCGTGCTGTAGTTTGCGAACTCGGATTCCAGAATGTAGCCGCAAAAGGCAGACGGCACCTAGCGCAAACTCCGGGGCACAAAGCTAAACCCTAAACCCCCAAATGCCAAACCCTAAATTCGAATCCTCATTATTCCCCCTTAACCCTAAAATATAATCCCCTAAATCCTAATTTGTAATCCCCTAAACCCTAAACCCCTAAGCCTTAAACAACCTTTAGAGCCACACAGACTGATGGAGGACTTGCAGGACAAAGTAAGGGATTCTGTTGAGGTTTAAGGTTTAGGGTTTAAGTTTAGGGTTTAAGATTTAGGGGTTGAGGTTTAAGGTTTAGGGTTTAAGCTTAGGGCTTAGGATTTAAGGGTGGCATGCAGGCCTACGCAAGTCAAGATTGAAGTCCGAGGCCTTTCGCATAGAATTTAATGGACGGTTCTGCGACTGAAACAAAACCCTAAACCCAAAACCAAAAACCAAAAACCCTGAACCCAATACCCTAAACCCTAAACCCTCACCCTAAACCCGAGGTCAAGTATCCAAGAACTCTAAAACCCTAAACCCCAAACCCCTTGTCGCTTGACGGATCCACCGTAGCTACCCGTCATCTCTTGCCGCCACACACACTTGGCAAAAAAGGGTTTAGGGTTTCGGGTTCTGTGTTTGGCACCATTGCTGCCGTCTTTTTGGCCTGGTTTCCTTCAACTTGGTCGTTTCCGAACATAGAGGACCCTGATACAGTACCCTAAATAGTAGGATCCTTGGTATAAGGACCCAAAATAAGGTACCCCTAATTTTCGGAAACTGCGGCCTCACCGAACGCTCATGATGTGCTCTTCAATGGTCAGATTCCCGGGAGGATCCAAAAAAGTAGATCCCTTAATGGGGGTTCCTATAAAGTACCCTTAGTAGCTAGGGTCTCAAATTAGGGGATCTACCTTCCCTTATAGATCCCTAAACCCTAAACCCTAAAGGATCCCTTAAAGGAGCCCTTTAAGGAACCCTAGGGGATCTACTTTCTAGATCCTCCCGGAATTCTGGGCACTGTTTCTGCTTGCTTCTAGTGCCCCTTTGTCCGAGGTGTCTTCGGGTTCCGGGTTGCAGCATGCTTAAGCCCAGAGCCTACACCTTAACCCTGAAGAACCTACCTTTTTAAGGACTTGTATAAGGAAATCATAATGAGGAACCCTAAAAAGGTAGGTTATTCAGGGTTAAGGTATGCCTTCAATTATAGTAGGATCCCTAATATGATTAAAGGAATATTCCTTAATTAAGAGATATTGAAGTCTCTAGTAGTATCCTCAAGGCCCCAAGGCCTCACATACTGAACTCAGCGGTGTGATTCAGATAAACAAACACAGGAAAACAAGCCACTCGACAAAGGCAAAACTGCAAAACAAGAAGCGGTTCAGGGGCTTGTAGACTTTGAGATTCAAGGCACCTAAACCCTAAACCCCCTACACCCCCTAAACCCTAAACCCTAGACCCTAAACCCTCTACACCCGCTAACCCCTGAAGGCCCAGGGCCAAACCTTAAACTACACCTGCAGTACGGGGACCTTTGTAGTCAGAACAGGGTTATTAGGTGGCACTATGCTCTACTTTCAAAAGGCCCTGCCAAAAGGGATGCTCCTTCACTACCCCCAAACCTCGAAGTTCATGGCTTTGTATGAAAGCCCCTAAGCCTAAACCCTAAGCCTCTAAACCCTATATATCCTAAACTCTACACCCCAGCTCTAGACCGTAAGCCATGAACCCTAAGCCCGAAACCCTGAGCCATAAACCCTAAGCCCCAAACCTTATCCCCTAAACTTACTCCCTAAACCCGAAGCCCCTGAGCCGGCCTGATAAAATGGGGGGAAGTTCAAAAGCCCGGTCAGGACCCGCTCGCCCTTGGCGTTGCGCATCAGGCTCGCCTGCCGACTTAAAGACGAAATGAACCCTGAAAGGGCTTAAGGTTCACATACCATGCAGGGATTCATAGTATATGGGTGTAGGGCCCCTGCCTTTAAGAGTTCCCCTGGCGAGTCACCAGGTCGAAGCCCCGAAACCCAACCCTTTAGGGTTTAGGGTTTACTGGGTTCTTGTTAAGGGATTTCAATTCTCTTACCATAATAATAAGGAAACCATAAACCCAATCCTGCTTAGAGGATCATGGGACTTAGTAAGAACCTAAAGGGCTCCTTTATTTAAGGGATCTACAAACGGTTCTATAAGGGAGGTTTAGGCTATAACCCCAATCCCTGCCCAAACCCTTAGCTTTACAGCTTCAATTGACTAGGTTCCTGAGTAGCCCCTTTATACTAAGGGTACCCTTTTTCCTACTATTGCGTTTTAATCCGAAACCCAAAGACCCGAAACACTAAGCTCAATGCCCTGAAATCCTAGCAAAGGGAAGACGAAGTGCTATATGGGTGTCCCTTTTGTGTCCCTAATATAATACGGCACCTATACTATTTAAGGTACCCAGAAAGGAACCGACAATTTTGACAACTACCTATGTAGATATTGGGAGTTCTAGATTGGCGGTACGGGTTTGGGGCTTTATGGTTTAAGGGGGTGTCGAGGAGGGCCTCTAGGCAACAGAGTGTGAGGACTAAGTGGAACCCCGAAGCCTGAACCCCACGGCAGGCGCCAAACGTTCAGAAGCCCTATTCTGCACCAAACCGGATACAGTATAGGGGGGCCTTAACAATTAACATAGGGTTTTGGTGTCTACTATAACTATGGCAACTATGGTAGATGATAAGGAGCCCGAGGAATACTAGTAGTAATTCTTCAGGCTTCTACAGTACTCCCTGAAAGCCCAAAGCTCCCATAAACTTGACGCTCGTGTTCCGACCAAACCCTACGCCCCAAAATCCTGAATCCTCGACCCCAACCGTACGTTATGTAGGATTTCGAAGCTTTTCGGTTAGGAGACTGTTTCCCAGCAAACCTCCTTCTTCGAGCCTACATGCGAGTCTCTCATTGTAGGGGCCTTAATGCCTAGAGTAAGGTTTAGTACGACTATATGAATATGAAGGAATCCTCAAGAAGGCTGTGTCAAGCATTCAGGCCTCTAGACTCTAGATTATTCTATATAGTTGGAGATTCGAGGTTTTTGCACTACTCTGCCAGCCCTAAGCTCTAAACTGTGGACCTTGGATTCGGGGTCCACAATCTAAACCTGCACGAAGGTCCTGCAAGGAGTAGGTTCTACCTGTGGCTCCAACCTACTCTTGAAGGGGGTTCTAAACGCCCACTATTTTGCGAGGTCGGGGCTACGCGTAAACCTTCCCACTCCCAAATCCCAAATTCTCTGCGAGACTGGGCCCTAGGCACACTCTGAAACCATGGAACGGAGGGTGTCAGAAACTACAATTTTAGGGGGTTTGGGGCTGCAGCTGCGTGCTTTTCTTTGGTGTGGCTGAGGAGGCGTGCTCGCGGAAAAGCCGCATTCGCGGCGATGCAACCCCTCCGCCCTCGCCCCATACAGGGAAAAGCAGAAACTTGCCTTTGGCAACCAAGGAGGTTCATGATAGAAATAACAATAGGTTTGGGTTTGGGATTTAACAGTTTAACATTTTGCAACGGAACCATTAATTCGTACTAGTCACCTCTGAACTGTAGAGTCTGGCATGAGTAAAGTCTAGGGGGTGCAGTGCTTCGAGGTTTTAGAGAGCTCAACCTTAACCTGTGGAAGTTCAAGCACCGATACCAAGAGCATCAGACGTTTCGGGGCAGTTGTGACTTTGGACTCCGCCATCCTGGAACCTCCAAGAAGTCTGCGCCAGGAAAAAGGCCTGATCAGTTGTCAGAGCCCCTTCCTGTGAAAGAGGACGACGGTCGGAGAGGCTGAGACTCTGTATGCACAGCCGTTGGTTCTGACCAAGAGATTGCCGTCAGTTGACTGGGCTTTGAAGTAACTCCGGTTGATGATATAAATCCTGCATTACCTTAAGGACCCTAAACTAGGGGATTTATGGTATATTCCCTATTATGGGTAATGCAGGATTTATACCATCAACAGTAGGGTATCTCCACTTATGTTTCATAAGGGCTCCTGTACTGTGCCCAGAGAGCCCAGTACCCCCTACTTGAGGAATCTCCCTTAAATCATATTGGGGATCCTACTATAATTTAAGATATATTCCTTAATTAAGGGAAATTGGGCTCTCTGGGTAAGGAACAGGTCCCGAAAAACACTAAAGTATGGTATTCGAGAGCCCAGTTGAAACAAAACCAAAATTCGAGCCCAAAATTCGAGATGGCTTGTGCAGTTCTGATGGTTTAGGGTTATTGGATTTGGGGTTTAGGGTTTAGTAAACTTAGTATTCTCACAAGCGTGTCTTGGTCTTCCAACTCCAAAAGCTCTTGAACGAGGACGTGTCGACCCATACACTAAACCCTCGCCTTAACCTTCTTGGTCCGTACCAGTCCTGTACTAGGGTTCGTCCGACCCCTAAATCCTACGCCTTAAACCCTAAAACCCTAAACCCTAATAAAACAAGTTAACCCTAAACCCTAAATCCTAATCAAACCAGGACACGTCGGCGCTTCAGGGGAACCGGCTCCAAAGCGAGCAGCTGGCTCCGACATGCCCTGCCATCTCCGATGCCAGGATGGTTTGAGGCAAGCGCGCTCACCTGGGCGCAGGGGTCTGGGGGTTTAGGATTTAGGGGTTTAGGGTTTAGGGGTTTATAGGGTTTAGGATTCAGGGTTTAGGGGTTTAGGGTTTAGGGCTTAGGTGTTTAGGGTTTGGGGTTTAGGGTTTAGGGTTTGGGAGTTTAGGTCTTGGGGGTTTAGGGCTTAGGACTTAGCGATCCCGGAAGTGGGCTCTGAATAGAAAGCCCTCAGAATCAAGGACATCTGGGTTGTGCTTTAAACCCTTTGAAAATTATTTATGAATAGGTTCCCTTTATCAGGAAATAAGGGAAATTAAAAGTTATCCCAAAGCACAACCCAGGAATTCTAAAGACGCAGTCCTTTAGGAAGCTTTCAACAGGCCTTCTGGCGGCTAGTTCCTCGCTTGGGCTTGGAGTTTATTAGGAGACCCAGGCATTGCAACCAGCCTAAACCCCTCAATCCCATGTTCAGCTTTGGGTAGGGTTTAGGGTTTAGGGTTTAGGGACCCTGAACCCAAACCCTGAACCCTGAACCCTATAGACCTACTATAGCATACACTCGGATTATCACGACCCCTACGCTAAAACCCCATAAGCCCCTCAAAGGAACCCTTAAAGGAACCTTTCTAACGAAATCCTAGGTCGGGCCTGCTTCAGCTGATGCCCGCCGTTCTCCTTCACGCCATCCGAGTCCCAGGTCACCAGGGATCCATCCTGGGACAGACAGCAGCGTTCTATGAGGGCTTTATAATTTGTTCTATCAAGCTCCGAAAACGGTTCGAAAGGGGTGCTAGAAGGGTTCTACAAGGACTCTATAGTTCTATGAGGGTTCTACTTAAGCTCAGTCTAGCAGTAGGAAGGAGGGAGGGAGGGATAGAGAGAGAGAGAGGGGAGAAAGGAGAGGGAGAGAGAGAGAGAGAGAGTTGGAAGTTTCAGAAAATCCAGTTCGTCAACATGGACACTCCCTAAGAGGATCCTTCTTGGATGGCAACCTCTCAAAAGTTGCTCTCTGATTTATGAACCGGCAGTTAGGGGGTAGGGCAAGATTCCAAAAAGTAAACTAACAAGCCCTAAACCCTAAACCCTAAACCCCTAAAGCCCTAAATGCTGTTTCTGAAAAGGTAAGGTTTAGAGTCGAGGGTTTGTGGAGGACCCTGCCAAATTAAGGTACCCCTAATTTTCGGAAACTCCCCATTTGAAGAGTAGGCATCTTCCACCTTGACTTCCTAGAGAAAACGTCGGGTACATACGAGAAGGATCCTGCCAGTACTGTTGGATAACGGAAAATATCTTTTGGGGGCCCGTATTTTCCAGATTTTGAAGTAACCAAGGGGAGCAAAGGTATGAACTTGTATTTCATAAGCGTTCCTTTAAGGAACAGGGCCCCGACTTAGTATTCAGTTATGGTAGCCTGGTATATAGCCCCGAAAAGCCCGTGAAAACCTCAACAGACCGCACCCTACATCCTGACCCTGAAGCCCTAAACTTCTAAACCCTAGGGGTTCAGGGTGTTCCAAATCCTAAACGGTCCCAGTGTCTTCCATGATGGCAGCGAAAGCCTCCGATGAAGAAAGGATCTGCCGCACGCCGCCCAGCTCGGCCAATGCGGCATAGCTCTCAAGGTTCCTTATGGGGTTTAGGCGTCGGGGTTGCTAGTTCATGGTCGGGATAAGATTAAAAATCCGTTTTTTATTCCTTATTGGGTTTAAGTACCCATGAAAATGTAAAATGTTACCCAACTATGACAAAGTTATGGGGTTTAGGCCTCGGGGTTTAGCGTCCAGGGTTTAGGGTGTAGGATGTAGGGTAGGCGGACTTAGGGTTTAGGAAGGATAGGCTTGGGGCTCGGAATTTAGGATGTAGTTCGGCAAGTTAGCTGCTCTCTTCCTACATTTGCGTGGAGAGTAACAGTAAGGTGGTACCTTAGTCGGGGAAAGTGTATGATGTAGCAACAACCTTAAGGACGAAAAGAACGCTAAAAGGGTTTAGGGTTCAGACACCTTATAGGGGTTCATAGTATAACTGTATAGGGGCCCTTCTTTTAAGGGTCATTTGGTCCTTAAGGAACGTTACAGATTTGTCCTGCGTTGGTAGTACTCCAGTCTTTCCCTGGGCCTCCAAATAGCAAAGTGGGTCTCATTTAACAGGGTTTAGGGTTTAGGGTTTTGGGGTTTACGGTTTAGGGTTTGTAGACGTAGACCGCAAAGTATCTACTGATTGTATACTTGGAGTCTTAGTCTTAGATAATTATCTGCATTAAGACCCCTTGTTATTTCACGGTGGGACCAGTCGCTTCAACCTTCTGTTTATAGCTCGTTTAGATTTCAAGGTTCAGCACTTGGGCTGTTCTTAGGGGCCCTTTCAAATCATACATTTTGTTCCTGCTTAGTAATGTTATGGTACACAAGTTGCAAGTCTTGTTGAAAAACAACCAAGCTGACGGGCTTTATGTCCCAACTCCTAAACCCCTGACGCTAAATTTAAGACCCTAAACCCTAAACCCTACACCCTAAACCCTAAACCCTAAACCCTACTAAACGGACTATAAGCTATAGGTGAGGGTCGGGAGTACTTCAGTGCATGGGCCGAAGGTTTCACACTTGGGTGGTTCTCAATACTAAGGCTCCATGTACCCATATAGTAGGTACTTAGGCCTTAAAAGGGGGTACTTTAAGGCCTAAGTACCTACTATAAGGGAACATGGAGCCTTTGCGCAATACTAGGGTCCCTGTTTGGGTCCTTATTGCAATACGGCACCTAATATTTCGGGGACCCAAAAAGTTACAACCACCCACTTGTCCACTTTCCTAGACAAACTAAAGCTTGGCTTTTGGGTGGTATAAAGGATTACACAATACAAAAGACCCACGTTTAAGGGTTACCTACTGTACTACGAGTGGTTTACGTGAGTAGCAGGATACGTAGTAGGAGCTCAACCATTCGTGAATAGTTTCATTTGTGACACTCTCAACTGACGCTTAAACCCTAAACCCTAAACCCTGAAGCTTGATCACGGTTTAGGCTTTGCTGCGGCCTTGCCAGGCAGGTTGAAACTCTGCGTGAAGAAAACTGGAGGGAAGACGAACAATATCGGGCCTTCATAGTTATAGAGTAGTGCTGGGGGATATGCTATATCTAGTATAAACATGAGAAGCCCTAGAGCGCAGTACTGGTATTATTCAAACGTTTATAGTACTAAACATTCGCCTGGGCTCTTCCATGTAACAATGGGACCATCAACGAGGATCCAAGCATTCGAGGGCAGAGATACGGCCTCGACCAGATTGGCACTAGTGAACCGCTTTGGTGAGCAGTCTGAGGCCCGTTTCGATTCCAGAGGCTCTCCCCAAGTAACCAGGGATCCATCTGCAAGGTTGGCAAGGAAAGCCCGATCCGTAGCATCGATCTGCAAGACATTCTGAAGCGGGCGCTGCACTGTCTGGCAAAGTCCCCCATAGAGTCTGCTGCCCCATGTCGCGACGGAACCGTCAGCAAGGATGGCTGCAAAGGCGCTGTCCGTGGCTCGGATATCTTGCACATTCTGAAGCTGCACCCTGATTGCACTGCCTGGGCTTTTAAGTAACCAGGGAGAAAAAGTATAAACTTTTATTTCATAAGGGTTCCTTTAAGAAAAAAGTAATTATTAAAGTATGGTACTCCAAAGCCCAGCTGCTGTCACCGCCATCATCGGCACGGCCCCAAGTCAAGACCGAGCCATCTGCAAGGATAGCAGCGAAGGCGCCGTGAGAAGCTCGGAGTTGCTTCACACTGCGCAGCTGATCCCGAACGGAACTATTGTCCCCACCGTGACGCGAGGAGCCCCAGGCAACCTGCATAAACTCTAGTCAAGATACCACCATGGGCAAAAAATGAGAAATACGAAGCTTGACCTTTCACGACAGACAAAAACTGCTATGCCTGATTGATCCAGTGTATGAGCTTTAGCAATTAGAACAAGGTTTGAGGATATGATTTTAGGGACAATTATGATAAGGAGCCCCGAAATAGTGTTGGTATTTTTTCGACCCCTGTAGTATCAAATCTGAGCTTCCTGAAAGAATGAACCCAGCAACCACCGAGCCATCTCCGAGGACGGCTGCAAAAGCGCCACCCCGGGCCGCTCGGATTTCCCGAACGTCTCGAAGCTGGCCCTGCACGGTCTTGCAGTCTCCTGGAGGGTGCAGGGTTTGGGATTTAGGGGTTAGGGTAGTTTCTGAATTTCTCTTAAGGGCTCTATCGGTGAAAATTTGGACGGAATTTACATGACGTGCTCGTGTTTTTGCGGTTGCAAAGAAGCTCACTTCAGGTACCATAGCAAGGGCAAGCAAAGTGCGACTGCACACCCTCATTGCGGTACCCTAAACCCTCACCCCGAAACCTCTGGTAAGTCACCTCGAATTAGTTTTCTGACACAGCCGCTGAAACTCCAATACACTAAGTCCTTATACACAAACCCATTTAAAACCAAAACGACCCACGAGACCCTAATGAATCACAACACAAAACCCTAAACCCTAAACCCTAAACACTAAAACCCTAAACCCTAAACCCCAAACCCTAAACCCTACATCCTTGACAAACCAGGCCGGTCTCCTCCATCGTAGCCGCTTCCCCAAGTTCTCACAGATCCGTCCATCAGGAGTGCCGCAAAGGCGCGGTCTGTGGCCTCTATCCTTCCCAGAGAGCCCAATACCCCTTAATTAACGAATGTAGCTTAAATCATAATATGAAGCCCTATATAATTTAAGCCATATTCCTTAATTAAGGAGTATTGGCCTCTATCCTTCTTGGAGATCTATGAAAATTAGAGAGTGCAATGGGCTTACACAGCTGCTAAGGTCTGTAGGGTTTATACGGTTTTAGTAAAAGGGATCAGGGAAGGGGATTTAGGGCTTAGGGTTTAGTGGTCTAGGGTCTAGGGTTTGGGGTTATTCAGGAGCACAAGTGACCACAACCAAGCAAAACAGATTTACAATCCTATTGGCAGACCAGAAGAGAGCCAAGAATCTCTTGCACATTCTGGAGGTCGTCTCTCACGCTGCTGCTGTCGCCACCGTAGTCCGAATCGCCCCAAGTCACTACTGACCCGTCGTGTAGCATGGCAGCGAAAGCAAAGCCGGTAGCTTTTATCTGCGAAACCTTTGAAAGCCGATCCTGGATGGTTTAGCGTTTATGGTTTGAAGCTTACGGTCTTCAGGGTTGTGTTTTAAAGTTTAAAGTTTTAGGGTTTAGGGCATAAGTTCATGAAGACGTGTCCAAATCCATAGAGGTAACTTTCCGCTGCAATAAACAACTAGGAGTGAGGACTGTTTCTACTGCACTTTAGAAAGTAGGATAACGGTTCCCGTCTAATTCTCCCTCAACAGGCGGCTGATCTCGGACGTAGGCCCCACACCCTTAAAACCGACACCCCCAAGATACCAAAGCCAAAGAGCTACCGTCGAAGCTTGAGGTTCAGGGATTTCGGACCTGGATCCCTAAACTCTAAACCCCAAACTAAAACCCTAACAAAGGTTTAGGGGTTTAGGGTTTAGAGTTAAGGGGTTTAGCCTGAAGTCCTCAAACCCCTACAGTAGAAGCCAGAAACTTGGAATATCATTATCGTAACCCCTTTAAGGTAAATTATAGGGGATCCTACCATTAATCCATATTCCAACTTTCTGGAGTTCCCTTTAAACCGAAAAAACCCTCGAGCCTCAGAACCCCCGGCTCCTGGACAGCGCTGCTGTCACCGCCGGTCTCGCTGCGCCCCCAAGTTACCACCTAGGATACCCAGTAACCTAAGAATAAAAAGGCCTCTCTTTTTGGTATTGGGTAACTTTATAAGGAACCTAGGACTACAAAATTGGAATAAGGGTACTACTGGGCATCCTAGCCACGGATCCATCGCCGAGGAGAGCGGCGAACCTGTAATTTAGGGTTTTTAGGCTTTGAGGCGGGCTGCACGGGGTTCTGGGTTCTGCGAGGTTTACCCTATTGAAGGCTTGAGGATGGGCCATTAAATAGCAACTCTGGAGAGGTAGGTGGGCTTCTGGGGTAGGATCTGCAGCACAGGGTTGTGGATGTCATGGGCGATCCTGTACCCGAAGAATCACGTC
The DNA here is from genome assembly GCA_905221615.1 of Symbiodinium sp. CCMP2592. NCBI lineage: Eukaryota > Dinophyceae > Suessiales > Symbiodiniaceae > Symbiodinium > Symbiodinium sp. CCMP2592. The sequence goes on from CAJNDT010005079.1 coordinate 334,198, forward strand.
AACAAGGTTACTTTAATGAACAGCTCAGACACGCCCCATGAGTGGCTGAGACCTGGCGCACATTCAGCAGCCGATGTTGGACAGAGCTGCTGTCACCGCCGGAGTTGGGATTCCCCCAGCTTACCAAAGACCCATCCTTCACGGATTTCATGTCAAACTTACCTCTACCCTGGATTTGTAGCATGTTTTTTGGATAAGCAATGTCATGGTTGGAACCCTCATAAACTTACATTCCTCAGTAAAGAAGCACACCCGGACCGTTACCGTCCCGGGTCTAGGTCAGTATGGGGGTCATATGACGGTGCACGAGCCATGGATGTGCTTCCGTTGGCTGCGAGAAACGGTTTGAAGATTTGAAGATCACTTGTGGTTGCTAGCTTTGGTCGGGCAGTCTTTTGAAAAGCCATTTAAAAAACCCGAACCAAGCCCGAAACCCCAAAAGGACATTCTCAAGAGCAGCCGAGCGACACTAAGAACGGCCGCAAAGGCAGAAGCTGTGGCTGCCATGCTTGTCTCGCGCAGATGCAAAGTCAAAATATCTCCCGTCCTCAAACTTGCTTGGCCTACCGTCAAGGCTCCATGTAGGATGTCCCCAGATGCATTGAGCAGCATGCCCCTTCCGGTTTGCAGCGCTTTCTGCGCCTGAAGTTTTAGCTCCTCCATGGTCCAAGACTCCTGGACTCAAGCAATACACCGTCCCCAACTCTCAAAGCCCAAGCTCTCTGTCATACCCTTGGAACAGGACAAATCGCAACACATCGTACATAATAACCTCCAAGTGGCAGTGGCTGTGATTTGCACGGCTCTGCCACTCAGTAGTGTCACGTCGAGAATCACACAGGACATGGCGAGAGAGAGGGACTTCGTCTCGCTATCTAAGATCTGCGGCTTCCTAGGGAAGTAAAACAAGTTTGGGCCTACAGGGTTGGTATGACAACTGCCCTAACGAAACTGGCGGTGCTGAGACAGCCATAGAGAGGCATACTGCCGTTTGAACATCCTTTCACATGAGACAAAAAGAAGTTAACTTCATTCCCTCTCCGCCGACATGGTTGCTTTAAGATTCCGGGCTCAAGGGTTTACACCAGGTGCTACTCAAATACAGCCTAAACTCGAGAGTTGAGGAGGTAAAACTTTCAAGATTTGAGGGTACCAGGGGTAATGGCGTAGAGCCCAGCAGCTGCAGCTTAAGGACTCGAACTCTTGCCATCAAGGGCACAGAACCCTAAACCCCTCAAAACCTCTTATAGTAACCTTATAGATCCCTTATAGTAGTCCTTATACGCTATAACTTATAGGAGCCTTCAAAGGAGGGTTTCTTCAACACAGGGACACTTTTGCCTTTTTGTCATCCTTATTTGCAGGATCCTCTTGACGAGGGTCAACATTCGCAGTGTTTGGGTAGTTCTCTAAAACACTGTCCCTTTTAGGATCCTTATTGTCAGGGTGCCGTACTATTTTGGCGGGAACTCCTTGATGGTTGTTAACCCTATATCGGCTATGTCTCCTTCTGGCTCCAACTACTTAAAGGCTCACTCATCGGACTGAGTAAGCAAGGTTGTACGTAGGTTATAAGGATAACCCAACTTAGGCGACTTATAACCCAAATAAGTCCCATGACCCGTTAAGTAGTAATTTCCGTTTGAAAGTAGCTGCTTTGTTTGGGGGCGTCTGCAGATACATGTTCAACAAGTGTACTCACAGTCTGACTTCTTGAATGAGATATAATTCGGCGATGGAGCATGGCTTGCTAAGCCTCTTTGCGCAGTCCCTGGAAGTTCTGCTTTGAGTTTCTACTCGAGGCCGACAGAGGTCCAGGTTTACAGAGAAGATTCAAGTTTTTGCGCTTTTGGGCTTACGACGTTCAGGGTTTAGGGTTTAGGAATTTCAGGCTTTGGCAAGGCAATTCTACGGCGTTCTGGGGGTCCTGAACCCTGAACCCAAAACCTCAAATCCGAAACCCGAAGCCAACAACGCTGACACCCCGGGACCACAGAACAACAACACAGAAAACCGGAAAACCCTAAACAGTGTACACGAAGAACCAAACCCTATAACCCTAAAGCCCGAACCCTTGGAAACCTCCCGAAGCCCTCCCCGCCTGGTACGTCAGATTGCTCACTGTTGCCTTGTCAGGTCTTTAGGGGTTTAGGCCTGATGGTTTGGGGGTTACTTAGAGGCTCATGGGACTTAGTAAGTTATGACTGGTGTTATGTCCCCTAACTGGGGTTATCCTAATTACAACCTACTTACAACCTTACTTACTAAGTCCCATGAGCCTTTAAGTAGACCCTAAACCCTAAACCCTTATTATAGGACCCTATAGTACCCTTAAAGGGAACCCTAAGCCCTTACTTACTAAGTCCCATAAGCCTTTAAGTAGGGTTTTGGATTTCAAGGCTTTCAGGCTTGGGCCCTATAGGCTATGGGAGAGGAGATGGGGATTCAGGGGTTTGGGTTCAGGGCTTTAGAGTTTAGGGTTTAGGGTTCAGGGCTTTAGGGTTTGGGGTTTTAGGAGTTTAGAGGTTTGGGGTTTCGGGTTTAGGGTTTTAGTGATTCAAGCAGGGGTTAGGGATTCAATGGGCTTTCGGGACCCTCCTGCTGCTGGGGAATCGGATGTTCTACGGGAGATTTGCATTGTTTCCAGGATGCTGAAGTTGATGATCAGTAGCACAGGGGGCTACTTAAAGGCTCATGGGACTTAGTAAGTAAGGTTATAAGTAGCTTATAATTAGGATAACCCCACTTAGGGGACTTATAACCCCAATTATAAGCTACTTACTAAGTCCCATGATCCTCTGAGTACCCTAAACCCTAAACCGAGAAGCCCAGAGACTCCAATATCCCTTAAATAAGGAATATTCCTTAAATCCTATTAGTGATCCTACTATAATTTAAGGTATATTCCTTAAATCCTATTAGGGATCCTACTATAATTTAACGAATACTCCTTTATTAAGGGATATTGGAGTCTCTGGGAGGGCCTCCGGCATGAAGCTTGGTGCTGTCGGATCTCCGGGAGTGCCGCTGCCACAAAGACATGCCCCTACTTGGGAGTTTGCGAAAATTAGGGGTACCATCTTTTGGGGTCCTTATGATAAGGATCCTACGATTTAGGGTGCTATATTAGGGTCCCCTGTTTTCGGAAACTCCCACTTCCCATGGTATCTACGAATACTGGCGATGGAATTTTGCTGCTTTGCTACGAGGGTTTACAGCATCTATGTATACACGCATACATAAATATCATGTCCATATCTATATACAAACATATAAACATATATACATATATATATATGTATATGTGTGTGCGTTACCTTATGATAATACATACACTTTATATCTTAATATACTATATTCTATTTTATTATATGTATGCATGTTTGTAAATACATGATAAAATACACACATACAGACATACATACATACATACATACATACATACATACACAGGCATACATAGGTACATACATGCATACTCAAAAGCCGTGCGAGGGCAACACGCCATCTAGTAGCATGATTCCCCCTGTCCACTTAAGGACGCACAGCAGACTACTCCAAGCCTGTTTCAGTGTCCGCGAGATGCGGGTGGGATGAGCGCACTGTCATCAGTTATTGGACCGTGAAACCATGCACAACGTAAAGCCGTAAAGCCAACCTGAACCCTCAACCCTACACCCTAAAAGTTCAATCCTAATCACGAGGCCTACTTTCGGTCCTAAACCCAAAGCCCATGTCCAAGAATATGATTTCGCAAGCCCGGAACACAACTCCGCAGCCTAAGCTCCTGTACTCAGCCTCTTAGGGTTTAGGGTTTGGGGTCCAGGGTTTAAGTCTTCAACCCATAAGAGGAAACCTTCGACCGAAGCTCGCCAGCAGTTCACAGGGGGCGTAACAATTAGCATGGGTTTTGGGGTATACTTTTACCCTACACCCTAAACCTCTAAACCCTAAACCCTCATTCTTACGCAGTATACTTTTCATATAAGCCCTAGGGCGTGATGTTGCTACTTAAGGCCACACTAAGAGTCCTTCGCTCATCGCTGATGATAACCTTGACAACAGGCAAAAGCCAGGGCGATGCATCGAGTTTACAAAGTCTACCGTACGGATATTCGTGTGGCCTGAATTCAGGCTATTCTGTAGGAACCCTAGGGTTCCTTTAAAGGGGTCTATGAGGGGGACAATAAGGGATCTATAAGGGTGCTATAAGAATGTAGTATCCTGATTAAGAAACCTTGGGCCTTTACTAGGGTTCCTTATATGAATCCTACTACTATTTGGGGATTATAGGCCCAGGGTTTTTTTTAAATCAGGTTCCCACATTATTAAGGCTCCGATGAAACGTATATTATAGTGCACCCCAAAAAGCCGTTCACATTGCTAGGGCCCATGCGAACTGCTGGAGAACCTAAACCCCCTGAACACTCGCGGCAACACAACAATGCCAACGACCGCGTTGGTATTTGCTGTAATCGGCAAGTGTATTGCCACATACCCCTGCACCCTAAATGCTCCAACTCCTAAAGACCCCTATACACTAAACCCTCAACTCTCAACCCTGTCCCTAAGCCCGAAACCCCTAAATCTCGTGGCCCTAAAGACCCACAGTCCCCGCGCCCTTCTTTACTGAGTCCTTCTGGTTTGCATGCTGGCCTCGCCGAGTATCTCGATGCCAACGGCTTGTTGAACCTCACAGCGACTTGGAAGTGCCTTGAACCTCCTTGCAGGGTTTTTTGGGGTTTAGTAATTTAGGGTTTAGAAGGGGCCCCCACCCTGTAGTAGTGGTATAATAGGAATATAATAGGGCGCTAATATAATCCTTACAGTCACTATTACAGGGTGGGGTCAGCTTCTAAGGTTTGCGGTTTAGGGGTTTAGGCAGTTAGGGTTTAGGGGATCTCCTGGAGGGGCCCGGTTACTTGAAGGCTCGTGGGACTTAGTAAGTAAGGGCTTAGGGTTCCTTTTAAGGGTACTATAGGTTTCTATGAGAAGGGTTTAGGGTTTAGGGTCTACTTAAAGGCTCATGGGACTTAGTAAGTAGGTTTATAAGTACGTTCTAAATAGGGTAGCCCCACTTAGGGGACTTATAACCCCAATTATAACCTACTTACTAAGTCCCATGATCCTTTAAGTAGGGTTGAGGGAACCTCCTTGAAGGGCCCCGCGACCAAGGGTCCTGTGATGCAACTTGCACAGAACATTGGCATCCGATCTACGACAGTTTAGGGGTTTAGGGTTGGGGTTTAGGGTTTAGAAAGTTTAGGGTGTAGGGTTTAGGGTAATAAAGGCGTCCGGAATAATTGAAACAGTATTCTCTTATCGCCCCTGTACCTTAATATACCATCATGTTCATGAAAGCCCCAAAGCTAAACTTCGGCCAAACTCCAGCCTCACTCACAAAGGTCGGGTCAATGTAGATGGCCGTGTCCTGGGACACAAGGTTTGGGTTTGGGTTAACAGCTTAATTAGGGTTTAAGGGTTCATGGTTAAGAGATGAAGGGTTTGAAGATTTTTACGTTTAAGGCTTGAAAGTTTAACAGTTTAGGGTTTACGGATTGCGGTTTCGAGGGTAAAGGGTCTAGGGATGTTTAGGGTTTCGGGCTTGAGGGCCCTGAGTTGGTTCTACGTAGGTCTTTGTGTTACCATTTCGAACCTATACTACAATACACCCCCAACCCTTATTCTAGGAGTTCAATTCGCTACCCGACGTGCCAAACCTGTGATGTTCCAAGACTCCTACCGACACCAAACTTCGAAATCGGGATCAGGGTTCAGGGTTTCTACGCCTGTACCCTTTCTGCGGCCCGATTCGCAGCAAAACCCCATAGCTCCACTTACTTACAATAGTAGGTTACTGACCGTGTATGTAATAAGCAGCAAATGCAATCCATCACTTCAGCAAAAGGAGGTCTAGAAAAAACTAACTTGAGCCGCAGTTCCAAGCGAAAGGCATCCAAGTCGTAGTCTGCCACGAGCCCCGTGACCCAGTCTCGGTTATTGCTGCAGCTTTGGTGTTTGGGGGTTCGGGTTTGGACTAGGTTGGCCCCTCAAAGCCTCTGAAAAATATTCGTAAACAAGACCCTCTTAACCCCAATAAGGGAAAATATAAAATGTCCTAAGGGCCTACCTAGTGGAGTTTAGGGTCTTAGGGTCTTAGGGTTCGGGCTTATGGCTACAATAACCCCTAAACCCTCAAGCCCGAACCCCCCAAACCCTAAACCCCAAACCCTAAACCCTAAACCCTAAACCCCAAACCCTAAACCCCTAAACCCTAAACCCCAAACCCTAAACCCTAAACCCTAAACCCTAAACCCCCTAAACCCTAAACCCTAAACCCTAAACCCCTAAACCCTAAACCCTAAACCCTTGTTAGTTGTGGCTTTGGAGTCGCGGCCTCGGCAGTTCATATGCTGCTCCCGACCTGCAAAGTCAATTTCGTACCTTTGCAGGGATCTTTAAACGGAAACCCTCAAAGGAACCCTCCAAAGAACCGCTTATAGGAGACACTTGAAGAAATCCATCGAAGGCAAACTTCACCATGAAAAGAAACTATCAAAGGGAATCCTTTGAGGATCCATTTTTTCGGAATCCGCTCTCCAAGATATCTTTCAAAGACAGCTTTAACGGAATCACCTTTACCAGGAATCCTTTGAAGCGCCCTGTAGCGGAACCCTCAAACAACGCAATCCTTTAAAAGCGCTTTCTTACGGAACCCTTAAAAAAAAGCTTTTAACGTCCCCCTTAAAGGAACCCTTAAGTGACCCCCTACAGCCAGGCGGCTGAGCATCTGCTGACGGACAAAAGGGTGGCTGTGATTCCTGGGCTTTGCAGTTTAAGGTTTAGGGTTTAGGCAAAAGTATAGGCGGTAGGGTTTAGGGTTTGGGGCTAGGAAAAAGTATAGGCGTTTATGTCACAATGATTCCTTGCAGGAACAGACCCAAAACAAGTGCACACGTGCTTTTCATATTTATCATCACGGGTCCTTTTATGGAACAGGTCCACCCCAGACAAACATTCAGGCCTGGTTCTCCAGAACCCGAGTCCCCATGGACCCTAAACCCAACAAAACTCAACCACGGTTTAGGGTTTAGGGTTTAGGGTTAAGTATTAAGGCCTGGTTCTCCAGAAGAACCCAGAAATGCGTAACGAAAGTAACCCGTCGCGGCAACTGTCGGTCTACCTGAAGCTACCATAACCCACTTTTTTGGTAGGTTCTTGTTATGAACCCTGGTATAGAGTTTATAAAGGCCCTACACATACTTGTCCAGTATCCGGCGCAACTAAAGGTTCAGCTTTGGGAGTATATTGCGATTGTATTGGGATTATAGTACCCTATAGTACCCCCCCCCTCCAAAAAAACACACACAAAAAAAACAGGCTAAAGGTTGCCTACTCTACTGCCAGGGTACTCCTGAAAGGAACCTAAGAACCCTGAAAGGAACCCTTCCGTTCAAAAACAAAAACGTATGAAACTTGGGTACTCCAAAGCCCAGATTCAGATCACCGAGGGAGCCGAACCATCCCTCGACCTTTCAGGGTAGGGCATATTGGAGAGAGTCTACTTGTTATCTACTTACTAAGTCCCCCGACCCTCCAAGTAGGGTTGAGGGTTTAATGCTTCGGGTTTAGGGTTTGGGGTTTAGGGTTGGGTGTTTAGAGCGTGTAGGGGTTCGGGCTCAGGGGTTAAGGGTTTAGCTTAGTGCTTATAAGGGGATCAGGCCTTAGGGGCGTAGGGCTGAGAATTTAGGGCGTAGGGCTTAGAGGGTTGAGGGTTAAGGGGTTTAGAGCTTACTTAGGGTTTGAAAGATTTAGGATTTACATCTACCGTTTTTCACTCTTGTTGGCACGGTTTAGAGTGTGCTTAAAGGATCATGGGACTTAGGAAGTAAGGTTATAAGTAGGTTATAATTAGGGTAACCCCACTTAGGGGCCTTATAACCCCAATTATAACCTATTTACTAAGTCCCATGATCCTTTAAGTAGAGCTTCCCGATCTGTGGTTCATACGGCTTTTCAGGTGGGCTGGTGGGCTCGGGCGCTAAGGCATATTCTTTGCGGCTGAAGTTTTCATGATTTAGGGTTCCCAGAGACTCCAATATCCCTTAATTAAGGAATATTCCTTAAATCCTAGTAGGGATCCTACTATAATTTAAGGTATATTCCTTAAGTAAGGGATATTGGAGTCTCTGGGTTAGGGCTGCTGAGGGGCCTCAATCATGCGAATTGGGCTCGGGGGTTCATTCTAGCATATTTATGCAAGGACTGTGGGTCATAAAGTAGTCAGGCTCTAATATTATAAAAGGGGAAAAGGAGGGACCCTTAATGGGGACCCTACCCTATAATGGGCTATATAAGGGGTATATAATAGCTATATTAAGGGTATATACCTAGGGGTCCTTATCAAGGGTCCCTCCTTCTACCGTTGCATATTAAAACACCCTAAGCGTAAGTATCTAGAACTGAGGTGCAGGTCACCCTTAACCATGAACCTTTAAAGCACCAAAGTTCGAGAACTGAAGGTTAGTCAAGGCCAAGCCAACAGCATACCAAGGACCCCACACGGCCTAAAAAGTCTAATTAAGCCCTAAGCCCTTTTGCAACCCCAAGCGCTTTAAGGTTTGAGGCTTCAATTGGAGACAGTAAAACCCGACCATCAGTACGACATGTATACTTGGAGCCCAAAGGAGAAGAAAATGCAAAGTTCAAACACAAGTCCCTGCGAAACACTGGGAATCTGCGTCGAACGTACGACAACTTTATCCCCAAACAGAGTCCTAAGAGTGCGGCCTGGGCTTCGATTGAAAACCAAAGTTGTAGACGGTGACCCATGGGGTTCACATCCTCAGGTTCGTCGTCCTCGCCCTGTGCAGCATCCTGGCCCAATCTGCTGGCGACAGCGCATTTCTCTCGATGTAGTCGGGCAGCGGTCCGAGTCATCCGTCCACGGCTTTGCCTACTTGAAGGACCAAATGAGCCTTAGAAGTAGAGGCCCTATACCCATATGCTATGAATCCCTGTATGGTATGTGAGCCTCATACCCCAGTAGCGTTCAGGTCGTCCCGAAGGTACCAACTGCAGGCGCCCATTCTTGTCGTCAATCAAGCCACAAAGCTTCCTGAAAACGCACCTGCCACTTCACCCACTGGAGGCACGTCTCCACTGAGCAGCCTGTCCAAGCAATCGGATGTCCTCGTTTCATATGGGAGTTTCCGAAAATAGGGGACCCTAATAAAGTACCCTAAATAGTAGGTTCCTTATTATAAGGACCCGAAACTAAGGCACCCCTAATTTTCGGAAGCTCCCATATACTCGCCTTTGCAGGCACGGTGGCAGTCCGCCGGCAATTCTCTGAGGTCTGCGAAAACCTGCCAACCGTATGATTCTACGTGTAATGTCTAGTGTCGTATATAACTTACCTGGTATTCTTCTGTTGTATCATGCTGTTCAATCTCATACAGTACCATGGCACGAAGGGAGAAACATATCTCAATGTTTCTGTTACAACACCCTGGCACCTGGTACATCACCAAACCCCGAACCTAAACACTGGGCATTATCAAGGAAGCCCTACTCACCCTTAACTCTAATCCCTGGACCTCCCTAAAACCCTAAACCCTAATCCCTAAACCCTAAGCCTCCCTAGAACCCTAAACTCCAAAACCCAAACAACACCGTAGGCCCTAGTAAAGATCCCGCGCCTGCTGCTGAGGGTTGTAGGAAGGACAGCTTGGGCCTCGACGTTTAGGGTTTAGGGGTTTGGGGTGTAGGGTTTAGGGTATGTCAGGACCGGGCTGTGGCAGATTGTAGCCCTAAACCCTATAAGCCCTGGTAGATTGCAGGTTTTTAGGGTAGGTTACGGGGTGAACGTGGTAGATTGTAGGGATTTGTAGTTTTAAGACTTTAGGGTTTAGGGTCAATTATATAGGCTTCAAGAGGACCTTGTGGGTCTTAGTCTTGTCTGTTCATGGCTGGAATAGGATTAAAAACTTAAATTCTTAGTCCTTATTGGATTTAAGTACGCGTAATTTTTTTTACTTTTACGTACGCGTAAAAAATATTCCTTATAGGGTTAAGTACCCATAAACATGTAAAACGTTACCCAACTATGACAAAGGTTAGGGGGTTAAGGTGCCAGGTTGTTGCATGCTTAGGGCTTTAAGGTTGTTGCAAGTCCATAAGGTTTCTGCAAGGCTTGGGGTCCGGTTGTGTGGGTTTGGGGTTTATGGCTAAATTGTGAAGCCTGGGGATCCAAGGCTTTGTGACGTGTGCATGCCGTGAGCATCAGCCGGAGGCCAAGGCGGTGTCATCGGAGATCTCATACTTGATGCGACCTGGATTCATCAAGCCCACAGCAACACACGACATTGGAGGCGAACCTTCAACTGAGGCATGAGCAGCCGGAGGCCAAGGAGGCGTCCTCGGAGCTTCCCACGAAGACGTGGCCTGGATTCCGCAAACCCACCGCAACACCCAACAAAGGAGGCGACCCCAACACTGAGACATGGGCGGGAGTCGGAGGCCAAGGAGGTGTCCTCAGAGCTTCCCACGAAGACGTGGCCTGGATTCCGCAGGCCCACAGCAACACCCGACAAAGGAGGCGACCCCCAACACTGAGACATGGGCAGGAGTCGGAGGCCAAGGAGGGGTCATCGGAGCTCTCGCCGAGGATGCAGCCTGGAGTCAACAGACACACAGACACACACGCACACACACACAAACACACCCAACAAGACAGCAAACACAAAGCGAACCCAAAACTGAGACATGAGCAACAGCCAGCGACCCAGGTGTCTTCGAAGAGATGATTGGAGGCCAGTCCTGATCCACAGTAGGAATGACGGGGCTGGAATGGAATGGCTCAGGGTTGCAAGGGCCCAGACAGAATCCGACTCACAATCATGTGGCACCTAGCCAGCAAAACACAGCTGCGCACGCACAGAATAAACGCTCACAGAATAGAACAGCCTGTGGGCGCATGCCCGGCGGCGTCATGGGAACCAACTCCCCGTCCTAGGAACCGAAAAAGAAAAACTTCAACACCACACTTTAACAATCACTCCGACAACTGGGCACCGCACACTCCAGCTTGTGAGCTCATTTGCCTCCCAGCACAACGTCTTCACATATATGTTCACATCCCCCCTTCAATCGTACGCGAGCAGAGACACGGAGCCGCTGAGCTCCGGGCAACAGACGACGAGGAAGAACTGGGGACCATCGTCGTCTGGGCAGGTTGGTGCAGGTCTCATCACAGATCTACCGGTCTCCCTCCAAGTGCCTGCCGCGGAAGCTCACGTCCACAGTACATGTGGACCTCATTCGACATCCGAGCCCAGATGCACATCAGACATCACAAGACCAGACTCGCGGCAAGCCAAGGAGCAAGAAGCCGCAAGAGATCTCGCATCATCATCATCATCATCCTGAAGAGGGCTCCAATGTCCATGGCGGACAGCGGAGAGCTCATCTCTAAGCAGCTTCTCCCAGCAAGCCAAATGGCTGCGTGGGACTTTGAGTGGAGCAAGCATGCGGCCAACACGATGCTAAGCTGGGATGAAATGAAGACGCTCAGTGGCGGCCTTGCTGTCTCCACCCTTGGACCGCAGCGTCTTGCCTAGCAAGTCGCAGACGTCTGATGATGTCTTCATGCAAGGGCTGATAGGGCACGGCAATGCTGTCAGGGAGCACAGCACACGAAGCTCGTCACGCGACATGTCGGTGTGCATGCGGCAGATGTCTAGCCTGAGACGCCAAGGATCTTTCTGAGGTGCTGATACTCATGGGTTCTTGACAAAATGCAGGTCTGGAACAGCTCCTGCGCCAAGTCCTTGTCGCCCACCGCGGTGAAGGCGACCCGACTTGTGAGTGCCGGTGAAGGAAAGCAAACCTCAAACGCATCCGGGAGCCCCCGCCACCGCCACCCAAACCCAAACAGTTGAGCCAAGAGGCTGCCCACTGGGTCTGCACCCCATATCTCATCACCGGTCGCAGCGCACCTAAGCCATCCGCCCCATCTGCCGCAGCCGGTGCCCTTCGGGCCTTTTTCTTCGGAGGCCTCGGCAACCAGAGACAGTCTCGGATAGCAGACCCCTGCAAACAATTGCTAGCCGGGACACATGTCCAGGTCCAGCTCCCAACCCCCGGCTACACGCGAGCCCCTGAGCCAACATAAACCATCGCGGCGGCTCGATTTCGCACTCGTTGCAGCTGGCAGGCATCCCACCCGAGCGGTCGAAGCAACTCTCTCTCCCTCTCTTTCCCTCTTTGCGTAAGATCTCCTGCGTGTTGTGTACATTTCTGCACTGAAATACAGCAAGCCTCAGTGGCTTAAATGAAAAGGACTCGTGTCCATATATACTATGCTAAAACGACCCACCGGCCAATACATTTCCCAATCCTGTGTCCCCAGGAAACCCTGGAATAATGTATTGGAACGTCCCCCGGACCCCCACCCCCGAATACAAAAGGAGACTAGGAGGGATTGCATGTGTATGTGTGTGTGTGTGTGCGTTTGCTTTTTTGATAATTTGGGCTTTGTTTTTTCTATGGGCTTAAGGGTTTTTGTTTGTTTGTCCAAGGCTTTTGAGTGTTCAGGACTTCCTTGTTTAGAATCTGGGGGTTGAGGATGTATGGGTTTCGCGCTAGGGTTTAGGGTTTAGGGTAGGGTTTAGGGTTGAGGGTTTAGGGTTTTGGGCTGAGGGTTTGGATTGAAGCTTTTGGGTGTTCGGGGGTTGTGTCTCTTGGGGTTTAGGGTTGCGGCTCCTCATCAGGGATTCAGGGCGGCTCTTACAGCTTCGGGCTTGTAGGCTTACAGGTGGTTTCAGGGCAACCAGCGGATACAGACAAGACGTGAACTGGCGGTGCTCATAGCACGCCCCAAAAACCAGCCTGTAGTTGTCGAAGTATTTCGCACCATGGAAGCAGCAAGATTCATTTTTTTCCGGCGAGGAATGGATGTTGTGCTACCGGCATGGCAGGGTGCTGCTGCTGTGCTCACAGAACATTCTCAATGCAATCATCCATGGGCATATGTTGTTCTAGGCATTCGGGTTGTTAACCACAGTCCACAGACGTTGTGTGAACCGTCTTTCCAGGTCACAGCACGTTCCACTGTCTGTTGACGACGATTCCTGAACCCTCTGGGCGATTGTAAATCTTACCCTCGCAAACCCCACAGCCCAACCTTAAATCGAAACCACACGAAACATCCCAACATCCTGAAGCCCTAACACCCTTCGAAACCCAAGAGAAGCCCTTCCCGCTCCTTGTACAAACAAACCTATGGAAAGAAAAAAACACACAACGACCCTAGTCCTTAAGACGACCTTAGAGAACTTCCACAGGGGCCCTGGCAGGAACCCATTAACGGAACCCTCAAAGAAACTCTGAAACCCCAAACCCTCAACCACTAAACCCTGAACCCCAAAACCCAAAACCCCAACCTAAATCCTAAACCCCTAAACCCAAAACCCCAAAACTCTAAATCCCAACCTAAACCCTAAACCCCGAAACCCTAAACCCCAAAACCCTAAACAAAGTTGCCCCCCGGGGCCGCCGGCCCGTGTTCCCAGGGAGGCACGCGCACTCCGTCTGTTCAGGAACTGTGGGGCCACACGTTGCCTGCGAGGTATTTGGGAGTCTCCGAAAATGAGGGGTACATTATTTTGGGGTCCTTAAAATAGGGATCCTACTACTTAGGGTACTATATCAGGGTCCCATATTTCCGGAAACTCCCATTCCGTTTAGATGGTCATGCGGGGGTATAGGAGTTTTTGTGTGGAAGCCCGAATTCCTGAACAGCTGTCAACATTCTTCCCTAGGGTTCCTTCTTATGATTATGAAATTATGTTACAAAGTGCCCAAAAGTCTAATTCTTAAGCCCCTGGGTGAGGAGTGTTTGCTTGAGGGAGTTCAAGCTTCTGAAGATGCCGAAGATGCTGCTGATGATGACGCTGATGATGCCGGATATATTGCTGACGGTATGATGCTAATGCCGTCATTGGCGCTGATGTTGTTGTTGATCATGATGGTGATGACGACGGTGGGGCATACACTCGCTCTCGCGGCACGTTCGATGCTCTCCTCAGAGTACACATGCACTTTGAAGACGTCAGCAGAGTGATTCGCACTAATCAAATAAACCGTTTTCAGCAATACCGCGGCCTGCGACCACTTGCTTGTTACGGGGGATTAGCCTTATCACTCGACTTGACCAAAGCATTCGATCTTGCCAGTCGTCCCATCATACACAGCACACTGGCCAAGCATGGTGTTGCCCAGGACACCATTCAAGTCATTCAGCAATTGCACAAGGATGCGGAGTATATCTTTCGCTCCGGTATCTGTGTGGGGGGTCAAAAAACTACCAATGGTTTAAAACAGGGATGCTCCATTGCCCCTTACCTTTGGTCATTCTACACAATTGCCCTCATGCAGGAATTGCAGGATCGTCTCGATCCACAATGGTTGCAGCAAGTGCTTGTGCTTTTTGCAGATGATCACTGGTGTCACTGGACCATTTGTAGCCGAGCAGACTTCGAGAGTGCATTGAAGCAACTCACTGTAATGTTGGAAACCTTAATTGCTTTTCGCATGTCTATCAATTTTAAGAAAACGGCAATTCTTCTTAGACTTGAAGGCAAACAGGCCAAGGCCATCCTGCGAGAATACACACAGAAGAAGAACAACGAGTTGCACTTGTGCATTCGAGTTCACGATCAAGAGCAGCTAATACCAATCAAGGTGGCACATGAGTATCTCGGTACAAAGGTCACATACCGTCACCGCCTTGATGCTAACACCACACATCGATTGCAGGCGGGACAGGCCAAATATCAGGCACTTCGCAAAACCTTAAATGGACATCATGCCCTACATGTTCGTTACCGCCTTCGGCTCTGGGCCGCCTGTGTCTCCACCAGCATGTACTATTCACTGCCAGCCACTGGGTTTACTAAGGATGGGTTGGATCGGCTCACTAAAGCCGCCACACGTCACATACGTGCCATTCTCCGCCAACCGGCGCACCTTACCCACACCGATAACCATACAGTGTGGCAGCAAACTCAGCTGAACATGCCAGGCGATGCCATTCTTCAGATGCTCCGCTGCTTTCGGGCACGCCTTCAGGCCAAGGCACATAGTGATCCAGACATCACCACCGGTGATGCTATCCTGCAGCACCTGCAGTCCTTGGAGGATTCCATGAGCAGCCTGCTCCGTCAACAGGACGAGGCGAAAGTGCTTGCCTCAGCCGTGGAGCCGCAAATTGCCTGTCCACAGTGTGATCAACTTTTTCCCACCGAGAATGCCATGCGGATTCACTGCAAACTTGCACACTCCATCCTGCCCACACACAGCACTTCTACTCCAACCACCTTCGTCCCTAGTCAACACGCGAAAGGAGGTTTACCGCAGTGCCGATTATGCCTACGCACGTTCCACAAGTGGCAAAACCTTAAGCAGCATATCCAGTCCGGAGCTTGTGACAAGCTAGGTGGCGAGAGCTTGACCAAGCACCCTGTACGCCAAGCTGATGCCCACATCGATGACCATGTTGTCGATCAGGTGCAAGCCTCGTCGCCCTCTGCCCAGCAGCCTACGGACGAAGCTACCGGTACGGCCCAAAATGCACCATTGATTGAGCGACCCAGCTTTGTTGCCAACTTGTGTCGTTGGGAAAGCCTGCTAAGAGATTCCCGCCTTCACTCGGACCTGCAGGCTCATTGTGTGCTGTGCCACATGTGGTGTGCTGATCACAAGCATGTCAAGCAGCATATTTTACGCACCCATGAGCCCGAATACCCCGGCCTTAACAAGAAAGCCCTGGACCTCTGCTATAGCTTCAAAAGCCAAGTGGTTCGTGATCATAGCTGCCCCTGGTGCAAAAGAAAGGTGTGGGCCCCGGGCCGGCACTCGCAACAATGCACTGTCCTTTATCAGCTTAGCATCGCATACACTCGCCACTTTTGGAGGCACGATGAGCACGCAGCTCGAGGGACTCAATCCGGAGGCCGACATCTTCGCCTTCTGTTGTCCCAACCTGCTAGGACAGCACAGCAAGTCGGAGCCCAAAGCGGAGCCAGTGGACGCAGAGGACCAACAGGAGGATGCCAATCCCACGAAACGGCCCCGGCCGGAGCCGGAGCCTGCGACGGCAACAGCTCCCCACGGCGCTCGTCGCCGGGATCAGCGTCCTTTCCATCGGGGACCCAAGCCCTCCACCGCAGCTCCACAAACGGAGTCAGTACGACTGATAGCAAAGGCCCTCCTTCAACACGAAGATCAGTTGGCGGCGCAGCGCATGGACAAATCCTTCATTCTCTTCGTACGCCAGGACCAGTGGAGTGTGATCCCGCAGCTTCATCAGATCTCCAAGGACTGGAACGCCAAACGAGAGAGTGGGGAGCCTGCCCTGCAATCTCCACTACGCACCGTGCTATTTGCTTGCCTCCTCAAGGAAATGATGGCCCGCATACAGCGGATGACGGCTACCGACCCTCCCAAGGAGAAGTTGAAAGCAGCGGATTGGATGGACTCGGAGAATGCCTGGACCTTCCTTCGCTATTGTCACAAGGACAAGAAGATGATACTCAACCAAAACAAGGCCAGCATGACCCACACGGAGCTCATTCGAATCTTGACGTTTCTCCTCGAGCACACCAAGGGAGAGATCGTGCATGCTTTCCACAGCACGGTGAGGCTGGACAAACTGGAAGCAGCACCACGCACCATCCCCATGGCCAGGTTCAAATTGGACATTTCTTTGAGAGGCGAACGGGCACACGAAGTCCACGAAGCTCTCACGAGCCTAGTGGGCTCCTCCGCATGGCAATTGGTGGGCATCAACATGCGCCAGGAAACTCTTCAGAGGTCGCCGATTGCACAGCAGTTGGCCAAATTGGCCTACGGACAATGAGCTCGGCACTGACTGCCAGCGACGACTGTCTGAGCCCCGGCACATGCGACAACACACCAGCCATGTCATCATCAACCTCACCCACACATGATTTGTACCGTTTCCGGAATCGTGGTAACCAGTGTTATGCAATAGCATTCTTGTACTCGCTCACTATCGCAGCGCGACAAGCTCACCTTGAGCATGCATTGCCTCAAGTGCTGCAGCAGCTCAAAGGTCAGCTCAATGCTGGCCCTTTTGAGATTCTGGGGTTTCTCTTCTTGGGGTGGTCTGAACCTCAGAGACAACACGACATCCCTGAGCTCATCGACTTTCTCCATCCACGCCTCTTACCCAGGTCCTTCAGGGGTGTGTGGCAAGGCCGGCGCAAGCTTCTCAGCGAGCCTCTTCAGAGGACCCCGTCCACATCGCTTGCGAAATGTATTAGTCTCCCTACTCCCCCTAAGCATAAACCCCACCTGCAACACTTGATTAACAACTGGTCCGCGCAAGAGTATCGACAAGCCTTGGTCAGTACAAACGATTGGCTGTACATGCAACTGCCGAGATTTACATATAGCGATGGTCGAGTCACTAAAACTCGACAAGCATACGAAATCCCCACAAAAGTCAGACTGCCTGTTTTCCACGATCTCGACAGCACGTCGATTCAGTGGATACCGTGCCGCCTTGCAGCTGTCATCCAGCACCACGGTGCAAGCCCCAGCGCAGGACACTACACGGTGCTGGCGCCGACTGCCGGGGGATTTCTCATCTTGGACGATGACAAAAGTCCGCGTGCATTGGATTTGACTTCGAGTGCCATGCAGAAAGCTCAGCGTGACATGTATGTCGTTGTACTTACGCTCGACACAGCAACATTGACGCCTACTGCCTCCCGATCCTCCCCCGATAATAGGTCCCAACCTGACGTGGTCCCCACCGATCCTCATGGCATCGCTATGGCTCCGTTACATGGATCTTCACGGGGAGGAGTGGATAGCCAGCCAATTGTATCTTCAGGAGATCCACCTGCACAAATTGTGCCAGGATATGAACATCCTGCAACAGAGACACAACAAGCTGCAGGACGAGATGTCCCTCCTGATGAGATTCTGCAATCAGCTGTCGAGGGATCGAGCGCCGAAAGGATTCCACAACAAGTTTCGAGAACGCCGTCAACAGATCGACTTACATTCTCTGGACGATTGAATGCTCCGCTACCAACGCCATCGACTCAGATGGTCAAGCTGCCAAAACAGCAGCCGAGTATCGCTGCTTTCTTTCGAGGTGGAGCCCGTAAGGACGCTTGAATCCAGCAGGAGGTAGTAGCACAGCAACTTTTTATACATGCCATGACTCTGTACAGACGGGTCGCGCCCACTTACACGGCGCTCTATGGCTCTCTTTTGCTAGGGCATACGTGCCACGCCGTGACACAACGGCCGTTGCATCAAACGATGTAATGTAGGCGCTTCGCTGGACTTGGGATTTCCAGGCCGCGTGGGAAGAAGACGACGGTGTGGGGGAGACGATGGCGGTGACCTTGACAATGGTGTCCACCGTCTAATCCCTAAAACAGTTGAACCAAAATTCTACCCCTGTTCATATTGATAAGGTCCCTCTATGATACCCTATAGCGCCCTTATAGAACCCCGAAACAAACCTGTAGCTTCCGTTTTCTTATTGTTCATGCCCCTCTCAACTCCAGTAGGTGGAAGCCCTCCCGTCCGTTTATCGAAGTTGGGGGCTCCATTGCGAAACAATCCAGGAGCATTATTGTGGAACTACGGTCGATGATATGAATCTTGCATGACCTTAGTGCCCCTAAACTATGGGGAATATAGTATCTTCCTTATTATGAGTAATGCCGGATTTATAATATCATCAACTGCCTTTGGGGGGCCAATTCCATAATGGTAGTATGCATGGGCCCTTCTGGGAATTGGATATTTGCGCAGCTCCAGGATTCCAGGGTGAAACCCTACCTTAACCCTGAAGAACCTGCCTTTTTAGGCTCCTTATTATGATTTCCTTATAGAGGTCCTTAAAAAAGGTAGGTTATTCCGGGTTAAGGTAAGCCCTAAACCTTTAGGGTGGGTTCCGAATTCAGGAGTTTGGTGGATCCCGGCCCTGTTTAAAGAAAGAGACTGTGACGCAATACGAAATCCAGGTTTCCAGTAAATGAGAGTTTCCGAAACTTAGGGGTACCTCATTTAGGGTCCTTATAATAAGGATCCTACGATTTAGTGTACTATTTTACGGAAACTCCCAAGTAGCGTGTGCTCATCGCACTACTAGATGAACTTGTTTCAGTTGGTGCACCCTGCTCTATTTGGGAGTTTAGTTTTGAGATCCCTGTGACAGATCCTTCTTGAGGAGAAAGGTTAGCAACCGGGTGTCTACATTAACGATTGTTCTATAATGTACGGTTGAAGCCTTATGCAGCTCAGAGGTCATGGCTAAGAGGTGTAATGCACGGGCGTTTATGATCAGAATTACCCTTGGGATTGGGAGCCATTACCGGAATAATACGTACCACGAACCTATCAAATCTTTCAGCTCATCTGGTGGCTAGGATACCCAGTAACCTAAGAATAAAAAGGCCTCTCTTTTTGGTATTGGGTAACTTTATAAGGAACCTAGGACTACAAAAAGGGAATAAGGGTACTACTGGGCATCCTAGTCTTCCTAACAACCCTAAACCCCAAATCACGGCGACTATAAGGATTTTATAGGATTATATTAGGGCCCTATTATATAAAACTCCCATATGGTACCTTCCTCTTCTTCACCAGCGCCGCCAGGTTTTTGCTGTCAGTGGAGCCATCGAATGCCGGCGGTGGGCCGTTCAAGAGGTACTCCTGCCGACCCAAGGGTCCCACGGGTCCCAAACCCCCGGAATATCTATCATTTAGAAGGGGCCCCCACCCTGTAATAGTGGTATAATAGGAATATAATGGGGCCCTAATATGATCCTTATAGTCACTATTACAGGGTGGGGGCCCGTTCTAATCTATCATTCTGACCCTAGACCGATCTCTTACGGCACGTCCTTAACGCTCACGCCAATGCCGCTACGAAATCCCATAGCAGCAGTTATAGGATCCTTAAGGGAGGGTGGTTCAAGGGGGGAGGGTATAAGGAATCCTTAGGGGACTGTAAGGGAACCTTAGGGAGTACTAGGGAGAATTAGGGATCACTAGGCTATATACCCCCCTTGGACCCCCCTCCCTTAAGGATACTACAACGGAAGGATCTAGAAAGTAGAGCCCTAGACTACTAAGGCTACTTTATAGAACCGCCCATTAAGGGATCTACCCTAAACCCTAAAACCCTATAGATCCCTTAAAGGGACCCTGAAAGGAACCTTTGAAGGAAAGTTTTTGGATCCATCAAGACGTCGTCCGCCCGAGAAGAGGAACATCTGCCCCGACGTAATGGCAAAGGCCCAATTTCGACCGAGAAGCATCGAAATTGAAACCCTTAGCCTTGTGCCCAAAAGCCTAAATCAAATACACCTACACCCTCGAAACCCAGAGAGCCCCACACCCCCTACTTAAGGAAGATGCAGCAAATTGCAGGTGGTACTTTGTGCCAAACTCCTCAAATTAAGGGGTGTTGGGCTCTCTCGGGAGATCCTAAACCCTGTGCCAATAAGCCCTATAAGCCCCAAACCGGAAACCCAAAGCCCCAAGTTCAAAACCGCTAAAATTCGGCCCTCATGTAGGGGCCTTGATAATTAGACTGGGGTTTTGGGGCATTATTATACTTTAGTCATGATAAGGGACCACCAAAATAGTATAGGTAACTATCCAGGCCCCTGATAAGACCCCTTACAACTATGGTAGTCCTTGCAGACCCTGTTAAAAGGAACACTTTCAAGGAACATAGTATAGGTAATTAGTAAGGCCTCTATACGGTTGATGATATAAATCCTGCATTACCCATAATAAGGACTATACCATAATTCACATAGTCTAGGGTCGTTAAGGTAATGCAGGACTTATAATATCATCAACCCTAAACCCTAAAACCCTATAGATCCCTTAAAGAAGCCCCTTACAGGTACCCTTATAGATCCCTTTAAAGGACCCTCAGGATTTATATGGGAGTTTCCTAAAAATGGGGGACCCTATAAGATAATACCCTAAAACAATAGGATCCTTGTTTTAAGGATCCCAAAATACGGTACACCCTAACTTTCGGAAACTCTAAAACCCCATATAGAGCCCTTTAAAGGAACCCCTTATAGTACCCTTATAGTAGCCCTTTAAAGGAACCCTAAGGTACCCCCAAATAAGGTAACCCCTAATTTTCGGAAACTCCCATATCCCTAAACCCTAAACCCTAAACCCTAAGCCCTAAACCCGAAACCCTAAACCCTAAACCCTGAACCCTAAACCCTGAACCCTGAACCCTAAACCCTGAACCCTGAACCCTAAACCCTAAACCCTAAGCCCTAAAGCTCCGAGCCGAGGGCCTGGGCCCCTGAACCCGGAACCCGGAGACTCCAGGAGTCCTTAGATAATCAAAGGGGAAAAGGAGGGACCCTTTAAGGGTCCCTTTAAAGGGATCTATAGGGATTCCATAACCCTGGGCATCAAAACAGCCCAAAAGCCTTATATAGTATGGTCTTTGGGCCCAAAAGCCTTAATATATGAGTCCTTAGATGCCTAGGGTAAGGGTATAGGGTTTAGGGTTTAGAGGTTTGGGGGTTTAGGGGGTTTAGGGGAAAAGGAGGGGGCCTTAATGGGGACCCCTACCCTATAATGGGCTATATAATGGGTATATCATAGCTATATGAAGGGTATATACCTAGGGGTCCTTATTAAGGGTCCCTCCTTCTACCCTTGGAGATAAGGAATACCTAGGACCTAGGGTTCCTTCAAGGGATCTTAAGGGATCTATAGGGTTTAGGGTTTAGGGGGCTCCAATATGACTCAACTAAGGAATATACCTGAAGGTACAGCAGGATCCCACAGGTGCTTCAATTAATATTTGTTAGTTTAAGGGATATTGGAGTCTCTTGGAAGCTAACCTACGTTAGGGCCCCTGTAAAGTCTAGAGGTGGGTTTATAACATGAACCTACAAAAGGGTAGGATATGGTAGTCTAAGCCTATAAGGGCTATCTTCAAAACCTCAAAAACTTACCGTAGGTCTTGGGGCTAGAAGCTGAAACCCCCAAACCCAAAACCCTAAACCCCTGAGCCCGAAAACCAAAAAAATAGACATCCTTAAGCCCTTATCCTTACGAAACCCTCCCTCAGCCCTTCAACCTGTATGCACTAAAAGCGAACCCGAAGACTCCAATATCCATGAATTGAGGAATAGACCTTAAATTATAGCAAGATCCCTAATATGATTTGAGGACTATTCCTTAATTAAGGGATATTGGAGTCCCCTAAACCCTAAACCCTAGAGATCCCTTAAAGGATCTCTTCAAGAGCCCTAAGGACTATATTCCCTTATAGAACCCTTAAAGATCCCTTCAAGGAACCTTTCAAGGAGTCTCTGGGAAACCTGTCCTCGAAGGCTTGGTCCGGTCGGCGGCCCCGCTGGTGGTAGTACTCAGGCTTGTTGAAAGGCACAATGGACGAGATATTCAGCTTGCCGTTCACCTGGGTTTCAAACAGCGGACTGAAGATGCAAGCCGGGTGGTCAGTGGTTTTCGAGGTATTTCCGGGTGTTCGAAGGATTTTGGGATGTGTTTGTAGATTGTTGGCATGTGTGGCAACTCCAAGATTCCAGAATTTAGGGTTCACGGTTTGGGGTTCGGGTATTTGAGCCGGTAGAATGCCGGTAGTATATCGTACGATCATGCTGGCTTGCTTGTAATAGCATAGTTGCCCAGTTCCCTCGCGAACTAGAAGTTGACCTTATTGAAATCCTAAGGAACATGCCACCCCCCAAAAAACATGAAGGTTACCTCTTCTACTACTAGGTCCGAACAAAGACCCGGGCACTTTCAGGGAGCGCATGTGGTTCAGCACGATGTCCAAGACCAGGCACATGCCCCTGTCGTGAAGGCCTTGGCTTTGTCTTAAGAGCACACCCGTGATGTCCACATTGCTAATTACCGTTTAGCTTCATCAGCGTCAAGTGTCAGTGCCGCGCACGTGGTGATTGTGATATTATCGTCGCCACTGCTGTTGCGACAAACACGGTGATTGCAACAATTCCCCCCTGTAAACGTCGTCGTTTGTACAATGCGTAATTCCCTAAACCCTAAACCCCGAAACCCTAAACCACGAACTTTTAGGTTTCAGGATTTAGGGTCTTAATTAACACTCTAATACGACCTGCGAACATGAAACACCTGGACCTTGAGTCATGAACTTCAGACCAAAAAAGCCTACTTGAAGGCTCAACTTAGTAAGTCAGGTTATAAGTAGGTTATAATTAGGATAACCCCACTTAGGGGACTTATAACCCCAGTTATAAGCTACTTACCAAGTCCCATGAGCCTTCAAGTACACTCTCTGCCACAAGCACCCCAACCCCTAACCAAGACCATGGCGGGGTTCTTTGAAAAAGCAGACCATAAAATTAGGGCATACAAAGCCATATAATAAACATGTAATCACCCTAAACCCTATAATAGATCCCTTGTAACCCTAGATTTAAACATTAAACCGTATATTTAGGCCCCTATATCATAGAACCCTGATATAGGTGCCTTCTAGACCCCTTTAAGGAACCCCCAAGATATAAACATTAAGCAATGCAAACCCTAAGAAGTTACGATGAGCAGCTCTTAGAGAGCTGCTTCAGGTCCTCTCTGGTGCCAAAGTGGGGATTGATCTTGAAGAGGTTTATGGCATCCTCGGAGGAAGAAGGCTTTAGGGTTTAGGGGTTTGGGGGGTTTAGGGGCTTCGGGTTTAGGGGTCCAGGGTTTAGGGGTTTAGGGGTTTAGGGTGTATGGCATCCTCGGTTTAGGGGTTCAGGGTTTAGGGTTTAGGGGTTTAGGGTTTATGGCATCCTCGAAGGAACCCAGGGGGTCCTTTAAGGGGTGGATCTATAGGGTTTAGGGTTGGGTTGATCTTCAAGAGGTTTGTGGCATCTTCAGAGCAAGAAGGCCATTAGGGTTTCTAGGGATGCCCGAAGGGCTGTATTAGGGTTCTACAAGGGTTCTAAGGCGGTTCTAGAAGCGGTTCTGGGTTGCGGTGATGAGTGCCCCATAATAAATGGGCTCTCCTTGGTCCAAACCTGCTTGCCAGTCACCTTTACAAACTGTGAGCCGTGAACGTCCCGCATTGCAAGTTTCGGCTGCAAGGGTCGGGTTTGCTACACGTTGAGGAGGGGTTCAACAAATTCTTTGTCCGTGTAATACAGGGGCCTGAATAAAAGAATTCGGTTTTGGGGCCCATTATACTATAAATGTAATCAGGAACCCCCAAAATAAGATAGGCAATTATCTAGGCCCCTATAGTAGAGGCTTCGTGCTCCTGAATAGCGGCCCTAACAAGGGGTGGTTGGGAGTGCTGGTTCCCCCAAGACCCAAACCCTCAGCCCGAAGCGCAACGCCTCAAGCACTGAGTGCTAAGCCCAACTCCCCAACTCTGAACCCCAAGCCCAGCTTTTCAAACCCTGAGTTCTAAATCAAGGTTCCCATCTGCCTGAACCCTAAACCCTAAACCCCTAAACTCCCCAAACCCTTCTTATGACCCTTGTAGATACATGAATAATTTCGGGGGCTTTATAACTAGAATAGGGTTTGGGGGCCCACTATACTTTACTTTGAGTAAAGAAACCGCCAAAATAGTATTGGTAATTATTCAGGCACCTATATTATTCACGCGGAACGCAACCCTAAAGCCTCAACCACCCCAGATCTGCTGCCCTAGCAGCGTACCCCATATAGCCGTTGGAGTCGACCGGTGGCGTGATCCAGATGCAATCGAAACCCATGCCCTGGATGTAGTCGAGCTTGCCTTCCATCACAGTTTCGGATTTAGGGCTGAAGATGTCGTCGAGCTTGCCTTCTATGAGGGCTTAAGGTTCAGGATTCTTCTATGAGGGTTTAAGGTCTAGGATTCCTTCTATGACAGGGTTTAAGTTTAAGATTTAGGATTCTTCTGTGAGGGTTTAAGGTCTAGGATTCTTCTATGACAGGGCTTAAGGTTTAGGATTCTCCTGTGAAGGTTTAAGTTTAGGATTGAATATTTCGGGTTTAGGATGTCCCTGGTTGAGCTTGCCTTTTGGGGGTCTCGAGGCTAACATTGGTCGGTTCCAGGACTCCCCGGGGACGCTTTAATAAAGCCTTTATGGTCCTTGATAGTGGGTACTCAGGATATAGTAGAGGGTAGTTGGGGGGTGATATAGAGGGTAGTTGAGGGGGGATTAGACCTCTACTATGCCTTGCCTTAAACCCTAAACCCTAAACCCCTGAACCCTAAAATCCGCTAAACCCTAACCAAAGGTACTACTGCTGATGGACAAAATCCTGCATTACCCGTTAGCAGGAATATACCATAGTTCCCATAATTTCGGATCCTGAAGGTCATGCAGGATTTTGTCCATCAACAGTATGATCCTGAAGATTGGATCCTTAAACCCTAAACCTGAAACCCCTAACCCCTATAAATCCCTAAACCTTTAACCCTAACCCCTAAACCCTAACCAAAGGTACTATGATCCTAAAGATTGGATCCTAGGCTTCCTTGAGCAAGACATCGGACCGGAGGCTCGGCACAGGCCTACGTCTAAACCAGACCTTACAGGAAGGAAGCCTTGCGGGAGTTTCCGAGAATTAGGGTACCATATTTTGGGGTCCTGAAATTGAGGATCCGACTATTTAGGGTAGTATATTAGGGTTCTCTTTTTTCAGAAACTCCATTATAGATCTCAACCAAAACCCCCAGAAATTGTGCAGCTGGGGTGCTGAGGATGCCAGCAATGGTGCCTCCGCAGTAGCCACCGCCAGTGTTGTTTGTCCTCTGCCCAGAATCAGAAAGCCCAATTAAGGAATATACCCTCGATTATACGCGGCTTCAACGACTGATTTAAGTTAGATTTGTCAAGGCCTATTGGGCTCTCTGGGTGAAGGTTTCGAGTTTCGGGTCTAGGGTTAAGGTTTCGGTTTTATTGGTGTCTTAAGGTTTAGAGCCTTCTCCCCGCTAAACCCTTCAAAAGCCACTAAAGCAGATCTACATGATCATACATGCAGCGTTGGGCGTAGAAAGCGCCGGACCAGCTAGGCCACCTTGTAAGGGGTGCAGGGATGCTTGGTTTAGCGCTTCCGGCTTGCTTGAAGGTTGCATGCTAACCAGAGGGCTCCGAATCTTCGCCTAAGGCATGACTGCAATGGGTTATACTGAATTCATACAGCTACTTGCGTAAAATGGAATTTACGAGGGTGCTATACGGTACAACATCCTGAAGCCAACTGTGAAGATGCTGTCCGAAATCGTCTTGCAGTGTGGGAGACGGTCACAATACAGAATGGGCTGCGCAAGAAGACTGCAGTTGTTCGTCGCATCCTCCTCTTTATTCTCGAAATCGTGTTGCTTCCAGTTCCTCTACTTAAAGGCTCATGGGGCTTAGTAAGTAAGGCTATAAGTAGACTATAATTAGGATAACCCCACTTAGGGGACTTATAACCCCAATGATAACCTACTTACTAAGTCCCATCCATGATCCTTTAAGTAGTTACCCTTCCGAACCTGTATGCAGGCATCGTACAGCCCCCTTGAAAACATCTAAAAAATCGTGCAAACACACGAAAGAATCCTGCAAGCCCAGACAGTTCAATCGTTACAAGGGTTCAGTCTTTAGCGAGTCGCAAATCCTTGAGGGTGAGACTTTAGAGGCACCTCGTGTTGTACAGCAGGTCCGGGTACAACTACAAGTAAACGACTGCGAAGATGTGGGCGCTGAGGAGGAGCCTACTGTACTGCTGATGGACAAAATCCTGCATGACCTTAAGGACCCTAAACCATGGGAACTATGGTATATTCCTTATAAAGGGTAATGCAGGACTTTATCCATCAACTGTAGGACGAAGCCTTTATCAATTCCACCCCCCTCAGAGCAAGGAACTACGTCTGGTTTTTTTGAGAAGCCGTGTGCAATCGGTGGCGGTCCAGTCAGCCGACTTGCTACAGTAGGTGTAGTCTTCGGCCTGCTCATGAAGCACTTGCAGCTCAGGACACGCGGGCATAAAGTACATATTGAATGCTTGTAAGACCAACTACGTGTGGTAAGGTGCAGCACGGCACCTAACATAGGGGCCTTCATAGTTAGAATCGGGCTTCGGGGCATTATTATACTATAGTTCGAACAAGGATCCCCCAGAATAGTATAGGCAATTATTTAGGCCCTTATATTAGCCAGATGCAACTAGCTGCTCCGCAGCAGGAGAAGAGTGAGATAGACTAAGGTTTAGGGGATTAGGGGATTAGGGTTGAGCGTTTAGGGTTTAGGGATTAGGGGATTAGGGTTGGGGGTTTGGGTTCTAGGTTTGAGGTAGGGGTGCATCCGCCCGTCCTTTCATGATCTAGTTCACGTGCTGCTCCTAAACGTGAACCTTACATCCTGCACCCTTCTCACCAACACCCTAAGTTTCCAGACATGCATGGCACCTCGTGCAAAAGGCGTCGGAATAAGGGCGGACTCTACAATTGCTTTGAATACGGGGCAAACGCTGAATAGTGGGTACTACCAGACGTTTTCGGTTTAGGAGCTGGGGCCACGTTTGAAGGTGGCAGGCTTAAGGGTGCTGCCCCCACCCTGTAACAATCCATATTTAGGGTCATCTTTAAGGGCAATATATGGGTGGTTGTCAAAATTAGGATCCCTTTTCGGGTCCTCATTATAGTACGGCACCTAATTTTTATGGTACCCAAAAAGGGACACTAATTTTGACAACCGCCCATATAACTATATTAATTATAAATTAAAACGCTATCCAGCTGTTACGGAGTGGGGAGTACCCAAGTTGCAGGGTGTTGCGGTTGAGGAAGCGCAAAGCGCCGTGAGTGTTGTTTCCAGCGTCCGGGTTTGGGGTTGAGGCTTTCGGATGTAGGGTATTGGCATGTGGGAGGGCCCAAACGGCGGGCAACTTTCGCTGCGAAGGGATTGTCAGGATTCAGGTTACTTATAATACGGTTTAGGATTTAGGGTGTTAGGGCTTAGGGTATAATTACAGAGACATATGAAATATCGTACCATGTGCCTAATGTTATATACATTCTACCGCGAACTTCAATAGCATTGGCGCCGGGCCGTGCCCAAAAGAACTCCGAAACGAGCGGAGATATTCTGCTTTTTCGATAAGAAAGCATATGGTCGGGGTGTCGGGTTTAGAGTAGCATGACTCCCAATCAATAAAGATTCCCGGCAAGAAAACAAGTCTCAAGCACCACAACACTGAGCGATTCTGCACCACTGTTTAGCCCTGAAGCGCCTGGGCGCCGGAGCGCGCAAAGCGGTCCTGCCGGGACCGTTTCTGTTTGGGGATTTAAGGTCTGGGGTTGAAAGCAGGGGATCCTGAAAATTTCGGTTTTAAGGACTTAGCGCCTCCTTAGAGGATCATGGGGCTTAGTCGGTAGGTTATAAATGGGGTTATAAGTCCCGTAAGTGGGGTTATCCTAATTAAAACCTACTCATAACCTTATTTGCTAAGTCCCATGAGCCTTCAAGTGGGTTGTAGTTTTGGGGCTCTGGAAAGTATTTATGAATAGGTACCTGTATAGGAACCATAAGGGCAATTAAAAAGTTTCCCAAATTGCCACCTACAAAAACACCACATTGTGGGATTACTGATTCGAGGGTCTTTATCTGCCAGAACTGAGAGCGGTCAAACCTGGCTGCATAGCGATGCTAGACTCTAAAACCCTTAAGCCTATACCCTAAACCGTACACCCCTGAAGCCCTAAACCCCTGAAACGAAACCCTAAACCCCTAAAAACCTACAACCCTAATCCCCTGAATCCTAGAATCTTAGAGTCGGGTCTGGCAGGCTCTGGATCGGTTGTTCCTGTCCCTGACACTGCAACCCCCAAACCCTCAACCCTCAGGGTTTAGAATTTAGGGTTTGGGGTTTAGGGCTTAGGGTTTAGGGTTTAGGGCTTAGGGTTTAGGGTTTAGGGCAAACCTGCATACGCCCTCAAGTGGCAAACGAGAGTGATCGACCCCAAAATCAGAAGTTAAGTGCGGGGCGCGCTCAGCTCTCCCTGCTGCTGCTGCTACTACTACTACTACTACTACTAACACCGCTACTGCTACCGCTTCTACTACTACTACTACTACTACTACTACTACTACTACTACTACTACTACTACTACTACTACTACTACTACTACGACTACGACTACGACTACGACTACGACTACGACTACGACGACTACTACTACTACTACTACGACTACTACTATTGCTACTACTACTACTACTACTGCTGCTGGTAACCAGGCGGTGAAACAACATTCATGATAATCGGTGATGTTTGCTGTCATCCTCAACCGTATCAGCCTTAATTTCCGTTGCAGCTCCACTTGGCTGTCTTCTGAACCCCCCCTAAAAGTTAAACTTTTAGCCTCCTTATTATGGTTCATATAGAAACCCAAAAAGTTAAAGTCCTAAGACCCAACCAGAAGAACACCAAGTCCAGAACGATGAAGTACATCGACTTCCCGGCCAGAGTGAAAGGCTCTGTGCCTTGGGAGCTCGGGGATTTCTTTTGGAAAACATCAGGGGTTCAAACTACGGCTTAGGGTTTAGGGTTTAGGGTACTAATACCATGGAGACTATAGTACTTGTTGTAATAAGCGATCTGGTAACGGACGAAGGAAGGTACTATAGGAGGCTGAATATTATAGGGGCCTTAATAATACTTAGAATAGTACGATAATAGTAAGCAACCCCCCAAAATGGAATTGCTAATTATTCGGGCCCCTATAGTCAGTATAATAGGTGTCGGCTCCAGGGGGGTTCAGCTGCAGCTAATCTGGGTTTCGAGGTCTCGAGTTTTGGAATCTGCATCGATGGCATGATAACCTAGGATGCCCAGTAACCTAGGAAGAACAAGGGTTCCCTTTTTGGTATTGGGTAACAGTATAAGGAACCTGGGACTACAAAAAGGGAATAAGGGTCTACTGGGATGCCCAGTACCTGGAAGGTCCAATCGTGCCCCGCAAGAGCAGAATGAGACTTTCAGAGAAGGATATGGACGTCTGAAGAGGCATAGACCCGTAAAACAGTCTTTTCATACTGAGAAGCGGTCAGAATGAGAACAATAGTTCTCAAGAGAATGATGAGAATCTTTAACTATAACAGAAGTACACATGGACAACAGACTGCCATCGTAAACAGCACACAGCACACAAGATCGAAATCATTGAGTAAGAAGTCTAACCCAGCTCGGTCACAGAAACGATGCATCGCCAGCAAGAAGAACGAACACTGAAGGCGTTCCTAAACCTAAAACCCTAAAACTATACTGAACTCAGAATTATAATTTGAGCTGTTTCTTCGGTGTTATAATAACCAAAAATTAAAAAAGATTTCTAAGTACGCCTAAGAAAACCCGGACTGGGCCCTCAAGAACTGTGATCTCCACGCACGTCTGATGTAGAGGCCTTGATAATTCGAAGGGTGTTGGGACAGCGGTCTATCTTATAGCTACTAATATGTAGAAAAATATCCACACAGAGATAGACAGACAGCCCTCTCTCTCTCTCTCTCTCTCTCTCTCTCTCTCTCTCTCTCTCTCTCTCTCTCTGTACATATATACAGATACACATATGTATATACACAGGTAGATAAACAAATGTATAATCTAGATGTAGACATCGATATGCGATGTATATATATATATATATATATATATATATGACTTTCTGTGCAAACATGTACATACATACATACATATATATATATATAGGAGAGAGAGAGAGAGAGAGAGAGAGAGAGAGAGAGAGAGAGAGAAAATAAACAACAAAGAGAGAATGCTTCCACGAATTGCAGCTCCAGGGGCTGCCATTGGAGACGGAGGCTCGGAAGGCTTGCCTTTAACCAAGGGTCCAAAGCACCTATGTAGTAGAATCTAGGCTTTAGGGTTTAGGTAGGGTTTAGGGTTTAGGGTCCAAAGTCCAAAGCACCAATGTAGTAGAATATAGGTTTAGGGCCAGTTTCGGGTCCAAGGTACCTATGTAGTAGAATGTAGGGCGCCGTAATAGGAATTAGTATTATGATTTGGGGAAGTATCTCCTAGTCTTCGGCCCCTCTGCCTTCAACAGCTCTGACTCATGGGGTTTAGGGCCAGGGCTCCCTGAAGCGTTCCATACGGGTGCCTTCACCGGGACCTTATTTCTCCTGTATTACACCTCATAATAAGGGTAGTTCTCTAAATTAAAGTCCATTTCAGGGTCCTTTGTATACAGGTGCCGTACCAAACAGAGGATCTAACAAGGGACCCTCATTTAGAAAGCTACCCTCAGAGGGTTTAGGGCTTCGTCAGGCGTTCCTTCACGGGTGCCTGCACGGGGTTATGTAAGGGTTCCGTGAAGGGCTCTATGGCGGTTCCTCCAAGGGATCGACGTCTAGGGTGAAGGGCTTTGGGTTTGGGATTACGGGCTCTAGCCAGATTTTTCCGGATCCGGAAAATCTGGGCTAGGACAGTGCTGTTTTGAGGTATCCGTCTTTAACTGGATTTCTCCAAGGGTCTGGGTAGAGACTTTTAGAAACGGCTTAGGGTTCAGGGTCTAGGTTTTAGTGTTTGGGATCCAGGGTTTAACAATTTTGAAGGGCAGAGGGGAGGGGCCCTCTAAAACCCCTATCAGCCATAACAACCCCCTTCCTCAACCCTCCCAAGCGCCTTCACAAGCAACGTTCCGGGTTCTGTCATGGACTCCCGTCACACGAAATTTGTTGGTTTCGAAGCTGGCCCTCGTTGCTTAAAGGCTCATGGGACTTGGGAAGCAATTTTGGTTACAAGCCTGTTATAATTAGGATAACACCATTTTGGGGACTTATACCACGATCCTCTAAGTAACCTAAACCCCCCGCTACGGAACCCTTAAAGGAACCCGTTAAGGAACCCTAGTTACTAAGGCTAATGATCCTCTAAGTACTCATTGCCTGCCGGTATGTCGACTGAAGGCTTCAGAGCTACGCCCGAAGATCCAAATCGCAGGCGCAGAACCCTAAACCCTAAACCCCCGAGCCCTAAATCCTGTTTGGCAGGCGGTGTAGGAAGGCCAGGCCAGAAGGTTTGGACTTGTACGGGAGACAAGTCCGGAAAGGTGGAGACCCCGTCCGTGCCGGCAGTGTGGGCCGGAGCAGGTGGTAAAGGTGCAGCGACTCGTCCGATTAGAGAAGAAGCCCGAAGTAACACCGTTCTGCGGCGCTGCCGGCTCCACCGGGACAGGTCCCAGCCGCCCACGTCTCAGTCAGCGCGCATAGCCCTCCCAGAGTGACAGTTCTCGACCAAATCTGGTTATTGCTTGCTGGCCACCGCGAGATTGCGGCTGAGGAATGCTGCAACATACCGGATGGCAATGAGAGGCGCCTTGCCGAAGCCCTGCTATGTACGGTCGCAGCTGATGCAGGCCAATGAACCAGTACATGTGTGAAACAACATCAGCATGAACACGGAACACGTAAACCAGCAATGACGCTGCCAGGGCGAGGCGCACGACGTCGTATGCAGTGGAAAATTCCATGCCGAAAAGCCGAGGGTTTATAGTTTCAGGTAGAACAGCCCAAACGGTTGGATTCAAGCCCTTAGAGACTCCAAAGTAGCCTGAACACAAACAGAAACGGTTTAGGTTTAGGGTTTATGGTTGAGGTTTCGGGTTCAGGGTTTGGGGTTTAGGGTTTCCCGAGTGCTTCAAAATTCAAGACGGCAAGCCCTTAGCCAAAAACCTCGAAACTGTTGAATTTGAGCCACGACACCGGAGCACAGGGAGCTTCCATAGTTCGGAAATTAATATTCAAGCCCCTAGGTACAAAAATAACCTATAAAACACGGTAGCACGCAACATCAATCCTCCTAACGAACATCCTGACGAAGCCCACAGAATCCTTGGAAAAGCATGTAAAAACGTATAGAGCCCTTCTTGACTAAACCGTTACAAGCCCGTTTAAAACCCTCCCCAAGACAACCTTACAAATACAGAAACTCTAAACCCTAAGCCCTCATGAGTCCGAATGAAGACCCCACACCCTAACCCCTAAACCAACAAACCCTAAACCTTAAACCCCTAAACCCCGCCTTAATCACACACTTTATGGCCCCCAAAACCCAAAGAAGGCCTTGGGAGAGTCAGCAGCGAGGTATCATCGAACTTTGTCGAGAACGCAAGGCGGGTCGCGCCGCCCAAAAGAAGTAACCTCAATGGTCAAACGGGCTACAGGGAATACGGATGTAGGGATAGGAAGTTTAGGGCTCGTGCAGGCTATGTTGACGAGGCTGACACTACCTAGGATACCCAGTAACCTAAGAATAAAAAAGCCTCTCTTTTTGGTATTGGGTAACTTTATAAGGAACCTAGGAAAAAGGAATAAGGGTACTACTGGGCATCCTAGCTACCCGTTGTTTTTGTTCAGTGCTTCTGGGCATGTCGACCTGAAAATCTGACCTCGACCCGAGGACCTAAACCAACGGTTCCTTAACCCTGCAGTAGAAGCCCAAAAGTTGGAAACCCAATAGCCTCGACCCTTAAGATTGATACATAGGGAATCCCAGCACTATTTGGCCTTAATCCGGTTTTCCAACTTTTTATGGGGTTTACTATAAGCTCTGAACTTTCCTAAACCCTGGACCAAAGCTTCAGCAGGCAAGGGGAAATTAGCAGGTTGCGAAGCCAAGCCCCAGTCAAGGATTCAACCAACCTCAACCTGACAAACAACCCTAAACCCTCAACCCTAACCTCTGCTTGCTAGACCCTAAACCCCTCAGCCCTCATAACCTTCCACTCCCTAATCCTGCACACTGTCCTACCATTTTAAAGATGTTCCGGGTGTAAGAAAAACCCCTAAACCCTACACCTCTGAACCCTAAACCCCTAAACCCTAAACCCTGAGGAATGAGAGATCCCAAAACCCTGAACCTTAGACCTCTGAACCGTAGAAAGGTCATGCTCAAGAGCTCCATGTCTGCGGCGGCAGAGGTAAACTTCGGCAGTCCCACATCCGAAAAAGACAACGGTGCAAGGTTCAGGGTTTACCTTAACCCGGAAGAACCTACCTTTTTGAGGACTTATATAAAGAAATCATCATATATCAGGAACCCGAAAAAAGTAGGTTATTCCGGGTTAATATAGCGCTTTTGAACACTGTACCCAGAGCGCCCAAAGCCGCTTAATTATTAAACGGTACTGGGCTCTCTGGGTAGCCCCTCCGGGGTTTACTTGGAGGGTCGGAGGACTTATAAGTATGATAATTAACCCCAATTAGGATCCTTTTTTAAGGTCCTCAAAACTCTACTTATCTTACTAAGTCCCCCGGCTCTCCAAGTAGGGTTTAGGGTGTTTTTTTTACCAGAAGAGCCCGGGGAGCCCGACTTCGAACCATAAGCCGTAGTCATAGATTATCGAAAACTCCCTAGGGTTTGTGTGATCAAACAAGTAGGCTCTAACTAGCAGCTTACAAGGTAGTCTCAGTTGGGAGTTAGGATTAGGGGGACCCTTGGAGATATAGACTCTCTGAATCAGGTCCCTTGTCAGGGAGCACGAAGTAGGGTTACGAGGACGAGTTGTATGCCAGAGTCAAGACAGTTTCGTTGAAAACGGTGGAAGGCATGTGATGAGGGAGTCAGCACCCAAGCCCAAGAAATCGGAAACCTCCAAGGACACCCATCTGCAAAGGCCTTACCAACTTTCTCAAGCAAGCTCTGTTTCCGGGCTCTCCCTGATACTGCCTAGGACTTATAGTCAATCCCACATAAACTCTAAAATCTAAAAGCCCTCAACTTAAACCATGAAGCCCTATAGCCCTAAACTTTCGAGCAATAAACCCCAGAACCTAAGCGCTAACAGCCCCAACCACAGAAAATAAATCAGAGTGCAGCCGCGGTACAAGCGCAAGAGCATGGCTCACAGCTACACACAAGCCGGGAAACGGCGGCTTGAGCTCCAAGCTTCCAACCGAAGAAAGCAGCATGCAAACACAACCACACACACACACAACGACAGGCTAATACTGCTACGACGACTGCTCCGACTAGGACGACCACCACCACGACCACGACGACCACGACGATGACGACGACCACGACTGCTACCGCTACCACCACGACGACTCCGACTTGGACCAGTACTACGGCCACGGCTCCGACTGCGCAAACGACCACGAAGGCGGCTACGACGACGACTAGCACGACCATTAATGCGACTGCGATTGCAACGAGGAGGATGACGACGGCGACAACGACCTAAGACCGCGAAACGACCACAACCACTACCACGAAACTACCACCACCACCACCGCCGCCACCACCACCTCTACCACCAACACCATCACGCCTACGACCGACTTCGACGACGACTACTACTACTCGTAGCAGCACTACCAGTTGTAGTGCCGGTTCAAGCACACATGCCATACTGGAGACTTCGTTGTTGCATTTGTAACGGCAATAGCTAGGCGATGGATCTCTGCCGGGGGTGGTAATAGCAATGGCAGAAGTAACAGTTCACGCCGCGATCTTCGACCTCACTCCAAATCATTCGGTATACTTGTGACACCCGGAGCCCCATTTGTGGTGTATCCTGGGGATCTCAAGGTTAACCTTTGGGAGTATATTGGGATTCTACAGTGATTAAAGTACCTTGAAAAGTTAAAGGTGATCTACTCGACTGTAAAGCCCTAAACCGAAAGCTACGTAACCCTGAATCTGAAACCGAAACCCCCTGAAAGTAAGGCAAGTTGCAGTCTTCGTGAGTGACACGAGGACAGGGCGACACCCCTGAACCCTCTGGCAAAGAGTCGCTGGGGAGGTCTACAGGCAAACCCTACTTGAAGGTTCATGGGACTCTAAGTAGGTTGTAATTGGGGTGATGAGTCCCCAAAGTGGGGTTATCCTACTTATACTTACAACCTGACTTACGAAGTCCCATGAGCCATCAAGTAGACCCCAAACCCTAGACCCTTATTCTAGAACCCTATAGTACCCTGAGAAGGAACCCTAAACCCTGCTTACTAAGTCCCATGAGCCCCGTAAATGGGGAGGTCGATAGGTAAACCCTAGAGCCAGGAAGCCCTCCGAGAGCCATAAACCAGAACGCACGGTTTAGGATTTAGGGTTTAGGGTTTTGGGGTTTAGGGTTTTGGGGTTTAAGTTTGTGTGGAGCCCCTGCTCAAATCCTACCTGGGGATCCCCAAACCCACCGTTTTAAGGATTCTACCCTCTGACTAAGGGGTCATAACCTACTATTCTGTAGGGTTTGGGGTCACAAGTACTTCCCCAAACCCCAAACCCAAGCCTTAAACCCTGCTTCCCCAAACCCTTCCACCCCATAGTAGGCCCTGATTAAATTCTAATGTCGGAACCAGATTAATAAACCCTGTGCCTATAACCCCCAAATAGTAGGACTCATGTAAGGAACCCTAATAAAGGCTTAGGGTTTCTTAATCAGGTTCCTACATTTCCTCTCCAACGCTAAATCCCAGAGATGCCCTACGGTTGATGATATAAATCCTTCATTACACATAATAAGGAATATACCATAATTCCCATAGTATAGGGTCCTTAAGGTAATGCAGGATTTATATCATCCACCGTAGTAGCCCCGCAGAGGATTCCCCAAACTAGCCAAACACAAAGAGGTGTGCCTCATCCTCGCTCCGCCGGTGAAGCATGTGCGACACTGAGTTTTGCGTGGGCCGATTTAGGTTTCAAGGTTTTGGGGTTTAGGGTTAGGAGCTGCCCCCACCCTGTAATAGTGACC
Organism: Symbiodinium sp. CCMP2592; assembly: GCA_905221615.1. Taxonomy (NCBI): domain Eukaryota; class Dinophyceae; order Suessiales; family Symbiodiniaceae; genus Symbiodinium; species Symbiodinium sp. CCMP2592. Next base: position 370,992 of record CAJNDT010005079.1, read on the forward strand.
ATAAGGATTATATTAGGGATTATTAGGGCCCTATTATATTCCTAGTATACCACTATTACAGGGTGGGGCCCCCTCTAAGGTTTACTAAACCCTAACCCTAAACCCTAACCCTGAACTGAACCCTAAACCCCTAAACCCTAAACCCCTAAACCCTAAACCCTAAACCCTAAATTAGGGTTCAGGGTGTCGGGCTCACCTCTAACCTAGCATAACCTGTCTTCTTCTGCAGGCCCTGCCTTGCTGTATCAAAGGGGAAAAGGAGGGACCCTTAATGGGGACCCCTACCCTATAATGGGCTATATAATGGGTATATAATAGCTATATTAAGGGTATATACCTAGGGGTCCTTGTTAAGGGTCCCTCCTTTTACCGTTGGACTGTAGAACTTTAGGGATCCTTCAAAACATAGTTTTCTTAGTCGCTGAGTTCATAAGCCCCCCAAAAGTGTACACTTTTAGCTTCATAGTGGGTAATATTCTCCCAAAACGCGTAAAGTGTATCCACTCAGCTACTGAGTTTTTAGTAGTTCAAGGCAGGGATTGATTTCTGGACCCTAAACCCTAAACCCCTAAACCCTAAACCCTAAACCCTAAACCCCTAAACCCTAAACCCTAAACCCTAAACCGTTGGTGTCGGCTTAATGGGTCCAGGGTTCAGAAAGCTGCGAGGGGAAGGCTGGGGTATAGTCTTAGGGTTTGCCAGGAGATGCAGGTATCCTTTAATTCAGCCCGGGAATACATATATATATATATATATATACATATATATATATACATATATATATATATACATGTCAATATATGCTTATTTATTTAATAATTTTTATTTATATATCTGTACATATTTACTTTCTTTTTCATTTATTTACGAACAATGCTAATATTCCCGACCTTTCCACTTTGGTCTTGGCAGCTTTGGTTGCAGAGCTTTGGCTACAAGCTCTCCCGAGGATTGCGGCTGCGGTGGTTGCTGCTTACAAGAAGGGCTTGGGGATTTTTGGTTTAGGGTTTAGGGTTTAGGGTTTGGACCCTTTGGGTATTTGTTTGGGGCTTCTGCTTCAAGATGCAAGGCTTGGCTTGCACTGCTTCCTCTGGAGAATGATACACTAGGATGCCCAGCAACCTAGGAAGAAAAAGGGTTCCCTTTTTGGTATTGGGTAACTGGGCATCCTAGGAGATTGAAAGAGGGTTCGGTAGTTAGGCTAGGATTTCCCTAAACCCTAAACCCCTAAACCCTCAACCCCCTTTCTGGTACTCTGGGACTACAGCAAGGGAAAATGGGGCTACTGGGATGCCCAGTACATCCTCCACCAGCTTAGGGTCAGAGTGTGAGTTCGGGCTGTCTTGGGGTTTAGGGTGGTTTAGGGTTTAGGGCTTAGGGTTTAGGGCTACGGGCTTAGGGTTTAGGGTTTAGGGGTTTAGGGTTTAGGGTGCTTTAAGTTTAGGGTTTAGGCAGAATACTAGCGGCTCTATGGAATATGATGATTATATATGTATGCTGATCTTCCCATTTAGGTGGCTTGGGGTTTAGGCTTTCATGCTCGTAACGCATCGCATAACGAGAACCGTGACTGCAGCCTCGTTGGAGCTGATGTGTGTTTTCTTGACACCAAGACTCTGTGCAGAACCAAACAGTGTCTAAACCCTAACGGAAGCATTGATGCTAAACGTAGTAAAGGGCCGAAGATGAAGATGAAGGATACCGTTTAGAGATTCTGGTTCAGGGCTTTGTCGCTCAGGGCTTACTTGAAGGCTCATGGGACTTAGTAAGTAAGGTTACAAGTAGGTTATAATTAGGATAACCCCGCTTAGGGGACTTATAACCCCAATTATAACCTACTTACTAAGTCCCATGATCCTTTAAGTAGGGTTTAGGAACCCGAAGATCAAAACGAGGATAAGTTGGCAATCCCTGCATACAGAAACGCCAAAGTACCATGCCTAAAAAAAACCCTCGACCTCAACTAAACCCTAAATCCTTAAACCCTAAACCCTAAAAATCAAAAACTACACCCTAAACCCTAAAACTCAAAAACTAAACCCTAAACCCTGAGCCGCTGCCAGAGCCCAGTCTCTGCCCAGTCTCCCTCTACCCCACGTATCTCCCCCACCCTAAACTCTTGCACGGTTTAGGATTCAGGGTTTGGGGTTTAGGGCTTGACCCCTCCCTGCCTAACTTTAAAACCTGGGTCCGTATGGGGTCCCTTGTTTTCGCAATTCCCTCGGGAAGTTATAAGACCTGGTGCTCTGGTCCGGGATTAGTGTTCAGGGTTTAAGTTTTTGGGAGGTTCGATCTTGAAGGTTATAGGGAAATCTAAACGGCGGCTTCGCGATAATTAACGGTCAACCCCGAACCCTAATCGCCTAAAGCATCACGTTTAATGCAAAAGAAGTAGATGTTCGATTCGCGGACACGAGAGAGCTTATCCTGCTAATTCTGGGCAGTCGGTGCAATCTGGAAAAGCTTCAAGGTTGCCTACTCTGTTACTCCGCTGGCAAATTGCCAAAGAGTCTGAAGCTCTAAAATAGTACCCTAAACCTCAAACTCTATAATTAGAGCTCTCACTACGGAACTCAACCAATGGAACCCGTCCTGACCATGTCAGCAATGGAACTCTAGGACATCTTCTGGCAGTAGATCGCATAGGGCACAGGTAATGTGTCCCATTGCTCACATGGGTAATCTAAACAGACTAATACTGTTACGTTCAAGATTCGACGACACACCTGGGTTTCATCGCACGCTTCCGCAGCTCTACCAAGCTGGAAGAGTCTTTACATGTCTCCGGCGGCTTGAAAGAGCCGTGCTAAAATCTATCTGGGGTTTGCTCCTGCCTAAATCCTAAACCCTAGGCTTTCAAGTGGCTGACAGGTGCCGGCCACGTCTTCGTAAGTGGAGCCTGACCCCAGAATCATGGCTATTGTTAGCTTAGTTGCTGAGTTCATAAGCCACCAAAAGTGCACACTTTCAGTTTTATAGTGGGTAATACGGTTGATGATATAAGCCCTGCATTACCCGTAATAAGGAATATACCTTATTATAATGCAGGATTTACATCATCAACCGTGTTCTCCCAAAGTGTGAAGTGCATCCACTCAGCTACAAAGTTAAGAGAAGCCTCGATGGATGGAGTAGGGTTCCTTTAAGGACTTCCTTTGAGGGCTGCATAGGACCTTCTAGAAGGGGTTTAGAAGGTTTTCGTGTAGGGGCCTTGATGACTAGAATACGGTTTGCAGGGGTATGTGTTGTAGAAGGATACTGTTTCTAATGATTCCGACCTCTCTATTCTTGTGCACAACTACCTGGATGACTCTGCCTTGCATAAGGTGTGTTGGCGCCCCCTTCTACATTCCTCTCCAAAACCCACAATTCCAAATCTTCTCAAGACATCTGCTTTTCCTGAGACGTGAAGCAGGTGGCCTGGAACTAGCAGCTGTTATCCCAGATACTCGAACAACATATACACAGATATAGTTACAACGAATTACAGAAATAAATATGTCTGTGTATTAAATATATATATATATATATATATATACATATAAACCCTAAACCCTAATCCCTAATCCCTAAACCCTCCCTGTATGCATTTACTAAAATCCCTAACCCTACCTAAAACCCTGAATAACCTACCTATTTAGGGTTCCTTATTAAATTTCCTTAAGGTAAGCGCTGAGCAAACCCCAGCTGCTCAGGCGAGGAGGGCTTGACCTACGCATGTCCGCACACTTGGCCGCAAAAGATTTCAAGTCGTTGGGGCTGTTAGGTTTTAGGGTCGCAGGCAATTCGTCCTTCTCGAGGGGTATCGTAACAGCTTTAGAAGGTGTTGCGGCGCATTCTTAAAACTTTGATCCCTTACCGGCTCCTTGAATTGACGATCTCTAGTTATTATGTATGGCCTACCGAGAGCTACCAGCCTACTTTTTGTAGGGCCCCTGCAACATATATTAGTTACAGATATTGGTTAGCTATGCTGGTTCTATGTATATGACATTATGAAGGTCCCTCATTTCCTGCACCTACCAAGTCATCTACAACTTACAACCCTCAAACTACCCTAGGCGAGAGTAGACGGAACAAATCCCGAACCATCTGAGAGACTGACAACACATAACTTAAAACATCCGTCGAACGCATTGAAAGCTGTAACACAAGCCAAACAATCTGTAAGTTGCCCTGCAAGACAAAAGACCGTGAACATGCATCTACAAGGTAGAACCGCTCGAATACCAGGTGGTCGAAGGCACAGGCAGGGTTTCGTGCGCTAGAGCTTTAGCTTTAGACTTCGGGGTCTATAACGTAAAAACGGATACAGACCTGCGAAGGGTTCGAACTAAGGTTTAGAATGGGCTTGCATGGTTTACTGTCGTGCCCCCTAATAATGAGCCACTACCAACTAAATTACTCAGAGCCCTAAACCCTAAACTGAACCCTTAAACACCAAGCGTTGACCCCTAAACCGCCTCCGCCCTACACCCTTGTACGAAGTGAAGGTCTTGATAGGGTTTCGCAGTATCGGTATATTATACAATAATTATGACAAGGAGCGACCGAAATAGCATAGGTGATTGTTGAGGCCCCTACATTAAACAACAATTTGCATAGTAATATCCCATGTAAAACACCACGTAATGTAACATGCTTGTGCTTACGTCCTTCTGGGTCACGAAAAATTAGCACTGAACCTCAAGACCCAAAACCGTTTCAAGGTGTCACTGGCTCGCAATGCACAGCGCGGCTTCCGTCCTCTCCCTCTCCCTCTCCGTCTCTCTCTCTCTCTCTCTCTCTCTCTCTCTGTTTCTCTCACTCTCTCTCTGTCTCTTTCTCACTCTCTCTCTCCGTCTCTTTCTCTCTCTCTCTCTCCCTCCCTTGCCATGGCAGTCCAACAAAAGGTGGATTAGGGCTTAGGGCTTGTAAGCTTAATCGGTCTTCACGAGTTCCTAGAAGGAGCTTGGAAGCAATCCGAATGCAACGGTTTCCTACTTGTCCAGTATCCTGGGGAACTCAAGTAACTAAAGGTTAATTAACCTTTGGGAGTATATTGGGGTGTTATAAAGGGATGACGGTAACCCAAAAAGGTACAAAGTTACCCACTCTACTACTAGGACAAGTTCAAGCTGCTCTATGTATTAGCATAGGATTCGGTACACAGAACCGAACCACAGGCCGTAGCTTGGTTCTGCACGGGTGGTGGTCAAAATTATGGTCCCTTTTCGGGTAGCCTAAAAATTCGGTGCCGTATATAAGGACCCAAAAAGGGACCCTAATATTGACAACCACCCATGTGAAGTAAGGTTTATTGTACGTATCAAAGAAAGGAGACGAACACATATCACTCACATAGGGATCCTTAGGGGGGAGGGGGCCTTAATGCTCATAATGACCTAATAAGGCCCATCTATAGTCCCTTACCCCCCTCCCCCCTACCCCACTAAGGGTGCCTATGACACCCATGCATATACCCAGCGAGCCTCGCATAAACACATACAACTATCTCATTCAGCACTTGCCCTGGAAAATAGCCGTAAGAACGAAGCAGACATGCTCAGGAACCTCCTCAGGCTTAGTGCCTCAATGTTTGAACCTCAGGTGCTTGGACGGCCTTCCAGCATCCTCCGGCGTCTTGGGGTCTTCAGGGATTGAATACCGCCTTAAAGACGTCTAGACTCTAGACGGTTTTACTTAGGGGCTGGGTACCCTAGCCCATACAAGGTCAAGCTTTTCAATTATGGTAGGATTATATAAACCCTAAACGGTTGAAGGTTACCTACTCAGCCACTAGGTTTAGAATGTTTTATGGACTTTCTTCTGGTGCCTTTTCTCGGGGTTCTGCAGGCCGTTAGGATGGATCTCGTGAATTTCTGTGGGTCCAGGGTTTCCCTTAGACTACTACCTACTGGTCCAGTACCCTAAAAAACTAAAGGTTAACCTTTGGGAGTATATTGGGATAGGGGTTATAGTACCCCAAAAAGTGTTGAAGATTGCCTACTCTACTCTACTATAGTAGGACTATAAATTTCTTGTAGGTTCTGAATGTAGGGTCTAGTATCGAATTTATAGGGGCCCTGCAACAAAGGCGGCTTTAGTAGTTCAAGGCAGAGTTGCGACACTTGTTCAGTATGAGGTTCGGCGGTTTGGGGCTTCGGTCGAACAGTCTGGACCCCCCTGCCCCAAACTCCATTCCAATGGCTTAGGCCCCGATGTTCGGTGGGTTCAGGGTTAATAGGTTCGGAATTTCAGGGCTTAGGCTTCTGACCTGGACGGATTGGGGCAGAGTTTGGTGTTTCGGGGCTCGGGGGATAGAAAGGGTCAGGGATTGGGGTTCGGCGCGCTGTACATTAAAGGGTCCAGACCTTAAGGACGAAATGAACCCTAAAAGGGTCTAGGGTTCATATACCATATAGGGGTTCCCTACTTTTAAGGGTCATTTCGTCCTTCAGGGAGTTTTAGAGCCTTGAATTTTCAGCGTTAGGAGTTGGGGGCTGAGGCTCTTTGGGCCGTGACTGCTCCATTTAGGGCCTGGCATGCGCTAACACCGCAGGGTTCCTTAAAGGCTTCCTTTTTAAGGGATCTATAAGGGTTCCCTAAACCCTAAACCCTAAACCCTGGGTTCTATAAGGGGGGGGGGGTGTTTAGGGTACTTTAGGGGGGGATCCCGGGGCTTCCTACGTAGGTTTTAATGGGGCTACCATAGGGTTTAGGGTTTAGGGTTTTAGGGTTTAGGGTTTAGGGTTTACCATCACTATAACCTACTTGCCGGGGGATCCCCAAACCCACCGCTTTAAGGGTTCTACCCTCTGATTAAAGGGTCATAACCTACTATTCTGTAGGTTTGGGTTCACAGGTATAACCTTAAATACTAAGTCCCGTGAGCCTTTAAGCAACCAGTTTTCTAGGATACCCAGTAACCTAAGAATAAAAAGGCCTCCCTTTTTGGTATTGGGTAGCTTTATAAGGAACCTACTTGTAAGACTACAAAAAGGGAATAAGGGTACTACTGGGCATCCTAGTTTTAGGTTACCTGCTCAGGTGCATGGTGGTCTCTAGGCCTTACACCCTCAGGCCAATCCAACATGGGTTGTTTTTTTTCTGGGCCCCACGTTTGGATATGAACAAACATCAATGTCACTGTAGAACCAGGTAAAAACCAAGTTCTTGCACAACCTACAGCCCTGCAGAGCACTGTTAAATGTAGCCCTGCAAAGTACTGTCAGATGCTGCAAAATCCCTCACACGAAGCCCGAAACACCCATAACCCTTCAGACCTTATACCCCACCTTGGGAAACCTCCTCAGTCCTGGACCCTAAACCGTACACGCCTCATAAACTATAAGCACACATTAGGAAAATGAGGAACGCTAAAACCTATAGAACCTAAACTAGAACCCAAAACCTTAGAACCTAAACTTGAACCCTAAACCATGAAACCTAAACTTGAACTTGGGGAGTATCGGCCCCGGGCACAATGAGGTTCAGTTGGAAAGCCAAGTAGCCTCCTATGGACTTCTCAAAGCCGTGCTCTTTGAGTTCGGGCTGTGGGTTTGGGCTTTAGGGTACGTTTGGGGTTGAGTGCTTCGGGATCAGGGGTGTAGGGCTCGTTTGGGGTTTAGGGACAAATAAACAAATGCTCCCCGTATATTCCAAGACTAAAAATCTATTACCCTGATCTGCATTTTGTAGGGTACCGAGTATTGCGTTTGGAGCTTTCGTCGTTATCAAAACCTTACACGGAAGTAGGGTCTCGTGGTGTTCCATATGCAGGTCATGCTCAGAAAACTAGGGCCTATTGAATAGGGTTATAACACTCAGGGTCGATGTTTTTTGTCTGTAACTAGAGGGTGTAAAACTCAAGACGTAGAATGATCGCCCTAAGCCCTAAACCCTGAAACCCTGAACCGCAAAACCCTGAAACCCCAAACCCCTGAACTCCGAAGCCCCCAAACCCTGAAACCCTATACCCTGAACCCACAAGCCTCTAAACCCCAAACCCTAAACCCCTGAACCCTAAGGATACAATGTTGAGCGCTGGCATCCGACAGCCTTGACACGATATCCCTGGCTTGGGAGTCAGGACCCTTGGGGATATAGTAGGGTTCCCTTGAAAGGATCCTCAGAAGGATCTATAGGGGTTCTAAGTGTTATGGGCGTAGCAGTTAAGATTAGGGGGACCCGCGGTAAGGTTGTAGGGCTCAGGATAGGGGTTTGGGTATATAGATCCTCCTAATGAGGTCCGTTTTAAGAGAGCCAGAAGAAAGGCTAAGAAGGTTCCCTTTTGAGGGGTCTCCCTAATACTACCTACAGTATGATGGCTTTGAGACATTCCCATGCAAGAGGCAGCTATGCATGCAGCCGCTTTCGGCTGCTCTAGGCTAGATGGTTGAGATTTGCACATGCAAGTGTCGGACCGCTTCATAAATCCTAAACTTTGGGGTTTGGGGTTTAGGGGTTTAGGGTTAAATCTTGGAGGAACATTTGGCAGCGCAGGGCATGGAAGCCTCGCGACATTTTTTTGAGACCCGCTGGATGCAGTGCAAAAACCCAAACTCTGAGACAAACGGCATCGAACCTGCAGTCCACCATAAAGGCCAAAAGCCCTTAGGCTCCAGAAGCCCTCAAATCTAAACCCTGAACCCCCAAGCCCTAGACCTTACCTGCCAAATCTGAGCCCTAAACACACACACACACACACAGACACACACACACACACACACACGCCTTTAAAACGCATAAGACAAGATGATTAACAGCAAGAACACGAACCTACACACAATTACCCTACAAACCCACCCTGAACCCCTCCCCTTGTTTTAGAAAAACAAAATCCTTAGTCCTCAAGTAGGAACCTGATCAAGAAACCCTGGCCCCAAAACCCCCAATATAGTAGGATTCATATACGGAACCCTAATAAAGGCCCAAGGTTTCTTAATCAGTTTCCTAGATTAAACTCTGAACGTATGCAAAAACCATGCAAACTTTCCGAAGCCGAAGGCTCACCCAGCTTCTGAATTCGCTCCGAAGCAGAGGCTTGGGCCCCGGGATATTGCACAGAAAAACTTCTTATAAGGTCGAAGGATGTAATTACTTATCGTGAAGTTTTTTCTCTCCAGTACATGGACACTTATGGAGTTGGAAAGCCATACTTTCTTGAGTTTAGGATTGTGGGGTTGTGGCTGTCGGGCTGCAGAAAAAGTTAAAATATCGTGCCTGACATCAAGGATTTGCGCGGCGACGCTTGCATCTGCTCTCTTTGCCTTGAAATGCTGCTCTGCAGCACACTGATGGCCGCCGGCCATTTTGCCAGGCCGCGAGAACTGCAACGCCGAAACCGGGGTGTAGTGTCAACATGATGGTTCTTCTGTAAACCCTAAACGGGTAGGGATACATTGCTGACTTAACCGAACGTTCAATCTTTGGGGGGCCCTCTCCGGACCTTAATTCCGGAAAAAACACCGTCTGGGTAGTTCCCTACATTAGGGTCCCTTTTGGCCTTTTAGTGTTCGTGCGAAAAGAATGATGCACAAGGGGACCCTAAATTAGAGAACTACCCAGGTGGTGTGGACTCTAAGAGTTCGGGACTGGGCAGGTGGCGGGCGTCCCCGAGCCACCGATACGCCTCTTAGGCGCCACCTGCCGCTAGTTCGGCCATCAAACGCATGGTGCGGCGGATGCAGTTGCCGCTTGCCCCTGGTTTCACAATAAACTCACAACCGTAAACCCTAAACCCTACAACCCTCATTGCTTAAACCCTACCTGCACCCTAAGGAACCTGCCTTTTTAAGGACTTATATAAAGACATCATATTAGGGAACCCTAAAAAAGTAGGTTCCTTAGGGTCCAGGTAGACCTTATGAGCTGATGAAGGCTTATAAGGTGGCCGAAGAGCAGCTGCGGCCCTCTAGGCTTCTAAAGGTGAAGGTTTGTTTTGAGGGGTTACTGCGGAGCTGTTGCTATGGGTAGTATTATTAGGGGGACCCCTTAAAGGGCACCCCTTCTGAACCCTACTTCTGGCTCTCCTAAAAGGGGGCCTTATTGAGAGGGTCTATATCCTCAAGGGTCCCCCTACTCCTAACTCCCATGCTAGGATGCCCAGTAAGCTAGGAATAAAAAGGGCTCCGTTTTTGATATTGGGTAACTTTATAGTGAACCTAGGACTGCAAAAAGGGAATAAGGGCACTACTGGGCATCCTAGCTTGTAACCATGGTAGGAAGCCCCAAACCCCCAAAAGCCCACTACGTTAGGCAATGGCCAGCAACTCAAGTGTTCCTTGTCGGTTGAGGCTTTGGGACTTTGGGGTTAAGGGTTCCCAGGAAGCCAATATGTCTGAAATTAAGGGATATACATTAAATCAGATGAAGTCCCTTCAAATTCAAGATCTATTCCTGAATCAAGAGATATTGCGCTCTCTGGGTTAGGGTCTAGGATTATTGTGCCTCCACTGGGGTACGTAGTGGGTGGATACAAACATGTACGGTATGGTAGCTTGAATTCAACCTTGGATTTAGCTCGGGCTTGGGACACCCTAAACCCTAAACAAACCCAAAACCCTAAACCCTATAGATGGTCCACTCTGAGCGGCTTTGGGATTGGATCCGTGTGAAGGTTTCTCATATGGGAGTTTCCGAAAATTAGGGGTACCGTATTTTGGGGTCCTTATAATAAGTATCCTACTATTTAGGGTGCTATATTAGGGTCCCCTATTTTTTGGAAACTCCCATATGGGGCTGCTCCGACGAAGATGGGAGCCACGCTTACGACGCGTCTAGAAAGGAAGGCAGAATTCATGCGAGCGCAAGCTATGTATTTCGGCATGCTGCAACTGTTGCCGCCACACCATGCCTACCACTCCGGCAGTAAACACCCCTGCAAATCTATGTAGAGAGCTTCATGGGCGTTTCATACGGCAAGCAGCAAATCGAACAGTGGACCCTATACCCTAAACCTCAAAAACCCTAAACCTAAAAGCAGTTCAACAACACCCATGAGCCTCCATTGATTGTCTTAAGGGGAAAGAAAAGAAACAGCCTTCTTCGGATGCAGGTGCAACCACATGCAGTCCTGGACTTGGCTACTTAACGCGGTTTTGGGTTTAGGGTGTAGGGTTTAGGGTTTTGGGTTTAGGGTAGGATACCCAGTAACCTAAGAATAAAAAGGCCTCTCTTTTTGGTATTGGGTAAGTTTATAAGGAACCTAGGACTACAAAAAGGGAATAAGGGTGCTACTGGGCATCCCAGTTAAGCTTAGTTGCTGAGATCATAAAACCCCCCCAAAGTGTACACTTTCAGTTTTATAGTCGATATTATCCCAAAAAGCAACCACATGCAGTCCTGGATTTGGCTCCTTAACGCGGTTTTGGGTTTAGGGTTTAGGGTTTAGGGTAGGATACCCAGTAACCTAAGAATAAAAAGGCCTCTCTTTTTGGTATTGGGTAACTTTATAAGGAACCTAGGACTACAAAAAGGGAATAAGGGTACTACTGGGCATCCTAGTTAAGCTTAGTTGCTGAGATCATAAAACCCCCCCCCCCCAAAGTGTACACTTTCAGTTTTATAGTGGGTAATATTATCCCAAAAAGCAACCACATGCAGTCCTGGATTTGGCTCCTTAACGCGGTTTTGGGTTTAGGGTTTAGGGTTTAGGGTAGGATACCCAGTAACCTAAGAATAAAAAGGCCTCTCTTTTTGGTATTGGGTAACTTTATAAGGAACCTAGGACTACAAAAAGGGAATAAGGGTACTACTGGGCATCCTAGTTAAGCTTAGTTGCTGAGATCATAAGCCCCCCCAAAAGTGTACACTTTCAGTTTTATAGTGGGTAATATTATCCCAAAAAGCAACCACATGCAGTCCTGGATTTGGCTACTTAACGCGGTTTTGGGTTTAGGGGTTTAGGGTTTAGGGTTTTGGGTTTAGGGTAGGATACCCAGTAACCTAAGAATAAAAAGGCCTCTCTTTTTGGTATTGGGTAACTTTATAAGGAACCTAGGACTACAAAAAGGGAATAAGGGTGCTACTGGGCATCCCAGTTAAGCTTAGTTGCTGAGATCATAAGCCCCCCCCAAAAGTGTGCACTTTCAGTTTTACAGTGGGTAATATTATCCCAAAAAGTGTAAAGCGTATCCAGTCTGCTACTGAGTAAGGCGATCGTACCCCATACTTGAAGGATCATGGGACTTAGTACGTAGGTCATAATTTAAATAACTCTAACTCTAAGCCCGGAATAAGCCCTGAACCTAAACGGTAAACCTTACACCCTAAACCCAGCACGCCAAGCCGCTAAGCCCTGAACCGTTAACCGTAAACCCTGAACCCTAACCCCTAAACCCCTAAACCCTAACCCCTATATCCTAACCCCTAACCCCTAAACCCTAAACTCTAAACCCCTGAACCCTAAACTGTGCTCTCGAACTTACGGCTCCGTGCGGAGAGTTGCTCCTTTTCGAGGAAATACACGCCGCCAGGGCGTACCATACTGTTGATGGACAAAATCCTGCATGACCCTAAGGACTCTAAACTATGGGAACTATGGTATATTCCTTATAAAGGGCAATGCAGGTTTTTGTCCATCAACCCTAAACCCTAAACCCTAAACCTTAAACCAGTGCTGTAAACTTTTGGGTGGCTGTAGGGGTTGGGTACGGCCGATGGGGGTCCAATCTCAAAGTTTACGGGTCCTGGGTTTAAGGAAGACCTTCAACTAACATGGGGTTTAAGATCTAGGGCTCTTTTGCAGAGTCTTATTACAAACACTAATATATAATTTCAAGGCAGGGGAGATGTTGTGGCATGTGCCGCAATGGCCGCTGGATTTGGGAGTTGGCAGTGCTGTCTGCTGGGCGTTGCGATAAGCATAGCAGAGGCGCCAGAGTATTTGCAATTGGGTGTCGGGGGTGTAAGCTGTAGGTCCGCTGTAGGTATAGCGAGGAACCCTACGGAGTAGTTTATAAAGTCTTAGGGTTTAGGGTTTAGGGTTCAAGGCCCCTACGTTAGGACTTCAACTCTGCAACTAAATCGAAAACGTGCCCAAATCCCCAGCTGCTAAGGTCCAGTTTCAGCATGCTCGAAGCCCAAACTCAAGAACAAGTTGGATACTAGTTGCTAACGTCAACCATAAGGGATCATGTACAGTCAGTATATATATATATATATATATATCCTAAACCCCACACCCTAACCCTAAATATTTAATTTTGGGGTCTGAGGGCAGGTGTGGCAACTTCTGTAACACATCGCATTAAAGCCAGGCAAACTTTAGGCCCTGCAGATGCCTATGGCTTCATGTAGGGGCCTTAATAAATAGATTAGGGCTTTGGTTTATTCGATAATTATAGTCAGGATCTCCCAAAATGGTATAGGTAATGATGAAGCCCCTACAGTAGGTTCCTCATTCAATGTTCAGGGCTTCATACTTGGGGTCGAGGGTTTGGGGTTCAGGGTCTGGGGTTAGGATCCTAAATCTTAGTGCTCAAGCTGTGAAGCGTGAAGCTGTGCGGTCAATCCGAAAAATTGATGCACCTGCCCAGTGAAACACTGGACGACTTAACTTGGCTTCGCAACCCACCACTTGTGCGCGACAAAGCCTTACAACCCCGAACCTGTCGCAGGGACGTCTGCACCCTAAACCCTAAACCCAAAGCCCTAAACCCTAACCCCTAAACTCCTAAATCCCTGAACCCTAAACCCTAACCCCTAAACTCCTAAATCCCTAAACCCTACACCCTAAAACCTTAAAACCCTAAAATGGGGAGGCTTCAAAACCCAGAGGTGGAGACTCCGATCCTCAAAAGCGAAACCTCTGATTCCTACAGAACGGTTTAGGGTGTACTTAAAGGATCATGGGACTTAGTAAGGTTATAAGTAGGTTAATTAGGATAACCCCACTTAGGGGACGTATAACCCCAATTATAACTTGCTAAGTCCCATGATCCTCTAAGTAGGGTCTAGGATTTAGGGGTTCAGGGCATATAGGGGTTGTGATCATAAAGGCCCAGCGCAGAATCCCTGAAAATGAAAGGGTTTGTATTTCCTGGATATGCCGTGAATCTTATGCCGCGTTGCATCGAATAAGCACTTCCAAGCCTTTGAACCCATGAAGACGCCGAGTCCTTATGCATTTGGGGTTTGAGGTGTTATAAGGTTCAGGGTTTAGCTAACCCTAAACACTAAACCCCTCAACATACAGAAGAATAGATGTCCCACTAAACTTCCTAAGAAAACCTACATGCATGTCGTGGGGGCACGGCTACACGGCTACACGGCTACAACGAACTAGGCTGTGCTAAAGAAGTCCAAGCAATGATAGTACCGATTATCAGGGCCCGAAATTCGTCAGATGCCCGCAGTTTTCGATCACTTAGAGTGTAGGGCTTCCTGCATTCCGCGTTTGGGGGAATGAGAGTAGCATGATAAATTTATGTTCCGCTAAAGCTCACTTGTCCCGTATCCTAGGGCACCCGGGGAAATACTTTTCCCCCAAAAGGTTAGATATCACCGAAAAAGAACAGGCTACGACAACACGACACTGTGTTTACGGACGAACGCAATTCTCAGGACCCCACTTCGCACACAAAAGATCCCAGGCACAGCCGGAACCCTAAAACCAAAACCCTAAATTACAGCTGACACGCTTACCTTGAACTCTAACCCTGAACGCTAATCAAATCCTAGGGTCGATCTGTTCAATCTAATCCTAGAAGCTCTAACACCCAGCCTCAACCCTGATTTTGTGGTCTAGGCCAACCCTGCACTCATCATCCTTGTCCCACGTTGCAACTTCATGGACGTCTGCTATAGAAACCCGTACACCCTCCCCCATCCTGAACCCCCAAAATATTCACCCAGAAAAAGACCTGAACAAAAACGGTACGGTTGGGATATCCCAGAATCCCCTCTTTAATTAAGCCAATAAAGATAGGGACATCCCACCTGAAAGTTTTTGTTTGGATACTTTTTTGTCTCCTGACAAAAAGCTACAGTAGTGGGCTTCAAGGAATGCTCAGGCGGTCAAGGGTCTGAACGGCAAAATAGTATAGTAATTATCTAGCCCCCCATATTAGGGCTGTGGGCCTTGGGCTGTGGTTTTTGGCTGTAGGCTGAGGGTTTAGGGCTCAGGGCTTAGAATAAATTCAGTAGTATAACAAGTCTTCATTGTGCCAAGCGTGAGTTGAAAGACGCACTACGAGAAGGCACTGGCGACGCCCACATCATCGATTCTGTGAATCTTCAGCGCTGGCGCTTAACTGGCTGAAACAAACTCAAGTGCTTGAGTCTGGGTACGCACATGGCCCGCTTGCAAGGCGAACAGGATGAACAGGTGTTTAAGCTTTCAAGGTGTAGCTAGGGCTTGTACTTCGGGAATCGTGGGGGATATGGTTGGTCAGTATATGTTATTAACTAATACAGTGAACCACCAAAACTCTACATAAGTTCAATTACTAAGGCATCTATATTGCCCGTTTGGCAACATCATGGACACAGTTCCAGGGTATGGGTTAGACGATGTTATTGGTAGGAGACCGAAGAAGATGCGAACTTAGAGGAGCCAGCCAAACACATGGCACAAGAGGCCGTCACTGAACAAACTTTGTTCTGCCAAGACCTGAACCCTAGACACCCCTTGGGTCCCAAGACCCTGATGCTGAACTCTACATGCAATATAACAGCCCCTCAAAGCCTCTGAAAAATATTCGTAAACAAGACCCTCTTAACACCAATAAGGGAAAACATAACATGTCCTAAGGGCCTACCTAGGCATGCAAAAAACGGGGGATCCGTAAAACTTCCCCCGGGCGTTTCGCCTTATGGGTGCCGCATGGTAGCCTGTCACCTCACGCATCGCCGCCCCGTTGCTGCCTGGCTGCGGCTTCAGGTTACCAGCTGTTTAGGGTTTTGGGCTTAAAGGGTCCAAGTACCTAATTATCATATACTCTCCAAAATAGTAGCCTACATAACCATTATCCTTTGGACCCCTAGGGTTGCCAGCTGTTACTGAAAAGGGTGACTTTCAACGGTGGATCAGGGTTTTAAACGTGTTGATCTAGTGGCTTAGGGTCCGCCGACGAAGAGCCCCTAAACCCTAAACCCTAAACCCCAAACCCTAAACCCTAAACCCTTAAACCGTGGCTGGGCTCAGGCCCATCAGGGGCCTCTCCTGTGCCTCCGTAACCAGATGCTCTAGACCTAAGAGTAAGCTAGGAATAAAAAGGGTGCCCTTTTTGGTTTAAAGGGGGTTATAAGGGAACCTAAACCCTCAAAAAAGGGAATAAGGGCCTACTCCGGGTCCTAGTGCTTGAGGACCACGAGGAGGATGACTGCCGCGTTCTGGACCTTTGCCAAAGGTCTTGGAAAAGCCTCCTGGGCGGTGACAACCAGCATGACCTTTGGCGTCGGGGCCGTGAATCTCTCCGGCGCTCTCTGCAGCTCTGGCTCGAGCTGCTTGGCGCCTGGCGCGCGCCAGCAGCTCGCCTTTGGTTCTGCGACAAGTGCCATTCGGTCTGATACGGGCACGCTGTCCCGTGCGCCGCGGCATGATGGCGCCGAGGAGATGAGAGGTTCTTAAAGTGAGGTGAAGTGAGGTGAAGTGAAGGGAAGTGAAGGGAAGGGAAGTGAAGTACTTTCCGGTAAGCATCCGTTCTAGCAGGAATGGCACTTGGCGAGCCATACGAGCCTAAAGCCCGCATGTAAATTTAAACCGCTAAACCTTAAACCTCTAAACTTCCTTAAACTACCAAACTCTACTTTTCTGTAGGTTCTTATTAAAAACCCTAACATGGAATTTATTAAAAACCCTAACATGGAATTTATTAAAAACCCTAACATGGAATTTATTAAAAACCCTAACATGGAATTTATAATAGGGGCCCTACAAAAAAGTAGGTTTTGGTAGGTCAAGGTCTGCAACTGCAAACCCATGAAGCTTCCATGCTTACAGCCCCTACTTAAAGGCTCATGGGACTTAGTAAGTAAGGTTATAAGTAGGTTTTATTATTAGGATAACCCCACTTAGGGGACTTATAACCCCAATTATAACCTACTTACGAGTCCCATGATCCTCTAAGTAAACCCTATGCCCCGACCCCTGAACTCTCAACCACTGAACCTTAAACCCCTACCTTAACCCACCAAAACCTACTTTTTTGTAGGGTCCCTATAAATTCCATGTTAGCGTATATAATAAGAACCTACAAAAAAGTAGGGTTTGGTAGTTTAAGGTAAAGGGAACTCCAGAAAGTTGGAATATGGTTTCAGGGTAGGATACCTTATAATTTACCATAAAGGGTTTAGGATAATCATATTCCAACTTTCTGGCTTTTACCTTAAACCCCTGAGCTCTAGCACCTGCCTCAAGCCCAGGATAAATACACTTTGTTTAGGCAAAGCAAAACACAAAACTCGGTCAAGATTCCGGACCTAAGCCCTAAACAATTGGCATAAACCCTAGACCCTAAACCCTAAACGCTAGTAAACCCTAAACCCTAGACCCTAAACCATAAGCCCTAGTAAAACCTCGACCCTAAACCCTAGACCCTAGTAAACCCTCGACTCCCTTGACCCTAAACCCTAAACCTCGGGAGGCTCGACCTCGACTTACGAGGGCGTCCAGGACGGGTACGGCGGTTCTGGGCGATGGGCTTCTTCCAGGTGCAAAGGTGGCAGTGGTCACCTGAGAGTTAGCTTAGGGTTGAGGGTTTGTGGGGTCTTCATAGGGCTTATAGGGTTTATAGGGTGTATAGGGTTTAGGGGCTTAGGGTTTAAGGGACAGGCTTCTTCCAGGTGAACAGGTGGCAGTGGTCACCTGGGTGGCCAGACCCCCATCAACGCTAGGGCAGCTTGTGGTTCGAAAGGGGGCGTGGTATATATGTACGTATACATATAAATATATATGTATACCTATGATTTAAACGAACAGAACAGAATAGAACATCATATGTGTGCATATATAAATACACACACTAAACTTAGCTATGGAGGCTATGGAGCCTCGGATTGTCACGTTGCTGGACTCGGGCTCTTGGCTTTTGATATAGGGGCCTTGATAATTAGATTAGGTCTTTGGGGCCCATTACACCATAGTTGTAATACGGCACCCCCAAAATAATACAGGTAATTATTTAGGCCCCTACATTAAAAAAACAAAATACCCCTTATGGCAATCCTTATAGACCCTTTAAAAGAAACCCTTAATTAAGGCGCCGCATATTATTGAGGCCCCTACATTGAGTTGCAGGGCTCGGGCTTCTTGGACATTAAACCCCCAAAGCTTCGACTCATCAAAGACACCTCCGTAAACCCTAAACTCGAAACAAAAACCTTAGTTGCTGAGTTTAGGGCTTTGGCTTTAGGGTTTAGGGTTTAGGGGTTTAGGGTCCTTTATTATAGTACGGCACGTATTATTTAGGGTACCGAAAAAGGGAGCTTGATTTTGACAACCACCCTAAACTCTAAACACAACCCTCCAGCACAAGCCCACGAAGCAGGTTTAATTGGATAACGGGGTTGAGATTGCTGATAATAATCCCCCCTTGTAGTCCTGTAGAAACCCTAAACCCTAAGCCCCTAAACCCAAAACCCTAAGACCCTAAACCCAAAAGCCTTAAACCCTAGACCCTAAACCTCCAAACCCTAAACCCCTAAACCCAAAACCCCTAAACCCTAAACCCCTAAACCCCTAAACCCTTAAACCTTAAACCCCTAAATCTCAAAACCCCTAAACCCTACATCCGAGCTGCAGTCGGCGCCGTCCTTGCAGCCCTTGCCCTTCGTCGCGTACTTGCCTTGGCCAGGCTTCAGGGTTTCAGGTTTGGGGGGTTAGCGTTTAGGAGTTTAAGGTGTAGGGGTTTAGGGTTGAGGGGTTTAGGGTTTAGTGTTTAGGGGTTTAGGGTTTAGGGGTTTAGGGTTTAGGGTACCTTTGGTTAGTAGGGAATGGAAGAATGGTAGTAATAGTAATTATAGTTGTATCCCATTCCTCCATTCCCTACTAACCACAGGTAAGGTTACGGCTTTCGGCTTTGGGTGTAGGGATTATGGTTTCAAAATTGAACTCAAGCAGCTACGGTTTATGGTGTCTGGTTCAGGGAGTGAGAAGTGTTTTGGGGGCATTTTCGGTAGTAAGGGAGTAACAATACGGTTGATGATATATATCCTGCATTACCCGTTATAAGGAATATACCATGATTCCCATGGTTTAGGGCCCTTAAGGTAATGCAGGATTTATATCATCAACCGTATTCCTAGTTGTTTTGATATAAGGGCTTGGAGACGAGGTCTGCCTGTATATTCGTGCTGGCCGTGGGCAATGATCGACCTGACATGACCGCAAACAGACATTCAAGAGGTTTGGGAGTTTAGTCCTTCCCTTAGCCCATTTTGGTAGGGTCCCTAGAAATTTCATATTGGGGTTTCTATTTACAAGACGAACCTAAAAAAAAGAGGCTTTGGTAGGTCAAGGTCTGGTAAAGTTCAACGGTAGTTACAGGTAGCAAAGCGGGGTTAGGGCTCCCTAGAAACCTTAAGTCAACAACTCCCAAAAACCCAAACCCTAACATCTAAATGAAGGGAACCGGGCCCTACACTTACACCCCAAGCCCCAAGCCAGACCCCAAACACCTCTTAAAGGCTCATGGGACTTAGTAAGTAAGGTTATAACTAGGTTATAATTAGGATAACCCCACTTAGGGGACTTATAACCCCAATTATAAACCTACTTACTAAGTCCCATGATCCTCTAAGTACCCTAAACTCCCCCTTATAGAACCCCTTAGAGATCCCTTAAAAAGGAGCCCTTTAAAGGAATCCTAGGGTTTCTTACTAAGTCCCATGATCCTCTAAGCTAATCCCCTATTAACTCAGATCCGAGCACCGGAAACCCCAAAGCATCCAAAGGGTTGGATCTTATGGAAGGCTCCGAGTGTTGGGCCTTTACACAGGTTATATGAGGGAGATGTAGGGTTTAGGGTTTAGGGTTTAAAGGGTTCCTTTAAGGGATCTATAAGGCTTCTATAAGGGGGGCGGGGTTAGGGCTTACTTAGAGGATCATAGGACTTAGTAAGTAGGTTTATAATTGGGGTTATAAGTCCCCTAAGTCGGGTTATCCTAATTATAACCTACTTATAACCTTACTTACTAAGTCCCATGAGCCTTTAAGTATGGAAGGCTCCGAGCGTTGGGCCTTTACATGGGTTGTAGAAAGGTTCTGTCAGGGTTCTACACGGGTTACTACAAGTATAAGCATGGGTTTTGGAGTTTGGGCTTTAAGGTGGAGTTGACACAATGATGATTGTGATGCCGATGCGCCGAGTGCAGACGATAATGAGGCGAATGACGGCCATGAGGGTGACGAGGAGTCGAGAACAGGATAGGGAGGCGGAAAAGCCAAGACAGCCAAAACGACCAGATCAGCATTCTGAAAGCCATGAAGGAAAAGATGCTGGTGATTATGACGAAGACGAACATCGTCAGTCCGATTGTTTGATTACTTCCGCTCTTGATGATGATGCTGGTGGCATCATGTTGCATGGGCAATGCGGGGTGGTGATGACGATGATAATGGTGCAGGCGATCCTGATGGTGACGAGGGGGCGCACTCATTGCGAGGGTTGAGCCGGTGAAGGCGGAAAAGAGTATTGGTGATGGTCGGTGTAGTGTAGGAACCTGATTACGAAACCCTGGGCCTTTAACCCCCCCAAAAAGTAGGGTTCATATAAGGCACCTCAATAAAGGCCCAAGGTTTCTTAATCAGGTTCCTACATTAGTCGTGATGAAGGTTCCTAAATCCGAAGCCCTAAACCCTATGAAGGGTGAGCCCAAGCTCCCCCTCATAACCCCGAACCCTACTGTTGATGATATAAACCCTGCATTACCTAATTAGGGACCCTAAACTACGGGAATCATGGTATATTCCTTATTATGGGTAATGCAGGATTTTTATCAACCGTATGAAGGGTGAGCCCAAGCTCCCCCTCATAACTCCGAATCCTACGCCCCTCATTCTCCCTCCGTCCCAGCAGCAAGCAGCATTGCATGTGAAGGGATGCCCTGCCACACTCGGAATGAAAGAAATCCCGGGGGTCCAGGCACCTAATCCCAGAGACTCCAATATCCCTTAGTTAAGGAATATTCCTTAAATCATATTAGGGATCCTACTATAGTTTAAGGTATATCCCTTAATTAATGGATATCGGAGTCTCTGGGATAGTCCTGCATTACCCATATTAAGGAATATGCCATTATTCCCATAGTTTAGGGTCCTTAAGGTCATGCAGGTGAGGGAGGCATGATGGTATCCGGCTTGAAGGTTCATAGATTCTCCCAATTCCTACTATCCGGAATCCTAAAATCAGATACCTATCTCCGATCTACTGGGCCTGTCGGACCCTTAAAGGAACCCTTAAAGGCAACCCTAAGCCCTTAATCAAGATAGTAACCGACGTGTCCAGAGTCCTGAAAAACTCAACGGGGGGGATAAAGCTTCGGAGACTTTTTGGACTAGATATGGGTTAATAGTGCCATAGTACCCAAAAGGTTAAAGGTTACGTTCTCTAATTACTGGGGTAACCTTAGAGGCTCCCTTATAGGAATCTCGAAACCCTTAAAGGAAACCTGGAAGGTAGGCCGTTAGAGGCATGTTTAGGGGTTTAGTTTAGGGTTTAGGGTTGAGAGGTTTAGGGGTTTGGGGTTTAGGGCGTTGGGGGTGTAGGCTTCAGGGGTTTAGGGTTTAGGGGTTTAGGGACCACCGACTGCTTATTCACCGATTATGCCCGTCTGATGAAGCTGGCAACAATCACAGACAAATCTTCGAAATCTTCAAGTGGAACAGACCCCACTGTCGGGAAGTACGTGGACATCTGCTGGTGGCTGTTGGCTACTACAAATGTTGAGTATTATTGCTTTGTAACTGTGAAGACTCGTCACACACAAACACCCACGCACACACACACACACACACACACACACATATATATATATATATATATATATATGTATGTCTATATATATATATACACACAGATGTACATAAAGGTTATGCATACATGCACACAAATACCTACCTAAGTGCTAACCTACCTACCAGTACCTGCCTGGCTACCTGACCTACATTCATTCACAGATTCAAGCATTCAAAAATTCATCCGTGCATGCATACATACATACACACACATCTATACATATACATATACATATGTATATATACATATATATATATATATACATATATATATATATATATAATGTATATATGTATGTCTGTGTGTATGAATATATATATATACGTACACCCAGTTTATGACTGGAGCACTGCAGAGCTTGAGGCGATGATGGAGGATGTATAGGCACAGCAAGACTTGGAACTAACTATGCCTCTATACCCCCTTAGAACCGCAATTAAAAAATATGTTTCATATTCTCTTGGGTTTTATATGAGCGAAAATACAACTAATTCCTAATTTACTAAGGAGACTTTAGATTACGCACCCATTAAACCCGAACCCTACATCCAATCCTGAACCCTCAGCACCTGTCAACTCTCCTCAACCCTAGCCTCCGCAACCCCCGACACTCTAATCCCGAAGATCCCAAGAACCTTAAACTCCTGAACCTAAACGCTGGCTTTAGGATCTCGAACAGAGGCTCTAAACGGCGAACGCCCAACCCGTCAACGCAGTCAACCCTGAACCCAAGCCTTTCAATTTCCATCTTCCCCGACAGCCTATCCCAGCCCCAGCCTAAAGCCCCAATCCGCAACTAAACCCTGAACCCGCAAGCCCGAAAAGAAAGATATCAACACCCTCCCAACCCCAAAACCCTCGACTTGACCTTGGAACCTAAACCCCGAACCCCTCTACCCCTAAAGACCCTAACCCCTCCACCCCTAAGCCCTAAACCCTTACATCCTAACCCCTACTAGGATACCCAGTAACCTAAGAATGAAAAGGCCTCTCTTTTTGGTATTGGGTAACTTTATAAGGAACCTGGGACTACAAAAAGGGAATAAGGGTACTGCTGGGCATCCTAGCCTAAACCCCAAAAAGGCTCGACCTTGGGAGCCGTAGGACACGCACAAGGGATACTGCAAGGTCTTCTGATCCGCGTCGGCCTCACGCGGTTTAGGGTTTAGGGTCAGCTACGTTTGCTTAAGCTCCTTGTCCTAGCTTTTTGTCCGGTATCCTTGGGAACTAAAAGTAACCTTTGGGAGTATATTGGGACTATGAAGGGATTATAGTACCCCAAAAAGGTTAAAGGTTACCTATTCTACTACTAGGTCTTTGTCCGTGGCCCGTTCCGTCTGGACTCCGAAAAGGCCGTTTCGACCAGGAGTTGCACAGTTCAAGGGTTAAGGGTTTGGGATTTAGGGCTTAGAGTTAGGGTTTATTTAGGATTGGGATTTGAGGTTTAGGGTTGCAACATACTCGAGTGCTCCCCCAAGTAAAGATAAGACTTGAGAAGGTGTCCATTGTCAAGACATGTTGGTGTCTCTGAGTTTGGTGAATTTGCACGTTAATTTTGCTTTCCGGCAATATGGCTCGTAATATCTAGCATTCTTTTTAGACCCCTGTATACCACCCTCCCCGTGCACAGACACTTCAATATCTCTGAAGTGCGGGCCGCTTGGGCTTGAGGCTTAGAACTGCTAAACCCCTGAATCCTGAAGCCCAAACCTCTAACCCTAAACCCAAAACCTTAACCTAAATCCTAATGTAGGAACCTGATAAAGAAACCCTGGGCCTATAACACCAAAATAGTAGGGTTCATATGAGGAACCCTGATAAAGGCCCAAGGTTTCTTAATCAGTTTCCTACATTAACCCTAGACCCCTAATCCCCTTCAGGCTTTGGGTCTAAACCCCAACCGCCCCGCCCAGGGAGTCGAGAGGGAAGGACCCAAGAATAGGGGCACATAGGCAAAATGAGGGTTTGGGGTTGAGGTTGAGGGTTTAGTTAGAACCGGGATAATTATCCCACGTAAATCCTCTTGTAATTAATGAAGGCCCTCAACCCTAAACCGTGTCCTCGTCAAATGCATTTGCTTATGTCGTTTTGAAATTTGGGGGGCCCCTGAAGAATGAAGACCCGCAGCGGCGGATGCCGGTTTCTTAGGGTACCATAAGGGGCAGTGTTTTAGGGCTTGGGCTTAGGGTTGGGGGTTTGGGGTTAAGGTTTGGGGTTTAGGGTTCGAGGTTGCGGGTTTAGGAAGCCACGGGTGCCATAAGCGTTCCGAAATGGAGTAACGTAGGGGCCTTAATAATTAGAATACAACACAACACAAATCTCCTAAACCCTAAACCAGTAATCTCCTAAAACCAAACTCCTAAACCAAACAGACCACAAAAAACAGGCTTCCCTAAACCCTAAACCCCTAACCCCTAAACCCTAACTTCCCCAAACCTCCTCAGGCTCTTCGGGCTCGTCACTCTGATCGGCCCAGCTTCCACGGAAGGCCTGTTTAGGGCTCATACCCAAAGGCCCCAAAGTAGTTCCTCTTTGGGGTTCGGATAGAGAATCCTATAAGGTTTTCCCAAAAAGGAACTACTATGGGGCCTATGGGTAGGGTTTAATGTAAGGGCCTTGACAATTAGAATAGGGTTTTGGGGGTTCCTTATTACAATTACAGTATAATATACCCCCCAAACCCCATTTTAATTATTAAGGCCCCTATATTGCACGTATGGTCGTTAATTAAACCTACACCCTAAGCCTTAACCGTTTAGGGTTGAGTGTTTCGAGATTAGTGATATCCTTGCGAACTTGTACTTGTGGTATAGTTGGGATGGTTTATACAAGCTGTGTAGGCCTCTAAGGTGTACGAAGCTCGGGGACTATAAGGTTTAGGGGCTGGGCCACTCCTGTCTACGATGGCGAACCCAGAAGCCTTTTTCCAACAGCATAGAGGCCCGAATAGTTCCCCATAGTGTAGTAATTAATCTCCCGTTATGGCTCCTACATGAAGATACTTGTACTACTACATCGCTAACACACACACACATACATCATATATATATATACAGTTCTATGCACGCACAAAAAACTTGGTCCCTATATCACCACTCATCCAATCAGCCCTTAGAACAGCAACCATGAGCCGCAACAGTCCCAGAGAGCCCAATAACCCCTTAATTCAAACAAACCTTAAAACATAATTTAAAGCCACTAATGCTTTAAGGTTTATTCCGTAGTTAACCCTTAACCCTACACCCCGAACCCAAGGTACTCCCTAATCAAGGAGTATTTTACTACCCCAATAAGCCACAGAAATAAAAGGTTAAACTTTCCGATTCCTACTAACCTATACGAACCCAAAAAGTTTAAAGGTTAGGTATTGGGGATCTAAGTTAACCCTTAACCCTAAACCCCGAACCCAAGGTATTCCCTAACTAATCAAGGGATATTGGGCAGGCCCATGGTATTTGAGAGGAGTCTCGGGTGTCCTTTGTTCTCTGAAGCCTCTGCGCTGGGGTGGGGTTTAGGGTTTAGGGGTTTGGGGTTTAAGGTTTAGGCTTGGGAAGCGCCGAGGTTGAGGCTGCCGTTTATTCTGTTCGAGGGCGTTGCAGTTACAGTTCAGGGGCTTGGCGTCGTTTGACTTTTGTTTGTCCCGCTTTGCAGGGGTTTCGGTGTTGAGAAGCTTCTGACTTCGGTTAAAGCTTTTACATGGCTGTGGGTTTTTAGTTGCTTGGGGGTCTGGGATTTAGAGGTTTGGCTCAGGGTTGCCGGTGTGGGTTTACGACTCATGTTTGAGCAGTCAATGTGCGTCTGTTTGAGGCCTTCTCAACTTCGAAAGCCTACGCCTCGCAAGCTAGTAGCTCCTTCAGGTCAGCACATCAACTGGGGGTTTCCGAAAAAGGGGGACCCTAATATAGTGCCCTAAATCCTAAATAGTAGGATCCTTGTTATAAGGACCCCAAAAACGAAGTACCCCTAATTTTGGGAAACTCCCATACATCGTCGTGATTCAGGGTTTGGCGGGGCTTTGGGGTCCAGGAAGCCAAATCTGAACCCATGTGCTGAATCCGTCGATCCTTCTTCCATAATGTGCTTAGGATTCAAACCTAATGCCATAAAACATTTAAACTCGAAACTCCTTCCTAGTTTGTGGTTGGGATGGGACCCAAAAAAACTTGCATTTCTATTCCTTATTGGATTTAAGCACCCATTAAACTGTAAAATGTTTCCCGACTATGACAAAGCTTCAAGGAACCCTCACTGCTGATGGACAAAATCCTGCATGGCCCTATATGCCGAAACTATGGGAATTATGGTACTCTACTACATTTAAGGAAATGCAGGATTGTGTCCATCCACCGTATCAAACCCTCACAGGAGCTCTTGGAGGAACATTTACAGGAACCCTGAAGGGAACCTGTAGATCCGAACCCTGAATCCTACCCAGTAACCTAAGAATAAAAAGGCCTCTCTTTTTGGTATTGGGTAACTTTATAAGGAACCTAGGACTACAAAAAGGGAATAAGGGTACTACTGGGTCCTACAAACCCTCAAGAATCACAACGCAACCCTGAAACACAAAACCCTGAAGCACGCAACTCTGACCTGAAACCCGCAATCCTGAAACACGCAGCCCTGAAGCCCGCAAACCTGAAGCCTGCAACCCCTAAATTCCTAAACCCTCACTTCTTGGGGCTCTGCTTGCACCTATTTTTCCTGTGACTGTTGCAGGTCTTTTGTGGGGCTGTGGGTGAAAGCATTCTAGAGGTCCTTTGCAGGGTTGCTAGAAGAGTCTAAGAGGGTTATGGGGTATACTTGTGCATACAGTGAGCACTGGTACAAGGGGAATTTATTTATCAACTACCAAGTCTTTAGGCCCTGCCGTAAGGGCTTCGGCCTGAAGGTAACAAGGCTGCTTTAGCATAGGGGCCTTAATAACTAGAACAAGGTTCTGGGGTACATTATACCATAATCATAGTAAGGAACCCCCAAAATAGAATTGGTAATTATTCCGATTCAACAACGGCTTCATGCGGTCATAGAGTTGCAAAAATGGTAGTGAGCGGCTGCAAAACGATCCCTAAACCCTAATCCCGAAGTGATCTAAGGCCTTCAGGGCTGTTCAGGGGCTTTGGTATAGAGGCCTTAATAATGGGAATGGGTGCTGTAAGGCCGACAGTTACGAGGGTGTTGCGGGTGCAAATATTTTGTCTTGCCCGGCTGATCTCACACGGCTCTGCTGTCACCACAGAAGTTGCCATATCTTGAAGTCGCGACTCAGCCATTCCCCTGAACCGCAGCAAAGGCCCTTTCAGTAGCTTGAACCTGCTGCACATTCAGGCACATTCTTCAGCTCATCTCGCACAGCGCTGCTGTCACCACCACAGTCAGCATCTCCCCAGGTCATGACGGAGCCATCACTGAGGATCGCAGCAAAAGCAAGTTGAGTTGCTTGAATCTGCCGAACATTCCTCAGCCGGTCTTGGACAGGGCTGCTGTCACCACCCTGGCCAGTATCGCCCCAAGTCACGACGGAGCCATCAATGAGGATCGCAGCAAAGGCCTTTTCAGTAGCCTGAATCTGCTGCACATTCTTCAGCTGATCTCGCACGGAACTGCAGTCACCACCACTTTTAGCACGGCCCCAAGCGACGACGGAGCCATCTGCCAGGATCGCAGCAAAGGCCTCATAAGTTGCCTGAATCTGCTGCACATTCTTCAGCTGACGGCGCACGGCACGGCTGTCACCACCCCCGTTAGCATCGCCCCAGGTCACGACGGAGCCATCTGCCAGGATCGCAGCAAAGGCCTCATAAGTTGCTTGAATCTGCTGCACATTCTTCAGGTGACCGCGCACGGCACGGCTGTCACCACCGCCGTGAGCATCGCCCCAGGTCACAACAGCGCCATCATCAAGGATCGCAGAAAAGGCATGACGAGATGCTTGAATCTGCTGCACATTCTTCAGCTGATCTCGCACAGCACTGCTGTCACCACCGAAGTATTCACGGCCCCACGTCACGACGGAGCCATCACTAAGGATCGCAGCAAAGGCACTCCCAGTTGCTTGAATCTGCTGCACATTCTTAAGCTGATCTCGCACAGCACTGCTGTCGCCACCGCAGCGAGCATGGCCCCAGGTCACGACAGAGCCATCACCGAGCATCGCAGCAAAGGCACTCCCAGTTGCTTGAATCTGCTGCACATTCCTCAGGCGATCTCGCACAGCACTGCTATCACCACCATAATTAGCCTGGCCCCAGGTCACGACGGAGCCATCACTCAGGATCGCAGCAAAAGCTGCAACAGTGGCTTGAATCTGCCGAACATTCCTCAGCCGATTTCGCACAGCACTGCTGTCACCACCCCGTTCAGCAACGCCCCACGTGACGACAGAGCCATCACCAAGGATCGTTGCAAAGGCCCACGAAGTTGCTTGAATCTGCTGAACATTCTTCAGCCGATCTCGCACAGCACTGCTTTCACCACCCCGTTCAGCAACGCCCCACGTGACGACAGAGCCGTCACCAAGGATCGCAGCAAAGGCATAACTTCCGCGACATATGTCGACTTGTCGAACATGAAACGTTAGTCTAAGCGGTCCCTCATACTGCAGCCTGGCCTTTTTGAGTGGCACTGCTCCATCGAGTACGCTTCCGGTGGAGTCCAAGAGCCGACCTTTGCCAGCTCCCAGGGCTCTCTGCGCGCGCACCCTCAGCGATTCTTCGCATTCGTCCCGGTGCGTCTGCAGCGACACAGTCTTGCCGCTTATGAGACTTACCTCCAGCGTCAGGTCTGGGCCACGGTTCGGCCCCAAACCTCCCAAAAAAGAGGAGAAGCGTGCAATAAACGACATGATAAAGGGTCCAGCTTCGGATCAGCTCATGGCAAGCGTGCTGAATGCCGTTAAAAAGGGGCCTTAATAACTAGAATAGGGTCCCATTATACTGTAATCAAAATAAGGAGCCCTCAAAATAGTATTGGTGATTATTTAGGACCCTAAATTAGATACCTTGCTTTCTTCAATTGGTACTTCCCTGACTTGGACTCATCTGATGAAACCTGACATGATAGACTCGGTGCTCCAGCTTCGCATCGACCCATGGTCAACATGTCGAGCACCGGGGCTGTGTTTGAATAACATGGGGCCCTCAAAAATAAAGACACATAAAATGTGCTATTTTTTGGGGGGGAAGAGGGTACGTATTTTCTAGCATGCCAAATCAGAACCTATAACGGAAGAGTACTGCTAAACCCCGAACCCTAAACGCCACTGACCGAACTGCCGGTTTGAACCTAAGAATAGAAAGGCCTCTCTTTCTGGTATTGGGCAACTTTATAAGGAACCTAGGACTACAAAAAGGGAATAAGGGTACTACTGGGCATCCTAGCCCCTAATTTTCGGAAACCCTAAACCCTTTATAGAACCCTTATAGATCCCTTTAAGTAGCCCTTATAGATCCCTAAGGGTACTACTGGGCATCCTAGTGAAGGGCGTGCACAACGGCCTGCTCCGGGGCCGGGCCCGTTCCCAAAGAAGCGGCTCTGTGGGAACTCGCAGAGCCTCAATATCCCCCCAAAAAAAGAACATAAGCAAAAATAAGGTTCGGGATATCCCATATAAAGCCCCTTAAAAGGAAGCCCAATACGGTAGGGATATTCCCATGAAATGCGTATGCTTATGTTCTTTTTGGGGTCCCTACAATAGCCCGTAATTAAGGAATAGAGGGCTTGGAGGGTTTAGGTAGTTCAGGCTTTAGGGCTCCCAAAACCCCTTAATTAAGGGATTTATCTTGAAGGGCTTGAATATTACGATTGAAGGTATATCCCTTCATTAAGGGGTATCGGGCCCCAACTTCAAGAGTTTAAGCCGACGACGACTACCACCGCTGCTCATACTGCTGCTACTCTATCACGCCACAGTCTCTACTTAGAGGGTCATGGGACTTAGTAACTAGGTTATAATTGGGGTTATAGATCCCCTAAGTCGGGTTGTGCAAATTATAACCTACTTATAACCTTACTTACTAAGTCCCATGATCCTTTAAGTAGAAGGACAATAACAACGATCCTCCAAACCCCAGCATGGCCTGTGCGACATTCTGCACGTAGGAGGCCATCACGAAGTCGGGGACGGCCTTTCACAAATCTCAGCGAGATGCCAAGGGCTTCGGGTCCCACCGACTCCAATATCCCCTAATTAAGGAGTATACCTTAAGTCCTTAAGTGACTTAAGTGATATTAGGGGATGTAAGGAATATTCCTTAATTAGGGGATATTGGAGTCTGTGGGGTCTAGGGATAGGAAAGCTCCCAAACCCTGACTTCAGGGTTTAGGGCTCACAGGCGGCAAACCGAAACCTTGAACCCTAAACCCTACACCTGAACCCGTCCCCAAAACCATGATGGGCATGGTCTTTTAGGGCCT
Source organism: Symbiodinium sp. CCMP2592 (assembly GCA_905221615.1). Lineage (NCBI taxonomy): Eukaryota > Dinophyceae > Suessiales > Symbiodiniaceae > Symbiodinium > Symbiodinium sp. CCMP2592. The sequence continues at coordinate 401,348 of CAJNDT010005079.1, forward strand.
AATTCCATCATAGTAGTGTATATGGACCCTCTGGGTAGGGTTCCTTTAAAGGTTTCCTTTTCAAGGGGTCTATACGGACTACTATAACGGCTATTATGGGGGTTTTAGTATAGGCGCCTTAACAAGTTACCTGTACTAGGATGCCCAGTAACCTAGGAATAAAAAGGGCTCCCTTTTCGGTATAGGGTAACTTTATAAGGCACCTGGGACTAGGTGTGCATCCTAGATTTTGGGCAGGGTTTAGGGTTATACAGGCCTGCAACCCAACAGCCCTAAACCGTAAAAACCCTCAAACTTCCCCAATAAGCCACAGAAACAGAGGCTAAACTTGGCGGTTACTGTTGAACTATTAGAACCCGAAATTGTTCAAGGCATGGGTATTGGGGCACGAAGCAAAGCCAAAACCCTTAAACCCAAACCCCAAGAGTCGGACATCCGACCACCTGGGTTCACGGTCTAATTAAACTACTATTTGCTTAAGAACCACCCAAAAAAATAAAAAATAATAATCCCTATATTACCCCCATAAGGAATACATTTTCTATTTTTTGGGGTTCTTAAGCAAATAGTAGTAAAGTTACAGGGTTTAGGGTTTGGGGTGAGCTGCAAGCCCCTGCCCGACCTTGACCATAATGCACCCTATAATGCACTAGCTCATGGCTACCCGCACCCACGACTCTAAACTATCTAGCACGATATATATATATATATATACAGTGTTATTAAGAAATCTCGAAACCACCATATGAAGCCTTAATTAACCCAAAAAGCTAAGCCCAAAGCCCTACCTAGACCTACTAAAAACTACTTTTTTGTAGGTTGTTATTATAAACCCTAAAAGGGGATTTATAAGGACCCCTACAAAAATCTAGGGCCACAAAATAGCACATAAGCAAAAATAAGGTTCGGGATATCCCATATAAAGCCCCTTCAAAGGAAGCCCAATACGGTAGGGATATCCCCATAAAATGCTTATGCTTATGTGCTTCTTGGGTCCCTAAAACCTGGCTCGTGTTACTAAGCAATCTCCAAACCACCCTAATTAAAGCCTCAATTAACCCAAAAAGCTAAGCAACCCTAAACCCTAAACCCCATAATCCCTAATCCCATAACCCCTAATCCCTAAACCCTTAATCCCTAAGCCTCAAACCCCTAAGCCCTCGATTCCTATAAGAACCCAAAAAGTTTAAAGGTTGGGTATGGGGGATCTAAGTAAGGCACCTCGGGCTGCGGAGAGGGGGTTTGGACCCGCACGGCTTCGCGGGGCTCGGTTGGCCGACCGCGCGTGTGCACCTCCACAGTCTCTTCCTGGGCTTCGAGGGTCGGATCTCTCTACGGTTTAGGGTTTAGGGTTTAAGGTCTAAGGTTTAGGGTTTAGGGGTTTTTTCTTTTTGAACTCCTTTTTCCTAACTGCTGCTCCAGGCGGCTGCCAGAAAGGCCTAAAGGCCAGGAGGGTTTAAGGTTTAGGGTGAAAGTTAGGGGTAATGATACGGTTCCTTTAAAGGGCTATCAGTGATTTTACTATAAGGGTACTACAATGGTTCCGTCAAGGGGCTCTATAAGGGTCTAAAGTTTCCGAATTAGGGGTAATTACCTTATTTTGGGGTCCTTGTAACCGCCTGAAGCCATTGAGAGGCTTGCTGGCTTCCAAGACTGGAGGGCTGCGCGAGCTGATGGGCAACCTCAACTAGGATACCCAGTAACCTAAGAATAAAAAGGCCTCTCTTTTTGGTATTGGGTAACTTTATAAGGAACCTAGGACTACAAAAAGGAAATAAGGGTACTACTGGGCGTCCTAGTCAAGCTCATTAGCCTTAGCCTCCTCAGGGTCTCCCGGGACCGTCTCCTCACCACCGGCAGAGGTAAGCCTCCGCTCTGTAGGGTAGTATGCCGCAGCAACATCCGAGAAAATGATGGCTGTGGGCAGGCGCTGCCTGTTGCGAAACCTCAAGAAGGACCTAACTCCGTGTGACCCGAAGAGGACGGAGATGCACTTGCGACCTCCGAACTGCAGTGGGCTCGCGGAGGCGGCAAAGTGGTTGTAGATGGCTGGTCTTAAGGCGCGGTGTAGAGATGGACACTACCGAGAGGAGGAGGACTCCTCTGTGCGAGTCACATGAGTTGACAGGGCCACGTCCCTTGTATGTATGAGCCAAGGTCCCCCCCCTTATGGGCTCCTCGCCCAGGATACAAAACTTGAGGAGAACGGGGAACCAAACATGCGCCATGTGTCGTGGGAAGGCCGCATTGAGTGCGCTGGGCAGCCCGTCACGGCCGTGGCATTAATAATCAGAATTAGGCTTTGGGATGCGTTACAGTTGGAGCAAGGTTGGTAATTCTGCACGCGTTCAAGTCCAGATTACCAATGTGCAACATCTCGAGGGTTCTAGCACACCCCTCCTACGCCAATCCTTCCCAGTGGCACAACCTCTTAACACTGGGGCTTTAGTGCTTCAGGGTTTTTGGAGTGTAGTTTGCTAGGGCGTTTACATGTGGTATTCACGGTTCTAGACTCCAGAATGAACCCTTAAGGCCCTAATCCTAAACCTCAAACAGCGCGAAACCTCTACCCCGTTGAACGTCCCTATACTCTCAAACCTTGAAACCCTCCAGAATTTCAACCACCGACCGAGTGGCCGTCTCCTCGATGTACTCAGCGTATGGGGCGCCTGAGAAAAAACACTCGACTGGATTTACCCAGACGCCCGGGAGGATCCAAACAGTAGATCCCTTAATGGGGGTTCGGTTCCTATAATGTACCCTTAGTAGTATAAGGCCCCAAAATAGAAACTGGGGGATCTACTTTCCAGATCCTCCCGGGGGTCTGGGTAGGGTTTGAGGTTTGACGTTTCAAGGCGCAGTCTGCTGGATGCACGCGTTTGGCTCACACATCGACGGAGTCGTTGCCTCCTTGATGCCTTCCTCGCTTCCCTTTATCATTGCCTCCCTGCTTCTTTGCATAATCCTTCTTCTTCCACCCATGCACAACAACCTTCACGCAAACGGAAAGAACGGCAGGCAAACACTATATAGTGGGAGGAATCACGACACGGAAGAAATCAAGCACTGATTCGGTGTATGCGTTTAAATGAGTGTACGTATTGTAGTAGTATGTGTGACACACGACTGCCACTAATACCGGCACTACACCACCACCATTGCTGCTACCACTACCACGAACTCTACCACTTCGAAGACGACGAAGACAGCCTACGACAACCAGCACCAGTGCAACCAGTACAAAATGCCAGTACCACGGCCAAACCTACCACCACTACCACTGCTGTTGTGGCTACGACAACCAGGATAAAAGAAAGGAGTGCATAGAAACAATAATACCTGAATGGCAACATCGCTTGAAAATCTGCCACAGCAGTTAATATCGGCATTAAGATATTGAACAACATGAGTCAACACAAGACTAACAAATAACAAAACACCCGAGAGAGTGTCTCAAAGCGACCCTGCACAGGAGCGCCCTTTCTGAAGGTAAACCTTTTGCTTGGTGTGAAAACTTACGTCAAAATCTTCATAACAACCCCAAACCCCAAATCACCGCGACCCTAAACCCTAAACCCTAATACCCTAAACCCCTAAACCCTAAACCCTAACCCATAATACCCTAATACCCTAAACCCTTATACCCTAGTACCCTAAACCCCTAAACCCCAAAACTCCAAATCACGGCGACAGCTTCTTGGGGTAGGGATTCCTTAATATGAACCCTATTATGGGAACCCTAATCCCTACTAAACCCCCATAGGCTAAAACCCCTTTTGGCCTCCTATGATACCCTTATAGATCCCTTTAAAGGAACCCCTAGAGATCCCTTTTAAAGGAACCCTAGGGATCCTAAACCCCCATAGGCTAAAACCCCTTTTGGCCTCGTATGACCCTAGTCCCCTCGGACTCCAATATCCCTTAAGGAATATTCCTTACATCATATTAGGGATCCTACTATAACTTAAGGTATATACATTAATTAAGGGATATTGGAGTCTCGGCCTCGTATGAGCCAAGGAGCACTTCGGGAGACCCGTCCGATCCGGCGAGGGGTCCGGGGTGCGCCAGCCGCGGTGCAAGGACGGCAGCCCCCTTTCCTGTGATGATTTGCTGTAGGGCTTAAGGTTTACCTATAGTCTCCATTGTAGTTCCTTTTTGGGGTTACCTTTTAGGATCCCTAATATAGAATTGGTTAGACCAAAAAAAGGAACTACAATGGAGCCTATAGGTAAAGTTTAAAGTTCATGAACCCAAAACCGAGTTGTAATCTCTAAGCTTAAGTCTCGTACCCTGGAAAATTCAAAACTCCGAACGTTGAAATGCTTACCACCACAAGCACCCGAAAGCCTGAACAACCTGGAAACTCTCAAAACAAGCCTACACCTAAAACCCTAAAATCTGGAGAGGATCTGTCATAATCCCAGAAGCCAAACAATGAACCCTCAACGCTCCTCTAGCTGCTGAGTGCATAAGCCCTAAAAAATCTACACGTTCAGTTCTTCTATATGGGGCACTACTATCCCAACAAGTGTAAAGTGTACTCACTCAGCTACTGAGCTGTTATTCCCCTCGACAGAGATAAGGAATAGACCTTGAATCATAGTAGGGATCCTACAAAAATTTGGGGAATATTCCTTAATTCAGGGATATTGGAGTCCGGACCCTCGGTATTCCTTAATTCCCAGAGACTCCAATATCCCTTAGGTAAGGAATATTCCTTAAATTATGGTAGGTTCCCTAATATGGTTTAAGGTATATTCCTTAATTTAAGGGATATCGGAGTCTCTAGGTTAAGGGATATTGGAGTCCCTGGGCAACCATGGCTCAGATCGGTGTGCGAGTCTCTGGGAAATTTGGAATTGGAGCCGCCCACTGCGACAGATCTCAAAATGAGACCTTTACGGGCTTGACCAGCATTTTCTGTTTTCTTGGTGGGGCTTTAAATAATAGTATTAATGATAATAATAACAGTAGTCGTGATTAGAATGGTTCTCTAGGAGGCTCTTTCGGGCGTGGGGTGTCGAAGTCGAGTGAGGTGCCAAACACCTTGTTCACCGTCCTCGGCCGCTGCTTCAAACCGCTCGAAAACCTGCTTGAGACCTGGGCCTAGGGTCCAGGGGTTTAGGGTTTATGCTTTTAGGGTTAAGACCCAATTACTCATACCATCTACTTTGGGGTCTAGAGTCTGTAAATCGTACCTATTCTGGGCTATCTGAAGTCGTACTTATGGAATAGGTGCGATGGATCAAGTGCTTCGCACATCAACATCCCCACGTTTATGTTCAGGCCCATCACACGGATCGCGTCTGATGTAGCCAACACACAAGACCGTAAACCCTCTCAGCCGCGATGTGGACAAACTTGTCGCCTCTCCCCTCTGGGAAACCCAGGGTTGACCTTTGGCCCCGTCGAGACGTGGGTAGTTCTCTCTTTGAGTTTAGGGATTAGGTTTTTGGGTTTAGGTCACCAGAATAGTACGGCACCCTTTTACGAAAGCCAATTAAAGGAGGTCCTAATTCAGGGAACTACCCATGTGATCAGTGCGCTCTCTTGGCCTCGTTTCGCCTAAATCGAAGAGGTGCCGAGAGGCTACTGCTGTAAACCAAACCCTACTTAAAGGATCATGGGACTTAGTAAGTAGGTTATAATTGGGGTTATAAGTCCCCCAAGTGGGGTTATCCTAATTATAACCTACTTATAACTTATAACCTTACTTACTAAGTCCCATGAGCCTTTAAGTAGAGGATTGCAGGCTTGACCCAGTACTGTAACCCCAAAAGACCCGACCCTGTAGGCAAGGATTGGGTACGGCCCCCATACAATAACAGTCTATAGTAAGGCTGCTATTAAAGTCCTAATATACCTATAGTATGAATATTATCCAACTGTTACTGAGTGGGAGCAGTACCCAAGGTAAGGATCCTCATCATGATTGCCTTGTGCATCTCCTTATAGAGAGATAGGTTTTGGAGGCGTCCATGTAGTTCTCAGGTAAAGCCACCCCAAGCCGTGTTGGAGCCACAGGCGGGCCCTAAAAAAGACCCTCTAACATCCCACGAAAGGCGTGAGACTTACTCTGTCGAAAAAGGACATCAACAACCTGGTGGGCTACAATACCTATATACCCAGTCGCTAAGCATGGGACGCCGTTGACCCTAAACGCTAAACCCCGCGAGCCCTAAATATGGTGTCACCCCCCCGCTTTATTATGGCCTCTCCTGGTCCCTACAAGGGAATTAAAACGGTGTCAAGTCTCGAGCTCGGCGAAGACAAGCTTCAGGTTCGAGACCTTCCACGGCTCCCCCAGAAATTATACTAGGATTCCTCATATGATTTAAGGAATACTCGTAGGTACTTAAGGGACATTGGAGTCTCTGGGTTGTTCACTGCGGTTTAGGGTTTAGGGTTTGTGGTTGGGGGGGGGGGGGGCGGGGTTTAGGGTCCGTAACCTAAACCCCCCCTTGTAGAACCCTTATAGATCCCCAAACCCTAAACCCGAAAGGAACCAGAAAGGGAACACGAGCTACTCAGTCCCGTGGTCCTTTAGGTAAGGTTAGCTAAGCCTAACAGTAACATAGGAATGAAAAGGGTGCCCTTTTTGGTTTAAAAGGGGTTGTAAGGGAACCTAAACCCTGAAAAGAAGGAATCAGGGCCTACTCTGGGTCCTAGAAACCGTAGAAGCCCTCAAACTTACTTCCCCAATAAGCCACAGAAGTAAAGATTAAGCTTTCAAGTTTCCAACTTTTGGGCCCTGAACCCTAAACCCTTAACCCCTAAACTGTGGGATTTTTAGGGGTTTAGGGTTTGAGATTTTTACCGGCTTGTCGAAGGTGTGGCCGGTCTTTACTAATCAGAAGAAGGTTTGGGGCTCCTTTACAGTATAGCCGTAGTAAGGAACCCTTAGGAATAGTAGTTGTAATTATTTAAGATTCTATAGTATTGGGGTTTAGGTCTGGGGGTTTTTCTGTTCGGAGTTTAACGCTCCGATGTGCTTTTCGTGTACGTTTTGTTGTTGTCTATAGTAGTTGCTTTGTAGGGTGTTGCAGGGCTTATGGATTCGAAGGCTCTAGGGTTCTATTTTCGTGGCGGTGTTTGTTCACCGTGGATCAGAAACTCTATAGGTTTTCAAGGGGCTTTACCGGTAGCCGTTTGGCCATGCGCTCCATAGCTTAGAAGGCTTTCGATGGGTTTCAAAAGGTGGTTTGTACGGGTTTGTCGTCTACAAGTGATGCAGGCCTGGATGATTAGAAGCTGGTTTTGGAGTCTGCGGGACTTTCTGTATATCTAATGTCCTTAGGGTACCTTCTTATTTTTGTAAGAACCCTATGTACGGAATATGTTGGCATTTGTGCAGGCCCCCCAACCAAGCCGTGGCACGTTTCCGAGGGTGTTGTCGCACCGGCGCTCACGCGGCGTCTCGGCACCATCCTGAATAGCGGCAAAAGCTGTACAGTAAACCCCATCAAACAAGGTCTCCTACTGTTGATGGTTCAAAGCCTGCATCACCCATTTATATATTAGGAATCTTCCATAGTTCCCATAGTCTAGGGTCATCAAGGTAATGCAGGGTAAACCCCATAAAGTTGGAAACCGGATTAAGGCCAAATAGTGCTGGGATCCCTTATACATTACTCTCAAGGATTGAGGCTATGGGGTTTCCAACTTTTGGGCTTCTACTGTAGGGCGACGCTTCCGTACAGATTTGACCCAAAGGGTTCTAGGTGCGGGTATGGGGGATACTTGGCAGAAATTAAATTTTCGAAACCCCACATTCTACTGTAGAGGTACTTTGGACCTTACGATGCACATAGAGCTCCGGGTGGGTTATGGACGCTTTTGGGCGATTAGGATTGGGATTTGGATGGGTGTTAGCATCTCTGGTGTTGCTGGATAACGGACCTCGGGCAGGACTGGAAGCTGTAAATGACTCCGAGGGATTTCGGCACATAAATTAAAATCCCCGAACTCAATTTCCCATATCTCAACACCAAGCTAAGGCTCCATGATGACCATGGGGTACCTTTTCTGATCTTTTCAGGCTGTATATATGTACATGGACTCTCAGACCCCCTAAGAGTAAAAGCGAGAGTATATAGGGCTTTGGGGGTTTAGGGTTCTGTACTTTCACAAAATAGTGCCTATGACAAGGAAATACGATTACACATTCTTCTGCCGCTTCTGGTAAATCCCTGAGCAGCAAACACTCAAATTGAGACCCCTTAAAGCCCTTACCCCTAGAACCTTACACTACAAACCCTACTAAACTCCAACCACTTAAACCCGCAAACTTATGTAAGGCCGTCAACCCATAACAACAAAAAACAACAGTAAATATTACACCCAAACACAGTAATAGTTTTTAATGTCCAATAACAAACATGAAAGTAAACATAATAAAACAAAACGATATTGATAACAGTAGTACTAACTAATAAAATTAGAAATAATAGATAGCAATTCCAATGGTGGAGATGAGCAGTCCTGGCTCGGTTCCAAGTCCAAGTTCTGATGAAGGGCTCTGCTCGGCAAAAACGACATCCCCACCTGGGATTCGGCTTTAGCTGGGTTTAGGCTTCGGGGTTTAAGGTTGTTTAGGCTTGGGTTTAGGCTTCGGGGTTTAAGGTTGTTTAAGCTTCGGTTTAGGCTTCGGGGTTTAGGGTTTAGGGTTGTTTAAGCTGCGGTTTTGAACTGTTTTAAGCTTCAGGGCTTCGGGTTTTGGCTGTGCTTTAGGGATTCGGCTTTGGGGTTGATTGCATTTGAGTGCATTTAACAAAGGTCCTTTCAACAATTCTATTCCTGGTTCCTTCCCACAAGTATGGTACGTATCCCTGGAACCATACTTTCTGGTTGAACGTACGACACGAGAATCACTCCCTTCATTCTAAGACTTACTCATCGAGAAACGTAAACTGTGTTCTCAGTTGAGAGCATGCGGTACTACAAACATAAGAACATAAGCTGCGTTCCCTGCAAAGACTACACGATGCTCCCTCTTTAGAACATGCTATCCAAAAAATGCCTTATAAGACTTAACAAAGAACGGCCGAGGGGCCTGGCCAGGCCGCGCGCCTTTGGGTTTACGGGGAAGCAAGGCTGCTGCAATCCTATGGGAGGCAACCTTTTGAGCCAAAGCAGGGATGTTTAGGGCTTGTTTGTCCTGACAGGCTACGGGTTAAGGGTCGTGCTCCGTCCTAAATGCCATCCCTGCAATGTGTCCTGCCAGCAACAGGACATGGCTTATGCACGTCACCCTAGTCGAAGGCGTAAAGCACAGTGACAATCAAACGATTGCCACCAGTCACGAGCTAGAACTGACAGGTAGTAAGCGTGCCAAATCATCACAACATCAAGCGTATCTTCAGGACTTAAGTCCAAAGCAGCAACTGTCGTACCATAGTCGTAGCAAAGGGAGCATGAAGCTGGGGGGGAGCTGTGACATGTGCGTCTAAGGTCATGTCGCTTGATGTTGCTAAGCTAGCTACCCGATAGGGGCGGGCCAGCTCTAATATAGGCGACGTAGATATTGGATCAGGGTTCTGGATAAAGGAACCGTAGCAAATCCTATTGGCAATTCGTGACATTAGGCCCCTACTGTATATTGCTTCCCTCCCCTACATAAGTTTGCAATCACCATCATTCACACACGACCTGCGTCCTGTGTCTTGGAGCTGGGGATGCGAGGGGTAAAATGCCTGAGTGTACAAACCGATCAGGGCATTTCACAGAAGCAGCAGCAGCAGTAGTCACAGTCGCAATCGTAGTGTACAGCTCTGAGCTCGTACTTGTACTCCCTTACAACAATGTCTATGAAACTATGCCACAGCATATTCCAAAATCCTGTCACGACTTTGGAGGTTGACACAAACCAACCCTCCTATTTGCCTACGCACTGCTGTGCCGGAAGGTCTTAGGGTTTATGTAAGGCGGGGCAATGACAGAGCAACCTGCTTGCTGTATCCTTTGGGCATTGCGGTATTGATTAGCACCCTTTTCTACAGGGCATCGTGGACGCTCCACAAATCCACAACCGCCACAGACAAAATCCAAGCAAAGGAGCCAAGCAACTACGGCAATCCTGAACCCTTACTACATGCAGGGTTGCATGCTAGGTTCTCCGACTTGCGGGAATATAGTGAACCCCAGAAAGTTGGAACATGGATTTAGGAGGATACGATCATCAGGGTTTAGGGCGTTAGCATATTGCGATTGAGGAAACCCAGGACCGAGCTGTTTTAGGGCAGCACATGCACCACTGAAGCATTCGACCCGCTCAGTGGAAGACGACCGAGTCAGCTTTCTACGCTCCGGGTTCGGACACGCGAAGATTCACCACTGAGTGGGGGCAGTATCCCAATCATGAAGACTTGAAGTCTTATGGCGGCTTCAGAGGCGCGGCCGAGGGTTGTGGTCGGAATCTAAACCAACAGGGGTGGTTGTCAAAATTAGGGTCCCTTTTCGGGTCCCTATTACAGTACGGCAGCTAATATTTAGGGTACCCAAAAAGGGACCATAATTTTGACAACCACCCATAGAATCAATAGAATAACCAGGAACACCAGTAAGGTGACTACTTGTTCAGTGGGCGGTGGGCTGTCGAGTAGGATCTCTGCTATGAGTATGTGCTGCAGATCCCTGTCAACAACGACCTCATAAAATTAACCTTGAAGCCCATACTGGGTTCCTGAGTAACTCCTTAACCATAACTGTACCCTTGTTCCTAATATTGCTTTAATAAGGAGACCCCAAACTAAAAAAGGGCAACATGGGACTCTATACTGAACTTGGAACCCTAGCAAAAATTATAATTTTAGCTGTCTCTTAGGGATTATAATAACCAAAAATTAAAAATTATTCCTAAGTACCCCTAAGGACTAGTCAGGAGCCTGGCCTAAGAAACGCCACAGTGTGAAAGCTGCTCGGAGGGCGGGCGTGCGAAAGAGGCGGGCGGAGGGACTGCCACGGTTTAGGGTTTAGGGTTTAGGGGTTTAGGGTTTAGGGTTTAGGCCGCCGACACGATCATGACAAGAACAAGTTAGACTGGACCGTTCTCAGCCGAACGCATCCGAAGCAAACCCTTCACCAGATACCAGTGATCCAAAACTAATCCCTGTAGAACCTTGTTTGGGGTTTAATGTAGGGACCCGATTAAGAAACCTGGGGTCTTTATTAGGGTTCCTTATATGAATCCTAATTCCTAATTTGTTGGGGTCTGATGGTTTTCCAAAACAAGCATAATTGAGGGTTTCCGAAAATGGGGAACCCTAATATAGTACCCTGAATAGTAGGATCCTTACTGTAAGGACCCCGAAATATGGTATCCCTAATTTTGGGAAACTCCCAATTCAACACAGCCTCAAGCATGGGCCCCCCCCATGCTTGCGGCTCTCTCTGGCCACGATCATCCTGCTACAGTAAACACCCTAAACCCTAACCCCTAACCCCCTAAACCCTAAGCCCAATACCTCTTGGTTGTGGAACTATACCTTAAATCGAAGTTGTAAGTAGTAACCCCATGATAAGTTAAGGTCTATTCCTAAAATCAGGGGTATTGGGCTCTCTGGGCATTCTAAAAGCTTTACAAAACCTCAGCAAGACCCTCATAAAGCCAAGCCTTCGTAAGAACCCTTGAACAATTTTATAGAGCCCTTGCCAAAACCCTTAAAACAAAACCTTCTGGTGCCTTTACTTCATTTGTTAATAAGCCACAGAAGTAGAAGGTTAAACTTCCCGTTTCCTACTAAACTAGAAGAACCCAAAAGAATTAAGGGTTGGGTATTGGGGATCTAAGTTAACAAACCCTTGAGACTCTGTTCTGGAACACCATGAAACCTGTCGGCTGTCCCTCCCTTCAGCAACAGCAGAGTGCACGGCAAGCTACTTTAGGCGCAGCAAGACAAATCATCTTTATGGTTCTGAATTTTGTGGGTATCAGTTGTGTGTTTTGAAGGTCGCATGAGGGATATTCTCATAGGGACCCTCAAAGGGGTAAAGGCGGAAGGGGGTAGGGGACTATATGTCCTTAAATAGGCATTATTAAGTCCTTATTCTAGGTATTAAGGCCCCTTCGTCGTAAAATTTACTACCAACTACCGGTTATGACCTTGACACCCTCTAACAAATGCTAACATGCTGGACCCAATAAGCTTCACTGTGCCGCGTGTTGGGTGCTTCTGTCTTTAAGGTTTACTGTAGGGTCGAAATAAAGCAATGATCGCCCAGTAGAGTCCCGAGAAATCTTTTATGTTAAGACACACACACACACAAGGCCGTCTGAGAGTTACTACCCCATCATACATAGTCCCCAACAGCCGTTATAGTAGCATACACCGAACCTCAGCTCCAAATAGTAAAGTGCCTACGTTAACCCTATGAAATCCTTTACACTTATTGTCTGAAATTCTCAAGCTGTCCCACAGACCCAATCACCGCAACCTTGAACCCAATATAATGACCTTATTCATTGCCAAAGGGTTTTGGGGTGTGGTATACCTTCATGAATAGTGACTTTCAGGGGATACGATGACTGATATTCTGACCTCTATGTCAGGGCGATCCGGACCCTGGACCCAGAATAACAGATTCTTTCGGACTCCTGTGCTACAGGCTTCTACAGTAGAAGCCAGAAAATTGGAACATGGCTTTAGGAGGATTAGTGCTAGGATCCCTTATACTTACCTTAAGGGCATGAGGATAATGATGCTCCAATTTTCTGGCTTCTACTGTAGACTCGTTGATTTTGGGATGTCGTCGTTTACTGTCGGGCTCCAGGCTTCAGGGTTTGGGTGTTGAGGGGGTTGGGGTGACATCTGCCCTGTTAAACGAACACCACCAACAAGCGAACGAAGGCTTGGGCCGTAGCAAGGAGGGTTTTGCAGGCCAAAGAACCTACATGGTCTACGTAACCGTTGAACGTGGTTTCTGCTGTATGGTTAGTCTTTGTAACACGATCATGTCCTAACAAGCGCCCAAGCTGCGTGCCCCAGCAGGGACTACTACCGTCTTGGTAATTTAAGTTCATAATTAAAATTAAGATCCTGCTGTGAGTCTCTTCTAGGCTCAACTCCATATTTGTCGACATCCAATCATGTTGAGTCTGACCCTCCGTATGAAAATACAGACTAACTGGGTTGCTCGCTGGCCTCAGGGATTGGCCCTGGAAAACCCTAAATCTATGATGATGACTGAGGAGTCCTCCACTCTCTACAAATTGCGGAAGGCCGTGCAACAACAGATTGCTTTGTTTGGGGTTGGGTTCGGGGTTCGGGGCTTACGGATGGTTTGGGGGTATCCGATTGAAACCTACCCACCCCGTCTTAGGCACAATCACCACCATCACCATCACCACCAACACCAACACCATCGTCACCGACAAGACCACCACCACCGCCACCACCACCACCATCATCGACTGAATCATGAACCTGACAAGAGCATGACTAAATTATGAAACTGACGAGAGCATGATCCAAACATATACGTGTATGAAAATTTATGTATGTACATATGTATGTATGTATGGATGTACAGACATAGTGTCTCGGTTGTATGTTTACATACATGTACAGTAACTCTCTATATATATACGTACATAGACACGCACACACACACACACAAGCGACTCGATGCGTCCATGTGCTCGGTGTTCTAGCTTGTTTGCCTGCACTTGTGATGCTTGCATTCTTGAGTTTGTATTGAGCAGTCGTTTGCAACACCAATAGAACTAGTAAACATAATACGCGAAACATCACTGATAATGCTCAAGACAAGTGTTATCGCTTGGCATAAGACTTACATAAGCCCGAGAAGAGTTATAGGAAATGAATGCCGGAAATGTACACGCAATAAGACACAGAATGGCTTCGAACAAACTCCAGTGCTTTAGAGTTGTTGGTGAGTCGTACTGTGCTCTAGGCTCTTTAGAAAGTAAGCCGCTGAAGTCCGAAAACATCGCGACTCCAACTTGTTTCTGTTGGGTCCTCTCCTAAGTGGCCCTATACTGGTCCGACTTCCCCAAAAAGCCTAGACCCTAAACCCCAAAAGCCTACCAGGGCCTCATGAATTGATTATTCTCGGAGAACTCCAACAGTTGCTGCCAGGAAGATACCTGCTCCACAGGACCTCCTGAGAATGACATCCCGGCTCGACAGACTCTGTACGGTCTCATAGGTTCACATAAGGCGTTCCGACAGGGTGTAAATACTGGAGTAAGCTCCACAACTCAAATTACCCGTGCAACATGGGTTGAGAGTTTGCAGTAGTGGTAGGAAGGGTTTACAGCTTGCGCGTTTGGATTTGCGCCACCAGTCTTGCCGACGACAGCTGCCCCGACGATTAGAAAAGAGCCAGGGCAGTGGTTTTCAATCGCAGGGATCAGTGTTCAAGACAGGTTTTCGGATTCCATTTCGGTATAAAAGCCTAAACTCCCCAAACATAAACCCTAAAACCCTAAACCCCTAAAACCCTGAACCTACCCTTCGATTCAGGCCGAAGGTTCGTGTACCGACGATTAGTGGTCCAAGGTCTTGAGCGCTTTTTGGAGCAGGGGACGGCTTCTAGACCCAAGAGTAAACTAGGAATAAAAAGGGTGCCCTTTTTGGTTTAAAGGTGCTTATAAGGGAACCTGAACCCTAAAAAAGGGAATAAGGGCCTACTCTGGGTCCTAGGCTTAGGAGTTGAGGTTTAGGGCTTCGACTTTTAGGGTTTAGGGATAGGTAAACCCAGTTAGGGGACTTGCAACGTCGATTATCACCTATTTACTAAGTCCCATGATCCTTTGAGTAGGATTTTGGGTTGCAGGATTTGCGGTTCAGAATTTGGGGTCTAGGATGTAGCGTCGAGGATTTAGGGCTAGGATTTGGGGATTGGGGCTTAACGCCTGTATCCGTACTCTTTGAGAAAATTGCAAAACTGGAGTCCTTGAGACTCTTGGGAAGCTGCGGCGGAGATGCTTGGGAGACTGTTGAAAAATATCGGTCCATGCCATGGCAAAGCCAAAGCCTGTCAGAAGTGATTCCTTTCCCATGTGGACACAACAGCTCTTGTCCTACTCGGCCATGCACGTCACTCAGCATAGGAAGACATCAGCACACAGGAATCCATGAACCTCTTCTGCAATATGTGGCGGCAGGCGAACTACGTAGCAGACTGGCCACTTGAACCTGAAGTCGATCTCACGGCTCTTGCTGGCCCTGACGGCCACGGCGATTTGCCTTGGGTGCGCGGCCGCGCGAGGCGCGCGAAGGGGCGGCGGCACCAGTCTTCTTCCACTTGCAGAGGTGGCAGTGGTCGCAGTTGGCACCGTCCTCTTACTCCCCCAATAAGCCACAGAAATAGAAGGTTAAACTTTCCGATTCCTACTATACCAGAAGAACACAAACAGTTTAAAGGCTGGATATTGGGGATCTGAGTAGAGGTTCTATAAGTTGCTTTCAAGGTATCTATAAGGGTTTCTGTAAGGAAGCCATACTGTTGATGGACAACCATTATAAGGAATATACCATAGTTTCCATAGTTTCGGGTCCTTAAGGTCATGCAGGGTTTTGTCCATCAACAGTAGGTCTAAGGCACCGTCCTTGCAGCCTTTGCCCTTGGAGGCATACTTGCAGGCAGGGCCACAGCTGTAAGGATGGCCTCGCGAGCCGAAGGACTCGCAGAGGGGATAAAGCCTCACTGGCCCAAACTTAGTGTTTGGGGTTTAGGGTTTCGGGGTCTAGCTTTTTAGGGTTTAGGGGAAATAAAAGTTGAAACCTTCAGAATCGACTACCTTATAAGAACCCCCCAAAAGTTGAAAAGTTGAGCTTACAGCCAATAAGAAGCATGCCGGAAGCCTCCTCTGGTGCATCAGGTGGTGGCAAGTCCGCATTGATCTCCTTCACCCTAAACCTTAGAAGCTGCCCCCACCCTGTAATAGTTACTATAAGGATTATATTAGGGCCTTATTATATTCTATATTATACCACTATTGCAGGGTGGGGGCCCCTTCAAACCTAAACCCTAAAACCTTAATCCACCTCCTTGCCATCGACCCTTTCGAGTTTGAGGTCTCGGGTTCAGGGTCTACCGGTTTAGGGTTTAGGGTTTAGGGCTACCTTAACCCCAAGTAACCTACCGTTTGAAGGACTCATATAAGGAAACCATAGTAAGGAGCCCTATACATACAGGTTCCTTATGAAATCCCAAAGAAAGGAGCCCTAAAAATGTAGGTTCCTTATGGAATCCAAAAAAAGGAGCTCTAAAAATGTAGGTTCCTTATGAAATCATAATAAGGAGCCCTAAAAATGTAGGTTTTTTAGGAAATCGTAACAAGGAGCCCTAAAAATGTAGGTTCCTTAGGAAATCATAGCAAGGAGCCCTCAAAATGCAGGTTCCTTAGGGTATCATAGTAAGGAGCCCTAAAAATGTAGGTTCCTTAGGGTACAGGTAGGGAGTTAGGATTAGGGGGACTCTTGGGGATATAGACCCTCTCAATAAGGCCCCTTTTAAGAGAGCCAGAAGTAGGGTTCAGAAGGGGTACCGTACCCTTTAAGGGGTCTCCCTAATAATACTACCGGACCTACAGGTAGCATCTGTTTAGGGTTTAGGGTTTGGGGTCACTCAGCTCCTTCGCTTCTTCGTTCACCTCCTCATCGTCGGTCATGTCGGCCCACGCACTGCGTGGCTCCGCCCTCGCAGTGTACTGCTGCATGAAGGAGTTCAAGAACTCCTGGGTGCCCCAAAGGCTCCATGTACCCATATACTAGGTACTTAGGCCTTAAAGAGGTCCCCTATATAGGTACCTTAAGGCCTAAGTACCTACTATATAAGCACATGAAGCATTAGGGTTCGTGCAAAAGAAATTGAGTAAGAAACCACATCTATACCCGCTGTCCTCGCAATTCTGATAGCTTAGCCTATGTTAACTAACACCCAAAAGCCATACGCAAACACACAGACTCACGAGCTCTGTAAAACCCAGCATATCTCCATATTTCCTTTCTAAAACACAAAACACTGAAAAGCCGGCCCAGACGCATGGGACAAGGCGGGCATTGGCAATTGCGGCTCAGGCGAGGGCGTCTGCAAGCCTCAGTTCAATCACTCTACCCCGGATCCGTAAATCCCTAATCCCTTAAACCCTAAGCCCTAAGCTCCAAACCCTGAAAACTTTTCAGGGCGGCAACAGGGTTATATCAACGCGGCCTTAACCACTCTGAACCCTACATGCCGAACCTGAAACTCTCCCCACCCCAAGCTCGCTCCCCCCTTTCCCCCCTCCGAAAAAGGCAAAAGGGCTAAACACCCTAAACTCCCAGCCGCAACTGCAAAAAGCACAAAAACAAAAACGATCAAAGCCCTAAACCTTGAACCCGAAACCATAAAAAGAACAAGTGCAAAAGGGTTATAAACCCCAACACTGTAATCGATCCGTAAACCCCTCATAAAACTCCAAGCTCTTCTTCTAAAAGCATTCCCAAAGCTTCCTACTGTCATCCTTATGGACCGCTAAAAGGAACCCTTAAAGACTAGACCTAACAGTAACCTAGGAATAAAAAGGGTGCCCTTTTTGGTTCAAAGGGGTTTCTAAGGGAACCTGAACCCTAAAAAAAAGAAATAAGGGCCTACTCTGGGTCCTAGTAAGCCTTAACTCTTTAACTTCTGCGTCTCCAGGGCGAAGCCAAGGCTGATGTCCCGGGCTGGAGGAGCGGTCTTTCTCCTTCGCAGACCTGGTCTCGGAAATCCAGAGAGCCCTATGAAAACCCTAAACCTTAAACCCTAGACCCTAAAAACTCTAAATCCTAAACCTTCACCTTCGATTCCTGTAAGATGCAACCCCCCCTTGTTACGGCCCTACTAAATCCTTACTGGTCCCTTATAGTAACCCTTATAGACCCTTCAAGGGGAACTCGTAATCAGGTTCCTACATTACGGGCTCCTGAAGGACCAAATGACCCTGAAAAGTAGGGGCCCTACACCCATATACTAATATGGTACAGGAACCTTAAACCCTTTTAGGGTTCATTTGGTCCTTAAGGCTTGTTTCTTTTTCAAGAACCCCAGGGGCTGCCGGCCGCGGCCACGATCGCAGCGAGGAGTGGGCTGCTGCTCCTTGCAGTTCCCATGCCCACAAGAGGGCTTGTTCCCATGCCCACAAGAGGGCTTTAGGGTTCAGGGTTGTTGGCTCAGGGCCTTTAAGGCTCTACTATATATATATACACAAACAAATATATTATAGGGTTTAAGGCTTTAGGGTTTAGGATTGTTCAGGCAGGTTTAGAGTTTATAATACGGTTTAGAGCTTACGATCTTGAACTTAAGATCTGTTGGCTTTGCAGGCTTACGGTTCGGGGTGTGGGGTCTTTAGGGCTCAGGGTTTTGGATTTTGGGATTTCGGCTTCAAAATGTTGGTTCACTTTTCAGTCATGGTACGAGTAGGGTTCTTTATAGCAACACATACACCGATTTATACACCTATATATATATATATATACATATATGGTACCCCCCCCCAAAACCCACGCTTCGCTGTCAGGTACTCTCGACTTGCCCAACTTCATCGGGGCATGGATGCAGCTGCAATAACGTTCAGGGTCTTTCAGGGCTTCTCAATTTGAGGGATTCGCGACGCGACGTGTAAGTATCTGATGCTCAAAGGGCCTCGCTGTGACGGATACTTCAGATTCGCAGATTCGCAGATTCGCGGATTCGCAGATTCGCAGCGCAGATTCGCAGATTCGCAGATTCGCAGATTCGCAGATTCGCAGATTCGCAGATTCGCGGATTCGCAGATTCGCAGATTCGCAGATTCTATATATGCGCCACAACCTATGGTCTGTCAAATCTGCGAATCTGCGAATCTGGGAATCTGCGAATTCGCGAATCCGCGAATCTGCGAATCTGCGAATCTGCAACATATTATCAAAAACTATATTTTAGTATATGTTTCATATGCGAAGGCGTTCACACTCGTGTCCAAACATCACAACCTGTGAAACATCATGACATCCAGATTTCGTTTCTTTCTCAAGCACAGAGGCTGACACATGTGCGCATAAAGGAATCTGGTAGTGCCAAGGCAGGAAAAATTTGTTGTTCCGGTGTGTGTAAAGACCCTGTTTGCTTCTTTTCAACATAAATCCAAATAACGGCATCATTCAAAAAGTTAACCTATGTGAAAGCTTTTTGTAGCTTCTCCATGCCTGTGGTTAATCAGATTACATACTTGAAATACTAAGTAAACATCCCATTCTATAGTGTTCTGCTTATAATATCTTCATTTTCATTTGTCACGTGCCAGACTAGTTGTCTTTTGGCCACTCATCAGTCCAAGTCATGTATAGGAACCCACTATCATTGCCAAAATGAAGCCTCTAAAATGCATGCGGGCGTATCTAAATGCATGTCGGTTAAATTTTCTGCTTATATCAAGATAAGGAGCTAGCCATTTCAAACGATTTACGCACATATTTAGTCTACTTGCTGCCAAGCCGGGTAATTGTTATTCACCTTTTGCATTCTGACAGCCCTATGCCAGAGGCAAGCAATTGAAAACATATGGGTTGGTGAATGGATGCACTTGTCCCGTGATTGAAACATGACCAGACCATGGTAATGTAGATAATTAGCTAATTCCAGGTGCTTACACAGTGTATGTCACAGTAGTATGTATACACAAAAACGCTGATTTAACCAGTCACCTAAGCAACTTACTGGCAATATTTGTTAGTGGTATATCCGTGCTTTCTTAATTTAGTTTATGATGGAAGTTATGACAGTAAACTGAACGAGTTGTTTGGCCCCTGCTTGAACTAACCCATGTAGCACGCCAGCGATTTTGCGAGTATTATCACGGATACATTGAATACTACGAGCCAGGACGAGGGACTGGTGATATCAGTGGCCAGCAGGGAAATCTACTACGGATTGCTAGTACTCATACCACCACTCAAGCTAAACGATATGCTCTGAGCGTTGGCAACGATGGTAATATCTTACGCCAATACTCGGAATAATGTGGGAGCAGGTAATGCTGGGAGCTAGAGGATTACGGGCAGCCTTGGTTTCGAAAATGTAGTGCTGCGGTGACTTGCAGGCCGCAGGCCACAGACATGTAGAATTTCAGGGTCCCGCTTAATGTTCTGCACGCCGGGCCCAATACTAATTTCAGTTCTCAGGGGTGGCTTCCTACAACGGGAAAGGATTAAGCCGCTGTAAGGAAATTAGCTAGTCAATGGTTCTAGAAGACAGCAGGCTTCTCATCCAAATCATGTCATATTGTGCAATGAGTCAGTTAATCAACAGCTAGGTTCGTTCAAGGGGACCTGGAACCTACACCCAGGGCTTCGGGACTAGGGCTTAGGGCTTAGGGTTCAAGGTTTAGGGTCTAGGGTCTCTAGGGCTTAGGGCTTACGATAGGAATTGAGATTTGTCTGTCTGTGTGCCAATTAGAAACACTCCTTTTCCTTTTCGATGTTTTCACCGGAGCTTGTTTGGTTATCTGTTCCTGTTTGGCTGGCTCATACAAACAATAACTGAGGAAATATGTTTTACGGAACTTCCAACGAAGCAATCAGTTCTTATCATATGGCAGTGAGGAAGGGGAAAATTGAATATTAATTCCTAATAGCAGTTGTACTAGTACTGTATCAAATTGTCTAAAATCTTATAAGAATATTTA
This sequence comes from Symbiodinium sp. CCMP2592, assembly GCA_905221615.1. Classification (NCBI taxonomy): domain Eukaryota; class Dinophyceae; order Suessiales; family Symbiodiniaceae; genus Symbiodinium; species Symbiodinium sp. CCMP2592. The sequence goes on from CAJNDT010005079.1 coordinate 422,004, forward strand.
CATTTTTTGCTCCAGGGCAGACAACAAAACAATACTTCACTAGATTATCTTGGTTATATTGTGTTTTGCGTAATTCCTAACATTAATTACAGTAATGCTGTATCAAATTGGACAAATATTTATAAGAATATTTATAATTCTAGTTATTAAGCAGATAACAGCAATACTTCACTAGATTATCTTGTCTACACCGTATTTTGCACACGCGTGGATAGCACATGTAGGAATGCTGGAGTAAATTATCAGGATCTTTTACTAGTTCTTGCGGGTCTTAGGGGGGGGTAGCATATATATGTATTCTCGAAAGAGAGACAGAGAGATAGAGAGAGAGAGAGAGAGAGAGATCTATATGTATATATGTGGTTGAAGGACTGGAAGCTATACTGAGTGCACCTCCTCGATGAACTCCGTGTAGGCCGCGCACTTTGGAAGGCCCGTGCGTGTCGGAGAGGGATCCGGTGTGCGCCAACCCCGTTGCAGGGATGGCAATCCACGCTCCTGGGCTTCTGTTGTCGATAAATTTCGGACGATCTAGCCCAGGGTTACAGCCCTCTAACATCTTGACGGCCCTCCATAACGTCTTTATCAATAGTTCGTTCTTGGGAATATTGATATGGGAGTTTGCGAAAATAGGGGACCCTACAAGATAGCACCCCTAAATAGTAGGATCCGTATTATAAGGACCCCAAAGATACGGGACCCCTAATTTTCGGAGATTCTCATATACTATAGACAAAGGCAAAGTCTGCAAGAACGGCCCAGGCTCCATCAAGCCAAAGACGAGCTTCATGTTCGGCAGATTGGTGCTCTCACGCTCAGATGGAGTCTGGCCTAGGAGCTCCGGGCAGAAGAAGGGTTCCTTTTTTCGGGTTTGTGATTTAGGGTATAGGCTTACTGAATAGAGTTTAGGGCTTAGGGCTGTAAGCGTTAAGGGTAGTTGTTGATGGAGCCGAAGACGACAAAACGAAAGGGCCCACTGGATGACCTAGTTGCAGCCCTCGTCGGTGGTGGAGTCGATGTCGACCATGGAGCCCATCGGAGTCTTGGCCATCAACCTGGTTTACTGTTGAGTTTAGGGCTTAGGCCTTGTAGGGTTTAAGAGCTTAGGGCTTTGGACAGGGGTGATTGCAGGAGTGCTGCCTTAAAGACACCATAATCAGAAAGACTATACAGGTACTCTCTCTCTCTCTCTCTATATATATATATTCTCTCTCTATATATATATATATTCATAGCATGGTAATATCGGGGCTTTAAGACTTAGAATACAGGTTTGGGGCCCACTATACTATAGACTATAGTCTTAGAGTGACAAAAACAAGGAGCCCCGAAAATTGTATAGGCATTATTAACCTATGTTAACTCAGGTCTAAGTTTCTTGCCATTCAAAACCCAGCAACGCCGGCATGATGTGCATGCCCTCTGGGGTCTGCTCGCGAGAAAACGACATGGTCTCAAGGCAAACCTTGGCTGTCTTCTGAACCCCTCCTAAAACTTAAACTCTTAGCCTCCTTATTCTGGTGCATATAGAAACCCAAAAAGTGAAAGCCCTAAATCCCCAAACCCTAACCCCGATAGATCCCTTAAAGGAACCCTTAAACGAGCCCCTTAAAGGTCCTAAGAGCCAACCAGAAGAACGCCAAGAAACGATGTCAAGTGCGCTATCGAGGTCTCGCCTGCCTGATGCGAATTGAGCCTTGCCCTGCGGCAGAGGGTTACGACCCTAAATCCAAAGCCCTAAACCCTAAACTCCTAAAGCCCTAAACCCTAACCCCAAAACCCTAAGCCCTAAATTCAATCCTAAACCCAAAGCCCTGGCATGGAGGAATTGAGGTGGTTCTTGCCCGGGAAGCTCCAGTCGGAACAACGTTTAAGAAACATCCGGAGGGCCCAATACCCTAATCAATCAATCTACCACCAAAAGCCGTACCTGTGTTTGCCTTTTCCAGTCTTCCTACTGCCAAGATGTCTTTGAGGCAAACTAGTATGGAGAATCCTTGTCTATTGTAGGGTAGCGTTTAGGGTCTATACCAAGACCCCCTTTATGTTTAGGGTTTAGGGTTTAGAGTTTCGGGTCCCCTTTGTGACTCCCACATCCATCGGATAAACTGCAGTTGAGGCCGGTGACGCCCGATTCCGGTGAAGTCGTATTTGTGGAGTCCCACAAAACCCAGCATCAACCGAAAGCCCAATGAAACCTCTTAAAATCACGCCGGGCGCTTGAAACCCTAATCTTGCTACCGGCAGCCGTGTGACGAGGAAATTCAAAAAAGGGACCCAAATCGTGAGAGACCATGACTTAACAAAAGACTACCCTTAGTTCAAGAACAGCGCTGCCTACCCCTTGTCCGAGCCCAGGTGTAACCCGCATGATATTGACATATGCCAAGTCCCCTCAGACTTAAGCTCAAAACCCCAAACCACAACACCTAACCTAATCACGCCTCAACAACCGCTAGACCTAAGAGTAACCAAGGACTAAAAAAGTGTGTCCTTGTTAGTTTAAAGGGGCTTGTAAGGGAACCTAAACCCTAAAAAGTGAATAAGGGCTTACTCTGGGTCCTAGTATCCTAATCATTCCTCAACAACCCTGTGGATGTATTTTTCCACGCGATCCAGAGCTGCTTTGCACGCCACGGGGCCGACCTGGGAATGTAGGAGAACTCATGGGTCTGCCTTGACTTACCACAACCTACCTTTGTAGGACCTTCTTATAAACGCAAACACAGACTTATCGGGACTCTGTATACTAAAAAGTTGGTTTTGGCAGTTTAAGGCAGGGGTTGGGAACAAGGGTTTAACGCGTGGGGTGTGCGGCTCGGGGCTTCGGGCTTTGGGTTTCCTCTAGGGTCTGTGGTGTCGAGTGTAGGGTTATTAGGGGTTTTAAACTTTATAAGACTGCTTTATAGGCTTTGCCCAAAACCCTGAAAGCCCGGAGAATCCTACAACATCTTTACAAAGCCGCAAGAGACCCGAATAGGCCTTAAAAACCTAAACCCTAAACCCCTAAACCCTAAAACACCAAAAAAGTTAAGGGTTACCGACTCAGCCCCTAACGGGAAGGAGGCCTCATCCGAAAAGGTCGAAGTCCATCTCTTCCTCTTCTTCCTCCTCTTCGACCTTATTGGGCGAACGCCATCAAGGGACAGCTCTACTTAGAGGAACTTAGTAAGTGTGGGGTTCCTTAAAGGGTTCATTCAAGGGATCTATAAGGGTTCTATAAGGGGGGAGTTTAGGGTACTTAGAGGATCATGGGACTTGGTAAGTAGGTTATAGTTGGGGTTTAGTGTTTGGGATTTGGGGTTTACAGTGCTGGCGTCAGTTTTAGGTTTTAGGGTTGTCCTCTCTACCTACTGCTTGGACGTCCTGCGGCAAAATTCAGGGTGCCGAGAGCAGAAATACGTGACATGGAAGCTTAGCAATTCAACAAGCGATGACGGGCGTGTTTCTCGAAGAGTGTCCTGGCGTATCAAGTATTCCACCAGACTCGACCTTCTGTGCTTGTCGGCAAGAAGCCGTCCAACCTGCAACCTCCAACCTGCAACCCAAAACCAAAAGTTTAAAAGTTGGAGGTTTGAGTTGAAGTATTGGTATCGGCCCTAAACCCTTAATCCTAAGTGTCAAAACCCTTAACCCTTAACCCTAGATCCAAAGAGCTCGAGCTCTAAATAGCGAAGGGGCAGTTCAGATCCTACCGACTGCTGAGACCCTCAGTCAAGATCAGTATCACAGGCATCTACAGGGGTTCTGTAAGGGTTTGGGGTTTGGGATCTAGGGGTTCAGGTTGTAGGGCGTAGGCTTTAGGGTTGAGTCCGGGTTGAGGGCTGAGTGCTTGTCGGGTTGAAGCGGCTTCCTGTCGAGCAGGACACATTGTTTTGGGGTCCTGATATTACAGATCCTACTTTTAGGTGTCTATATCGGTCTAAACTAGGCGTCCCTCATTCTTTAAAAAATAGGATACACTCCCAGATACGGTTTGCGTCTAGGGTTGGTGGGTTTGGGTGCCTGAAACGCTAAACCTGTCTCTCAAACTAGGAGCAAGCATCTACCTTAAACTACCAAACTCGACTTTTCTGCAGGTTCTTATAAGAAACCCTAATATGAAGTTTATAGGGACCCACAAAAAAGTAGATTTTGGTAGGTTAAGGTAGGCCTTGAATCGACTGCCTCAGGGCCTTGACTCTAAGCTGCAAAACCCAACGTATTAGGATTTCGGGCCGAGGGTCTGAGGTTCAGGGTTTAGGGCTCAGGGTTCAGGGTTTAGGGTTCAGGGTTTAGGGTTTAGGGTTCAGGGTTTAGGGTTTAGGGTTCAGGGTTTAGGGTTCAGGGTTTAGGGTTTAGGGTTTAGGGTTCAGGGTTTAGGGTTCAGGGTTTAGGGTTCAGGGTTCAGGGTTTAGGGACCGTGTGATCTAAAATGCACATAATGGCTGCTGGGAGACAGCAGCTTGTCCCAGAAACTAGCTTCACTGTAGTCGGGGAACCCTAAACCCTAAACCCAAAACCCTAAACCCCTAAACCCAAAACCCAAAACCCAAAACCCCTAAACCCTAAACCCTAAACCCTAAACCCCTAAACCCTAAACCCTAAACTCTAAACCGGGGAACCCTGGGTTTGGTAGCGGTTCCTGAATTCTAGCATACCCAGTAACCTAAGAATAAAAAGGTTTCTCTTTTTGGTATTGGGTAACTTTATAAGGAACCAAGGACTCCAAAAAGGGAATAAGGGTACTACTGGGCATCCTAGCCTAGACTCCCAAGCTGCCTTCTTCTCTTCCTTCTTCTCGGCTGGCGCATCGCCGCCACCACCTCCGCCCTGGGAGGGATTGTGATTGTTGGCTTCCTTGTTGATATTGCTGTTGTCGTCGTCGTACCCTTCATGACCTCTGTACTGCTGCGTACTACGGCTAATGATTTCTGCAACAAGAATCATCCCGACGACTGCGGCTAAATGACGAGCTGATCCAAGCAATGGGCCTTCTCCTGCTACGATGCCACATGCGGCTGTAAGCGTGAAAGGTTCAGGTGGAAAAGCGCTTTGCATATATTGCGCGGTGGTGTCTAGGATTATGTATGTTCACGGCCTCCTACTTTCATGAACTCAAACACCTACTGTCACGAATAGTTAGTCTTCGGGCAGGTATCCACGTCCCAAGACTACTTAGCGCTCCGTTTTCAGCTGGGCTTTGTAACATAACCCCAGAGAGGGCCCCCACAAAGGATCATGCAGAACAGCCCCGAGCACCCATATTCAGCAAGCAAGCATAAACCGATGCTAGGTTCGGTTGTTTGCACCCCCTCTTCAGGCAACAGTAAAGGTCACCGAGCCGCCATAGGCTTGGTAGGCTCAGCTGTACTGGACTATAGGAAACTCACGAGATGAGGAAGGTCGAGCAAGCCGGATTCCAGAAATCTCTCGAGATCCACTTCCAAGCCAAGACCAAGCAGCGGGGTTCGAAGGTTTAGGGTGTACGGGCTTAGGATTAGCAGTTTCGGATAAAGGGTAATTATTGACTCCTAAACTGTTAACCTTGCGTGCAAAAACCCACTACGACATTGATCAGTCGGAACTCGGCAAAAACTCGCCTGAATACACAGCCCCAAACCCTATGCTGCTACATCCAAGGCTTTGAACCGCTCACGTGCAGAGCCAAAAGAACGCTGCACAATATCAACATCGGTAAGCGTGTGCGCAATTGTCAGCTCAGATCCATGCCAGCTTAGAATTTATACACCTGACAGCTGGCCCCTAAGACCAAAACCATCAAACCCAACGTCCAAGCTCGACCAAAAACTCAAACGCCCCTAAACCCCGATCCCCAACCCTAAGCCCCGATCCCCACCCTAAACCGCGATCCCCAACCCAAAAACCCCGACCCCCAACCCAAAAACCCCGATCCCCCTCATCCCCAACCCTACAACCCCGATCCCCAACCCTAAACCCTCACTGGAAAAGCCTAAATCCCCAAACCCGAACCGGAGCTGCTCTCAGCCCGCCACACCACCGCCGGCCATGGCCGCACCGCCACCGCCACCTCCGCCAAACTTGAGCATAGAGTCCTCAGCTGTTGCAGGGCTTTTGGGTTTAGGGTTTAGGGGTTTAGGGTTTAGGGTTTGGGGTTTTCCTAGGGTTTTATAAAGGGTTATGAAAGGGTTGTATGCATACGGTTCACAAGAGGGGGCTCGATTAGGGTTCACAAGAGGTGGGGCTCAATTTTTCCAAATTTTAACCACTCACAAGGGATCTGTCGGGCTCCATTGGGCTCTTATACATGTTTGAAAATGCCTTTTGAGGGTGTTGATACGGGGTCCAACAGGCCCCAATATACCTTGCCCAAAGGCTCCATGTACCCATATACTAGGTACTTAGGCCTTCAAGAGGTCCCTACATAGGTACCTTAAGGCCTAAGTACCTACTATATGGGCACATGGAGCATTAGGGTTGGTATGTGGGCATAGGCTGGCAGTAATCAAAGGGGAAAAGGAGGGACCCTTAATGGGGACCCCTACCCTATAATGGGCTATATCATGGGTATATTATGGCTATATTGAGGGTATATTATGGCTACATTGAGTAGGGGTCCTTATTAAGGGTCCCTTCTTTTACCCTTGGAAGTAATGTAGCTCAGAATTTCGGAAAGTGGATGATGATGAGGACCTGGAACCTGAGGAAAGGGCCTGCACAGCTGCAATACTTGGAGGATCATGGGACTTAGTAAGTAGGTTATAAGTGGGGTTATAAGTCCCCTAAGTGAGGTTATCTTAATTATAACCTACTTATAACCTGACTTACAAAGTCCCATGAGCCTTTAAGTACGGTCTCGGCGTATCTTGGCTGTCTTAGCTTTCGAGATCCTTAAAATACTAGGACACCCAGTAACCTAAGAATAAAAAGGCCACTCTTTTTGGTCTTGGGTAACTTTATAAGGAACCTAGGACTACAAAAAGGGAATAAGGGTACTACTGGGCATCCTAGATACGGTCTCGGCGTATCTTGGCTGTCTTAGCTTTCGAGATCCTTAAAATATGTCGGGACAATGCAGGCAGTCTGATACTAATCATCACGCGATCTCATATCAAAGCCAACGTGTAGGGTTTAGGGTCTAGGGACACTGATCATCATGCGATCTGATATCTAATGGGTGGATGTTTTGGGCGGTCAGTGTTGTTCTATAATGGCCTTGTGAATGCCGTAACTACGGGTCCGTGTTGCAGGATCTCTACAACCTAGACCCCCCAACTGCCCTCTATTGTACCCTACATACCCACTATTAATGGCCATAAGGGCACTTGGGGGTTCCAGGAACAGCTAAAGGTTTGAGAGTTATGGTTTAAGGCTTTCAGATTTGTCAGATACCGAAGCCTTAGGATACCAAGCTATGAAACGAGCTAGTAATTCAAGAACGCCCCAAGCAAAAGAAACCCTGAACCCTAAACCCCAAAACCCTAAAACCCTAAACCTTAAACCCTAAAGCCCCTAAACGACCCTACGGGTCAAGCAGCAATGTTCATAACACTCACAGAGTGGCATATTGGTAAACATGAAAATAACAAGCATATTAGTAACCCATAACCCATAATGTTTCTATTCATATTATAATCATATTAACAAAAACAGCAATGATCAGGACAATTTCGAAACATATCACTAGTAAGAAGCAGTCATAGTCATCATAATCACACCAATAATCGTCATCATACCAAGTATAGTGACATTCTGATACTAATAGCCGGGCTGCCAGGTCCTTGCCTTGGCAGAGCTTGGCGAAGAGCGCCGGGAAGAAGGAGTCGATTGAGCCTCCCGCAGCCTGGCTTTTTAGGGTTTAGGGTTTAGGGTTTAAGGGTTTTAAGGTTTAGGGTTTAGGGTTTAGGGAAATAGGGGACCCTTTGGGTTCCTGTAAAGGGTACCATAAGGGCTCCTTTAACAGATCTACAAGGGTTCTAAAAGGGCTGAGGTCCTTTGGGGTTGACAGATTTACTTAAAGGATCATGGGACTTAGTAAGTAGGTTATAATTGGGGTTATAAGTCCCCTAAGTGGGGTTACCCTAATTATAACCTACTTATAACCTTACTTACTAAGTCCCATGAGCCTTCAATCAAGTAGATTGTGGTTTTAGTGTCCAGGCCTTCGGAGGTTTGGAGCTGAAGGGTTTGGGGGCTTGGGGCTTTAGGGTTTGAGGGTCTAGGGTTCAAGGGCTTTGGGGTTTAGGGTTTTTGCTTGGGGTTTGGCGTTGGGTTTTTGAGGGTTCCTCTAAAGGGATCTATAAGGGTTCCTACAAGTCGCTTTCAAGTGATGTATAAGGTATAAAGGGTTGAGGGCCTAGGGTTTACGGGTTTTGGCTTTAGGATTGAGCGGCTTTAGGGTGTTGGCTTCAGGGGTTTAGGATTCAGGGTTTTAGGGTTTAGGGCTTTAGGGGTTGGGGATTTAAAAGGCTTCGGTTTGGGGGTTTAGAGTTCGATGGTTTAGGCTAATAAGGCAAAATTAAGGCTTTTAGGGCATAGGGTTCAAGGTTTTAGGCTTTAAGGATTAGGGCTCAGGGTTCAATTAATGGTCTAGAGTTTAGGACTATATGTTGGTTCAGAAAGGAAGCTCTGTTGTTTGGGGGTTCGGCGTCTCGGGCAGGAGTACTTTTTCGGAGTTTGGGATTCAGGGTTTAGGGCTTGGGGGTTCTACGGTTGCTTATTCTACTTGGCGACTGTCCAGGGGAAATGAAGGTTAACATAAGTCCACCTTTGAGCAGCATTTCGTGACTTTTGTGCCCCGAAAAAGTTCAAGCCCTGCTTGAGATAAGCTGCGTTCCCGGCGGAGGGTGCGAGACGAGCTTACTTGGAGGGTCAGGCGACTTAGTAATTAGGCAGTCAAGGAGTAAAGTTCGAAGTACCCAGAAAGGGATCCTAACTGGGGTTACCCTACCTAACCCAAAACCCAAAGGCCTAAACTGTTCTGATTCCACACTTTAAACCTCTAAGCTAAACACTAAACCCGAAACCGAAAAACTTGACCCTAAACACTAAACCCCAAACCCCTCTCAACCCTAAATGCACGACCCCTTTTAACCCAACCCGCACCCTTTTCAGCCTAAACCCTACACCCAATATCCCTTAATTAAGCAATATTCCTTAATTTACTATAAGATCCCTAATATGATTTAAGTGAATGATTTAAGGTATATTCCTTAATTAAGGGATATTGGAGTCTCTAGGCACCGCACCGGAAGAACTCCGGGCCTTGATGAGCGTGTTGATGCTTTCCTCAGAGATGTCGAGCTCACTGTCCTCCCAGGGACTCCGATGCGCCTTAATTAAGGAACCTAGGGTTTAGGGTTAAAGCACGTACCCCAAAATTTCGTGAATTCTGCACGGTTTAGGCTTTGGGGGGGATTGTTTCATTTTATGATTTGAGGTACATTACTCATCAACTAAGAGGTTTTGGAGTCTCTGTCCTGTGCAGCCAATACCCCTCAATGACGAAATAAACTTCAGGCAAGACAGAGGTTATGCCATGATCCACGTAGCTAAACCATAAACCCCTGAAGACACCCTTCGCTAAATCCTAAGCCGCGGTCTCTTTATCTGTTCCTAATACTGCCTAATATAGCCCGAAAACGGATCCCCAGAAAGAGACCACCGATCTATATAATCTAAACTGCAAACCATAAGCCTCCTAGGTTCTTTGGATCTGTCCCTGGAGCTGTGTACATTCGACGGCTTTTCATGGGTGGCCGGGGGGAGGGGATCTGCAGGCCGCTATTTTGGGGATTACAGTTTAAGGCTCTAGGGTTTAGGGTATCTTCGTGAGCAAAGCTATGGGTTTAGGCTTGGGAGTACTTAATGGCTCATGGGGACTAGTAAGTCGGTTTAGGGTTTAGGGTTTAGAACCTACTTGTCGGCTATCATGAAAAACTAAAGGCTAACCTTTCTGGATATGGACTATACTATCCCAAAAAAGGTTAAAGGTTACCTACTCTACTACTGGATAACTACGAGGACCCCACTTAGGGGACTTATAACCCCAATGCTGATCTACTTCGTAAGTCCCATGATCCTCTAACGTAATTTCAAGATTGAAGTACGAGGCCGCCCCCGGAGCTCAAGCGCCACCCGGTTGGAATTTCGGGACTTAGGGTTTAGGGGTCTCGGGTTTAGGGTAATAGAGGCATCTGATTAGAAACCTTGGGTCTTTATTGGGGTTCCTTATATGAATCCTAACATGTTGGGGTTATAGGCTATAAGGCCAAGGTTTCTTAATCAGGTTCCTACATTACATAAGGCAGATGTGGGGTTTAGGGTTTAGGGTGGTTTGGACAACCCACTCCCCAACCGTTGCACTCCAATACAAGCCCCTGAAGCCTGAAACCTAAATCCCGAAGTCCTAAACACTGGACTAAGCCTGCAAGCCCCAAATCACTACAGTAGAAGCCAGAAAGTTGGAATATGATTATCCTAAACCATTTATGGTAAATTATAAGGTATCCTACCCTGAAACCATATTCCAACTTTCTGGAGTTCCCTTTAAACCCTAAACCTCACACCGGACCTTAGTTTTTGAGCCCGAAGACTACACCCGGCCCATCCTTCAGGATCATGGCTGCATAGGCGCAGAAGAGCTCATCCTTCTCGGCCTGAATCCCGGGGTGCGGCTTCTACAACACTTCGAAGTTGCTAGGATGGCCCAGTAACCTAAGAATAAAAAGGCCTCTCTTTTTGGTATTGGGTAACTTTATAAGGAACCTAGGACTACAAAAAGGGAATAAGGGTACTACTGGGCATCCTAGACAAGGGTCACTTCGAAGTTCTGTGCCAATGTCGCAAACGTCAGATTCAAGAGTATCTTTACAACCTTCGTCCTCGTCGTCACTACCACCGTCATCATCGTCATCATCATCACCATCATCATCTTTATCATGATCGCCATCATCGTCATCATCGTCGTCGCCGTCACCGTCATTATCATCAGAGCCCCCGCGAGGACCAAAGTGGCAATCATAGGCAACAGCGGCAACCTAAAACATCCTCAACCACAGTCGTAAAATTCGGACATTGAAGCAAAAACAGTGACAGCAACGCTAGGCCCAAGCTGGCTTTTTTGCAGTCACAAGCGTGCACTGCGCTCGGTAAAATCAGGCTTGCGCTAGAACCCCTGAACCCTAAACATTATAAAAACCCTAGAGATAACGTAGAGTCTGCTGCTTTGGAAACCTCACTCTCAGATATCCACGGGATTCAATTGTCAATCCTGCCAACAATGAGAAGTGGTACAGTTCTGGCGCACTTCAGGCTTCAGGGAACTTAGTAGCCCAAAGGGTCCTAGGAATTGCTGTGGGGAATACTTCCCCTACCCATAATAGCAATGCCCAATATCGAAACCACACATTCTCCTATATCGGTTCTTTGGACCCTTTGAGTTAGCAGGCTTTTTCTTGGGGTTATACGTCCCCAGAGCGGGGTCTAGCTTTGGCCTGCTCGTGGCTTTCCTACATGGCTTGCAGATACTTCCAGTCAGGGCAACGTTGCATAGAAGTCACAGTCAACGTTCAGTTAACGTTCAGTCAACGTTACAGTCAACGTTCCAGTTAACGTTGCGAAAATGCTGGCAGGGGCAGCATTTTGGAGTTTTCAAGCATAAAAAGCAAGAAATACATGTATTTCTTGCTTTTTATGCTTGAAAACTCCAAAATGCTGCCCCTGCCAGCATTTTCGCAACGTTAACTGGAACGTTGACTGTAACGTTGACTGAACGTTGACTGAACGTTGACTGTACGTTAACTGCAAATTCCTACCAAATGTAGCAAAGTTGTGGAATTCTTGCGATTTTAGAATGACCTGGCTGCTGCGCAAGATGCACTGTCAGGGCTGCATGGCTCCATTAGCGAAGACAGCGACATGGACGCTGCTATACGGCGATTCAGATTTTGCTGCAATGGCATTTCATGGCAAGCCACACAAGTACGTCACGCACCATGTCACGACCCTCTAGAAACGTCATATCACGAGCCTCTAGAAACGTCATTACTCGAGTCGTAGGTCCCCTAGGTGAGGTTATCCTAATTACGACGGTACTTATAAGCTACTTATACTAAGTTCCTTGAGCCTTAAAGCAGGGTTCGGGAGGTAAGGCGTCGTGTTGTCATGTCTGTCGAGTATAGGTGCACTTTTACGACCGGTCACTCGTTTCTGGCGAACTAACCCACCTAACGCCATGGTGTAGGTTTAATGTAGGGACCCGATTAAGAAACCTTGGGTCTATATGAATCCTAATTCCTAATATGTTGGGGTCTGATGGTTTTCCAAAACAAGGATACCCAGTAACCTAAGAATAAAAAGGCCTCTCTTTTTGGTATTGGGTAACTTTATAAGGAACCTAGGACTACAAAAAGGGAACAAGGGTACTACTGGGCATCCTGGATGGTGTAGGGTTTAGGGCCTGAGCCCGAACCCGAGAACTAGAAGCCTAAACCTTAAGGCCACAAATATGTTGGCAAGACTTGCTCGGGGACTTTGCCTGCGGGCTGTGGGGGATTTGAAACCCCCGATAAGCTTCCTGTACTTCGGAATCTATACCCTAAACCCTAAACCCTAAATACCCTAAACCCTAAAGCGACTGAAGGCCTGTGGCACCTCGCTCGCAGGAACCTCCGCCATGGAATCCTTCAGTCGATGGAAAGGTATCAGAAGCTGCCCCCACCCTGTAATAGTGACTATAAGGATTATATTAGGGCCCTATTATATTCCTATTATACCACTATTACAGGGTGGGGGCAGCTTCTAAGAAAGGTGTCTTTAGTATCCTGGGGCGACTAACGGGTTTACCCGGGGTTATATGGGAGTTTCCGAATATTAGGGGTACCTTATTTTGGGGGTCCTTATAATAAGGATCCTACTATTTAGGGTACTAGATTAGTGTCCCCTATTGTCGGAAACTCCCATGTAGGGAATATGATACTTGAAGGGTTGCATTTAAGGTTGCATGCCTGTAGGCTTTCTTTCATTGTGACTTTCAGGGCGATGAAAATCTTGCAACTGCAATACGGTGATTTCTAAGTTGAGGGTCCTGCAGGGCTTTGTGGTTTGAGAGATTGGGTCTGTTTACTGTCAGTGCCTTCATAATTAGAAAAGGGTTTTGCGGTACATGACCGTATAGTTACTGTAATGATGACGAGCCTAGAAACAATATTGGAAGTTACTTACGCTTCTAAACTGCTAAGAAGAGGGCTTTACAGTGATTGATCAAGAAGTCGAAAGCCTGACATATAGTTTGCAAGCGGTGGTTAGGTTTCGTATGTAGCAAGCCTCTGACCCGACCATGACCACAAAGCCCTCTTTAGCTTAGTTAGAGGCTCATGGGACTTGGTAAGTAAGGTTATAAGTAGGTTATAATTAGGACCCACTTAGAGGATTTGTAACCCCAATTATAACCTAGCTACTAAGTCCCATGATCCAAGTACAACTTAACCATGAGCCCCATGACGTGTTGCCTCTCAACTTTACGAGTGATAGCCGAAACCGGAGACCCGATACCTTATAGTGATACATAGGTACTACAGGTGTAAACACAAGCCTTAAAAACTCAGCATCCCTATGTGCTCTAACGAGACCCTACAACTTATCACGCGGACAACGAAAAGCCGGACCACCGTTCTGAAATCCGAAAACTCTCTGCAAGAACAGCAACGCAATCGAGACCCCGAATCCTAACCCCAATCCTGAATCCTAAACCCTACATCAAATCTGAAACTAAGCCTCTCAAAACCTCTCTACCCTGAACCTCGAGCGTGAGCCCTAAACCCTGTAGATCCATTGGTCAAGTCGGCACCGGATACCCTAAACACTAAACCGGAACACCCTAAACCCTAAAACCTTAAACCCCAAACCCTTATGGAGGAATGGGGTACAATTATAACTACTATTACTACCATTCTTCCATCCCCTACTAGTTGAAACCCAGCCTCCTCCCTAATCGCAGGCTCCCCAGATCGCTTGAGCCCCTCACGACAGCCCCGGAAAAAGGGTTTAGGGCTTTAGGGCTTTAGGGTTTAAGGCAGCAAGTTCAGGGCTTTGTGATTTTGAGGGCCACTTCCTTTATTGGTGTTGCGAAAGTCTTTTCCGGTTCTATACTGGAAGGGTTGTTTTATCATGCCTCACGTCATGTACTTATCCAAGAAGTCTTTTTGAGGATCAGAAAGGGCCATTGCATTGTGATCCTGCTACAGCTGCTCTGCTAGATGGAGCAAGCTGACATGGTGAGCGGCTGCATGCCCTCAAGTCTGAAGATAAGCCTGTGGCAGCTACTATCGCTACCGTAAGGTTACTTTGCATTTTGCATTGGGTTGAGGGTGCATAAAGGGATCTGAATAGCCAGCACTGTAGGACATTCAAGCTGGATTCAATTGACGACTTTCAAGAGTTTACCTGTACTTAACTGAGCAGTCATGGGCAATCTGTCAAGCCGGGCATGTGCAGCAGCCAGCTTAAGGTTTGAAGAGGTTGTATTAAACACTGGGCCCATAGCACCAACAAAAATAAGTTCTCGACTTCCCGTGGGATTCACTTTTGATGTGTGTGCATTTGGTGCAGCTAGGGGCCCCCCTATCAGATCCATGCAAAGCTGCGGACGTCAAAAGACCTTGCCAGGGATTAGGGTGCAGCGTTTTAGGTCAATGAAAACCTGACTGAAATCGCATGACATTCTCTCACGCCCGGGACCTCAAACTCTGAATCGCTGAGTCCTAAATCCTCGAAAGTAACGCATAGTAACCCTACATACCCTAGACCGTAGACCCTACATCAGAAATCTTAAAACCCTAACCCTAAGCCCTAACGACCCTAATGACCGTTTCATAACCGTAATAACGCTAAACCACTACACCCCGAAATCCTTCAACCCGAATAACCCTAAACGGTGGCTCATTTTCGCTCTGAGGCAGAGGTGGCAGGGTTTCGGCACTGCCGGCATCGGGGCAACTAATGGTTCCTACTTCTGGTGCTTCGGACATTTTTGGGTACACGTCTGAGGGTTCAAAGTAGGGTTCAGGGGTATTTTGGGTATACAGCTTAGGCTTCAAAATAAGGTTTAGGGCTTTGGGTTTTGGGGTTTTGGGCTTTGGGATATTTTGGGTATACGGTTTAGGGCTTCAAGTACCTGCAGGCTCATACCGTAATTACTCCTTTTTCAGGACACCTAGCTTTATGCTTGGGGTCTGTTGTATAGAAACGTAGACACCCTAAAACAGGGGTAGGGTATTAGCCTACAGGTAGGCTTATGGCTTTAGGCTTAGGGCGTCAGGCAGGGGCATGGGGTTTCGAGCTTGAGGTTTGGGGCTCAATGTAGAAGCCGGGAAGCTGAGACCCTGTGTTTCCTTTTCTGAGCTTAGACCCCTAGCAAGAATTATAACTTTAGCTGCTTCTTGGGCATCACAATAGCCAAAGAGTAAAAAATGCTTCTACGAGCCCCTGTGTTTCTGGAAGGCCTATGTTCGTTTAGGGGTTTGGGGATTTGGGATTAACTAGGGTTTAGGCTTAGGGTATTAGGGTTTAGGGTCCAGGGGGTTTAGGGCAATTTAGGGACAGTGGTTTGACGTTTGTGGGAAATCATTCAAGCACTAAGAAGCACCGTGCTGGAAAATCTGCGTGCTAGGTATCTGCCGCCCCGGCTTGCCTCTAGTAAGCATCCCAACCTTATGGGCTTTCTTGAAGAGGGAGTTATGAGATATTCCAACCTTGTGATTTTTGCTTAATATATAAGTAGAATAGGGTTTAGGGGCCCTTCCAAGACAGTATTGGTAAATAATATAAGGCCTCTATTCTAAACCCCCCCAAAATACCCCTTATGGAACTCCTCATAGACCCCTTTAAGAGGAACCCTTCAAATTAGGATGTCCTTAAGGGGGGGTGGTCCAAGGGGGGTAGGTAACCTAGTAATCCCCATTATTCCCCAATACTCCCTAAGCTTCCCTAAGGTTCCCCAAAGCTCCCTAGTACCCTCCCCCCTTGAACCACCCCCCCTTAAGGATCCTATAATTAAAGGAACCTTGTTTGTGCTTAGGTGCCTTTTTTGGGGGTCCTATGTAGCGGCAACCTGACTGCCAGCCTGGAGACCACAGTGCAGTAACTACAGCGAACTCCACACAAAACCCTCGGAGAAACCTTAAGCCCGAAGCCCCTACTGCAAGTCTTGGACCTCTCAAAACCCTAACACTAAACCCCTGTGCCCGAAGCCCAGAAATCCTAAACCTTACACCGCTAAACCTGCGCAACGCTAGATGAAACGACCACGATGATGATAGCTTTTAGGTTTCGGGGTAGGGTTTTAAGGTTTTGGGGTTTAGGATTCAGGGATTAGAGTTTAGGGCCTGGGGTTTCGGAGTTAACGCTGGGCGGCATGATCATGTCTGGTATCAGTATCAGTCTGGAGATTCTTGTAAGTGATACCGTTAATTAAACAAATGGTGACCATGAAACTGGGCTATGATCATTACCACTGTCATGGTCTTCAAAGTCATACCACAACGTTCACCTCCTCCTTCGTAGCAGCATGAGTAGCATTTTGAATTGTTCTGCCCACAATACATACCTGAAGCGCTGATGACGATACTTTGTTCGGATTGAGGATTTCGGGATGAGGGTCTAAGATGCGGGGGCTTCAACCACAAGCCCTAATCATTTCGAATCGAGGGATTCGGTTTAGGGTTTAGGGGTTTAGGGCAGTTTAGGCTTTGGGGTTTAGGGACTTTCGGAGTGAAATCGTGCTGTAGTTGCTGTAGCTCCAAGATAGCCTTATGGACCTGCAGCAGGAGATTCCTGCGTAAGCCTTGAACTTCCATACTGTATTCGTGCCTTGGCGGTTAGAATAAGGAGTTTTGCTTTCAGTGTACTATAATCTATAACTTGAATCAAGCCCGAAGGCAGAAAGTATTGGTTCAGTATACCATAAATTTTAATAAGAAGCCCGCAAGACTTTAGCAAGTCTTGGTAATTATTCAGGCTTCTACAGTAACCCTAAACCCTAAACCCTAAACCCTAAACCCTAAACCCTAAACCCTAAACCCTAAACCCTAAACCCTATACCCTAAAATCAAAAATCGATCCCCGAAGCCTACAACCCCAGACCTCCACTCCTCTACCCTAAACCCCTACCTCTTTGAGCCCACCCCTTGAAGGAACCTCTTAAAAGGAACCCTTGAAACTGACCCCTGTAAAGAACCCTTAAAGGAACCCTAAACCCTAAAGGCTACAAACCTAACCCTGTCTGATGGGAGCTATCAGCTTCCGAGGCGATTTCGGGTCAGCCCAACTCTCCCTCCATCCGGGTTGCGTTGATTCCAGTCCAAACTCGGGCTTAGGCTTTAAGGTTTAGGGTTCAGGGTTTAGTTTGGGGTTTCGGGCTCAGGGGGTATCAGCTTCGTGCTCGAGGCTTATGTTCTAGGACTCCACGGCTCAGGACAAGGAGATCGGGTCAAAGGGTGTCCCTAGGGATCTAAGGACTCATATAAAAATCCTTTTGGGCCCACAAACCATAACCCTAAACCCCTAAACCCTAAACCCCTAAACCCTAAACCCTAACCCCTAAACCCTGGCATACCATAGAAGGCTTTTGGGCTATTTTGATCCCTAGGGTGTTGTTCTTGAGGAAATCGGGGCGTATCCTGCTTTCAGGCCGGGTGCTTCAACATTGTCAGCCATCTTTGGCAATGGTTTAGGGTTTAGGGTTATTAGTTATTAGGGTTTAGGGTTTAGGGTTTAGGATCATGCATGGGTACAGTTTACCATTCACCCAAATGTCAGAGTTGCTTTAACAGCCACCCTAAATCTTGGGGAGGGTGGGGGCCCCTACAGTACAGTAGAAGCCCAAAAGTTGGAAACCCAATAGCCTCAGTTCTTAAGAGTAATGTATACGGAATCCCAGCACTATTTGGCCTTAATCCGGTTTCCAACTTTTTGGGGTTTACTGTAGCAGCTTTCACAACCATTGGATCGCAGGCCCGGAGGCGGAGAGCGAATTCGCTTGAGCAGGTCGCGAAGGAAACGTATCTTCGGTTCCGAGGAGGCCCGTATAAAAGCCCCTTTGGCTAAGATTTGATCAATACCTCAGAAAGCCTAAGCCCTATTGAATTGCCTCTTGGGCCTTGGAATTGGATATACATTATAACAAAAACAAACAAACGCTGAACCCTAAACCCTAAAAATTGCCACTTGGGCCTGGGGATTGATTTTGAACTACCCATCAGAAGCATCCTGCTCATTGGTGTCAAAATCTGAGAACCCAGACCCTCAAGCCGCTAAACCCAACAGGAACTGCAAAGCAGAATGTACACGCTCTTAGATACGCAATGTCGTGTCCAGCTTGCACAGGTATCCCATTGCGCATGGTCATGCTAAATACTCAATGGCAGCTCCATTTTTGGGTTACGCTTTAGGGTCTTGACAGTCTTGATTTTGTCTTGGACCGGATCCATAAAGCCCAAAAAGGTATGTCAGCTCGAAGAAGGAACACAAGAAACTAGTCTAAGCAGAGATCCTAATACCACGGCCCTTAAACGGCGTCAATATTCCTCCATGGTCAGGTCGTCGTGATGAATAATCTGCCATGATATCCCCTAGGATACCCAGTAACCTAAGAATAAAAAGGCCTCTTTTTTTGGTATTGGGTAACTTTATAAGGAACCTAGGACTACAAAAAGGGAATAAGGGTACTACTGGGCATCCTAGAATAATCTGCCATGATATCCCTTACCATCTGTCCATGCTGAAGCATACCCCATAAGCTCCATCTATTCATTCAGGCCTTTTCCGGGATTTAGGGGTTTGGGTTTGTGTCTGCCCAGGTTCCAACGGGGCACAAAAGCCCAAACCTGAAAGCATTGAAGCCCTAAGCCTAAAAGCTAAAGCCCGAAACACGAAACACAAAAAACTTTCGCGCACACAAAGCTCCAACTACGTATACTCTGCATAAAGCCCACACACAGGGAGCCTCAGGGCAATCTTGAAGATTTTACATGGGTTATATTGCACCAAGGTGGCTAAGGGGTAAACTACCTTCGACACGAAGTAGGATCTGAAGCTTCGGGGGGGCACGAGACTTCAAGCGACTGCTCAACAGCATAGATGAAGCTAACGTCCCATGGCGACCACCTTCGAGCATAATGTCGGAGGAGCTTTGCATGTCCAGGATTTAAGATGACTTAGGCTCGGGGATTTAGGGGCGGGTCGACATATACTGTCAAGGGGAAATATAGGGGCCTTCATAAAAAGAGTAGGGTTTTGGGGCCCACTATACTATACTTATAATCAGGAACCACCAAAAAACCCTACAGTACTACAGGCCGTTTACAGGAGGTGGAGACCTCAGAAACAACGGCTTAGCTTCGAGCAACAGAGGAGGCCGTGATTCTGATTGGTGTGATCCTCCTTGAGGTCATTCTAAAGCATTCCGAACAACACTGATGTTCCCAGAGACTCCAATATCCCTTAATTAACGAATATTCCTTAAATTATGGTATAATATGATTTAAGGTATATTCCTTAATTAAGGGATATTGGAGTCTCTGGGTTCATAACATTCCCTTATCTTTCGGCCCAAAGGCATCATCGTAGGAAAAGCTTAAGGCTTGAGGCTTCCAGGATTAGGAGAGGAGTCGTCCTTGTGAGGATATTTGGAGGATCATGGGACTTAGTAAGTAAGGTTATAAGTACCTTAATTGGGGTTATAAGTATAGTTACCTTAATTATAACCCTAGTTACCAAGTCCCATGACCTTTTAAGTAAGGATTTCGAGGCACCAACCATTATGAGCCTCAGTCTCCACCGAAGGCTCCACGTCTGCAACAGGCGCAGTACCCTACTTAGAGGATCATGGGACTTAGTAAGTCGGTTATAATTGGGGTTATAAGTCCCCTAAGTGGGGTTATCCTAGTTATAACCTTACTTACTAAGTCCAATGAGCCTTCAAGTAGGGATCTAAGGACTCACATATTAAGGCTTTTGGGCCCAAAGACCAGACTATGTAAGGCTTTTGGGCTATGTTGATCCCTAGGGGTAGTGGTAGATAAGAGCACCGACCATGAGTCCTCCTGCATTCTCTTGCAGGCGACGTACTGAAGGTCTGGTCCCTTCGTGATTCTTCTTGCCTTGAGTTGAGGGGTTCAAGAATGACGGCGACGTGCGCATCGGAGATGCCACTCCGGACCTCCTGTGCTCCGGCAGTCCGGCAGAGTCAAACTGACTGATGTTCTGGATCCTGCAGAACATGCCTCCTTATACGTCGTGCCTTCCCCCCCTGTGGTTCTACTCTGCTCTGCGCAGGCATTGAAACCAGGATTTATTCGATGTTCCAACGCAGCCCGAGTTTGTCGAATCTTCTCGTCAACCGGCAGGGGTGTAGGGTTTAGGGTTCAGGGACGGTTTAGGGCTTGGGGCTTAGAGTCCAAAGGCTTAGAACCCAAGGATTTTATCAGAATCGGTCCTTATTGCGATACTGGAAAAAACGTTCCTGCCCGAGAGCCTGCCGAGAGTGAGTAGAGGCAAAATCCTGAACCTAAACCCTAAACCCTACTCCTGAAAGCCTCATCCCTTAATCCCCAAGCACTAGACACTAAACCTAAACACCACACCCTAAACCCCTATAAAGCCTTGAGCCTGAAGCAAATCTCCCGAAAGGCTGCGCCTTAGGTGGGGCGCAGGGCATTGGTCAAAGCCTGGCGCGGAGACTCCCTTTTTTGTTATTAGGTACCATTTTTCAGGAACCCAGGACTACAAAAAGGGAATAAGGGTAGCACTGGGCATCCTAGTGAAGGATCTATTCTTCTCAGAAAAGGGGTGAACATTTGGGGACCTGTAGGAGCCTGCAGCTCGAGGCGTTTAGGGTTTGCGGGGGGGGCGGGGGGGTTAGGAGTTTGGTTGTGGTTTAAGGTTTAAGGACTAGGGATTAGGGTTTGTAGAAGTATTGCCTTTATCTTTGCTGTTGCTGCTACTAGTTAAGATTTGCATGGCAGCTTTGACATTTGATTACGAACTTGTTCCATTGCATTTGTTGATACTTGAGCTCCTCGTTCATTTTGTTCAACATTGTTCATCCCTTTTCAGAGTGCATTGTGCGAATAGCTTGCATTGCAAGAGTACATAAACTAGTCCAAGAAAACTACGTAGATCTTTCTATAGGGGTCCGGAACAATTATATAGCAGTCAAATCCCCTTACAGTCCCTATGTTTACTTTCCTAGAACATCACGCAAACCCTGAATCTAATTCTTAAGGCCCCTCTATTAAACGGTGATTATTGGATACTTTGGGCCTTCACGAACATAGGAGCCCTACCCTAACCCCAGAACAATTCAACAGCCGACAGTGAACGGGCCTCAATCGTTTGATATAACTCGTATAGGTGTTGGATGGTTTGTTGGGGTATTTTATAGTATATACGCTCATAATGAACGAGCTCTGCCTTGCGGATCGCCGAGGCTTTTTCGTTGCTCGCTGCCCTGGGATGGCTTGGGAGGTTTTTTTAATTTCTGCTCAGGGTGCAGGGCTTAAGGCTTAAGGCTTGTGGCATAGGGCTTGGGAGCAAGCAGGGCGCAAGGTATTTACAGGTTTTACGAAGGTTTTGGAAAGAACTGCTGAAAGGCTTTCCGTATGGGAGATGTAGCGGGAAGATATTATTATTACTGCTGATGGACAAAATCCTGCATGACCATAAGGACTCTAAACTATGGGAACTATGGTATATTCCATATAACGGGTAACGCAGGATTTATATCAGCAACCGTATCTCTTCCGACCCCTATGATCTGACACTCCTAAACTCTAAACCCTTATTCCTCAATTTGCTCTCCTAACTGAACCATACACCCTCATGCCCTGTATTGCACTCCACTCCAAACCCTTGAGGAGCATACCTTGTATTACTGTATGGGGGGCGTCACATAATGACTTAAGCTATCTTCCTTAATTGAAGTGATACTGAGCGCTCGGGGTTAATGTAGGGGCCTTTAAACTTAGAATAGGGCTTTGGGGCCGATTATACTATAACTGTAATAAGGACCACCCCCCCCAAAAAAAATAGTATAGGTAATTATTTAAAGGCCCCTGTATGAAAAAACAGAATACCCAAGTAATCCTTATAGACTCCTTGAAAAGGAACCGTTAAAGGAACCACAACCAAAATAGTAGAGGTCATTTTTAAGGCCCTTTTGTTAACATGCTCAGGTTTCCACGGGGGGCCCTAACGCTTATAAACCTGTGGGATTCCATAATACATCGCACAGCTGACGATATAAATCCTGCATTTCCTTAAGGACCCTTACCTATGGGAATAATGGCATATTCCTTACTATGGGTAATTGCAGGGGATATATATATATATATATATATACATATATATATATATACGCACGATTTCAGCACAAAGCGTGGGTACATGAGGGGGGGAACATATATATATATATATATATATATGGTACCCCCCCCCCCCAAGACCTACCTCCAAACCTGTCTGTCTGCATATATGATACCACACTTCATTACCCATGCACACACATGCAAACACACACGCACACACCAGAGGCTCGGCTGCAGTAAAACCCGCATTAAAAAATTACAATATAATGCAGCCTGGTCCGTGGAACCAAGAATCAAGATGCTCAGGAGTCTTGAATCTTGGATCTTGGTTCCATGGGCACCGGCCAGGCTGCATTAAAACCAGCATTGAAAATTAAATTTTAATGCAGCCCGGCTCGCGGAACCAAGAACCAAGAACCAAGGTGCCCAGGAGTCTTGAATCCTGAATCTTGGTTCCACGGGCACCGGCCGGGCGGCTTTAAAATCTGCGTTAAAAAATTAAATTTTAATGCAGCCAGGCCCGTGGAACCAAGAACCAAGATGCCCAGGAATCTCGCATCCTGAATCTTGGTTCCACAGGCCTGGCTGCATTAAAATTAGTTTCTTAATGCAGACTTTAATGCAGCCCGGCCGGTGCCCGTGGAACCAAGATTCAGGATTCAAGACTCCTGGGCACCTTGGTTCTTGGTTCCACGGGCCGGGCTGCATTAAAATTTCATTTTTTAATGCTGGTTTTAATGCAGCCAGGCCGCTGGAAACCATGTAAATATTTACGAAACATATCGGTTTGCCGTTTTATGTGCCACATGGCCACTCCTGCAATGAAGATTAGCGAATGGATTGCTGTGCTTGACAGTTTGATCGCATGACAACAAATGTGTGATGACCCAAGCTGCAGCTAATCAAAATCAAGTCATCTTGTACTTCCAGCTCCAGTCCTGTCCTTGTGAGCATAAATACAATGATTACTGTACAGATAGATTTAAATATGGAACATCAGTCGGAGTTGAAGATTTGCGAATGTCCAGCTGGGTTATAGTTTATTGAGTAACGGGTTCCCATGGTGGACATCAGGAACCTACTTGTAAACAAATATCCTTCAAAGTCCACTATAGAATACCCCCTTATCCCTTCCAGGATTTCATAGAAAATACTCAGGTCGTACAATATAGAGTTTATGAAGTATATATTTTGTATAATATACCTTATGGAATACCCTGTATCTCATGAAACACCTTATAGAAATCTGTCCTATATATACACCTTATAGAATACTTTGTACACGTTACAGTTTGGGATACCCTATAGATACCCTATAGACTGCCCCATAGAGTACCTTGTCTATCTCCTATATACCCTATATGAGCCTGTTAGAATACCATCTGGAATACTTTACAGAATGTTTTATAAACGCCCTATGCATGATACTCCCCTCATACCTTATACATGCCCTTGAGAACCGCCTTTGGGATACCCGACAAGAACCATATAGATCAGGATGTACGTAAAGTAAATCAGAAGGAGCCCAAGCTTCGTGCAGCTTATTGAGCAACGGACATTTATGCCTGTAGACTACCTTAAAGAATACCCTTTCTACAAACCGTACAAAAAATCATGTAGAGTACAGTAATACCTTATACAATTCCTATATTGCCTATACACATTGTACACCCAAGATCTGGGAGTTCCCCAGTTGAATGTGGTTTATTTAGCAATGGATTCATATCAAGGAACTGCGGAATATAGGATCTAGAAGTTCCTTGAAAATCGATGCTCATCTAGCAAAGGATACATACAGAGAACAGAGCTCTTCTGAAACACATGCTGCACATACCCTATAGAATGACTTGTAAACTACCTTTTCCACCGATTTACCGTACATACACCTTATATAATACCATCTGTAATACCCCGTTGAATACTTTTCAATAAGAACGCCTCTATTTGATACATCCTGTGTACCTTATGTATGCCATATAGAATACTTGTACAGTACCATTTAGATTACCTTTTAAACTCCATTATAGAAAACCCTAACAGTACCTTATAGATACGGGTTTTGAATATGGAAAGCCAGCCGGAGCCCAAGATCTGAGAATTTCTAGTTGAATTGCAGCTTCTGGGTAAGGGATTCCTATGAAGAAATCAGGGACCAGGAAAGCTATCTTTACATTCATAAAACATACACTATAGAATACCTTCCTACATATATGCAGCAGAATGCCTTTTGTACTAGGCCGCAGAATGCCTTTTGTACAATACCTTATGGAGTACCCTCTAGAATACCTTATAGAATGCCCTATAGAATACCATCCTTACAGAAGACCGCCTATGGAATACATCTTTTGTATACTCCAAATATACCTCATAGAATATCCTCCAGAATACCTTTTAATATACCGTTTACAATAGCTTGTAATATACCCTATAGATCACGGTTCAAACAAGGAACATCAGGAGGAGCGCGCCGTTGAATAGCGTAGCATACAGAGGACAGGAGACAATACTTCATGGTATTGTTTTGGTTCGAACGGTGTGGTGTCGTCGTAGACAGTGAAGACTACGAAGTATATTACAGTTTAGTTCGGAGTGGAGTCGTAACGTCGTCTAGACAGTACAAGAAGAGGCTTCGAGGTAGGTCCTGGGGGGGGGGGGGGGTAGCATATATATATATATATATATATATATATATATATATACATATATATGTATAATATATGTATGTATGTATATGAATATATATATATATATATATATATATATCATCATCATCATCATCATCATCATCATCATCAATCGTAGAACCCCACAAGACTGAAAACAAACAACTCTAAACCCTTGACACTCCCTAAACCCTGTCAACCTGCAGCCCTAAATCCTACACCCTCTAACCCTAAACCCCCAAGCCCTAACTCCCAAACCCCTCAACCTGTAAGCCCCAAACCGCCTACTGCTGAGCCTCCCGGGTGACCTCTCCACATCCATTTGCGGTCTTATCCAAGGTTTACAGGGCTTATACGGTTGTTAGGGTTTAGGGTTACAAGGCTTACAAATTACAGATCTTCTAGGGTTCATACTTCCCCCAGTTTAGGCGCTTTAGGCTAGGGTTTAGGCTCTCGAAGCCCTACATGTTGCAGTGCCCCCGTGGGTTTCCCAATGTCACACCAGGGGGCTTCTTCGGCCCAGTCAGCGCTGCCCGGCCGTACCTGCAGTACAAGTAGTGCTGGGAATTCCACGCCTACGGAGAATGAGCTTTAAGGATTTCGGAATTTAAGCTGTCTAGGTTGGGGGTTGGGCTGGCTGTCTTCTTATTCTGGAGCTCCAAACGAGAAAAACACACGTTAGAAAGGCTGCGAGACCCCAAATCGGTAGTTTGAGCAGAAGGCCTTGGAAGACCGATCCCGTGTCAAAGACTCTGGGCATGAACGAGCCTCGATCCACGCATGAAGTTGTTGGTAATTTTTCGATTCGTAGCAGTAGTACTGATAGTACTCTCAGAACAAGAGCGGTAGAAGCGCGATGAGAGCAGGATGGGGCACGTACAAAGAGGAGTTCCAAAAACAAACACGCAGTGACATTGCCGTCATCGGCCTCATCGCAACATCATCATCATCATCACCATCATCATCATCATCACCACGACACGTCGTCATCTGCACCATCATCTTGGAACCGCCTTAGTCATCAACATTCACGACTGGCAGATTGCATCGTCAATGTTGTTAGTAGTAACAGCACCATCGTGAAGATGCTGATGTCCGCTGTCATCATCTAGATAAGTTTGTGATTGTCGGCCAAGCATCAGCAGCGACTCACAGAAGCCAAAACCAGCAGCAGCACCAGCAGCAGTAGCTGCAGCAAACAAAGTGCATTCAAACAGATAAGACAAACCTGAGCTGAAGTGATGGAACAATGCGAACAGGGCTGCGCACAAATTCAACAGCTGTGAACAAAAGGCACAAGCACCGCTGGCCTGGGTTGTCGAAGATAGGTAATGAGATATCAATCCATATGCGTGCCCTCGTCCCCCAATTCAACCCTCGACCCTAAACCTCGTCCCCGCGAGACCCACAAGCAACACACAGGGCACGAGCCGCCCGCAGCCCCAAAAGCTCGCTCCTGTTTTTGGACTAGATACAGCAGTTTGCACTGAAGCCGGTTAGAGCATTTGGACTTGGGGTTTCTGGTTTTCAGGATTTGCAAATGTTGAGTCGTTTAGCGGCATAGGTCTAGGGCTTTTCTAAAGTAAGGCCTGGAAAGAATGTGTCGCAGTCGTCTACCTCCAACACCACCCTGAGATCATGAACCCTGCTGCTAGGCAGTCAACATGGAAGACGGAGCAAAGACTTTCTGAGCTGCACTCTGGCTCTTCTTCAAATGATACGGTCGATGATATACATCCTGCATTACCAATAATTCCCATAGTTTAGGGTCCTTAAGGTACTGCAGGATTTATAGCATGAATCATCAACCGTAGGAAAAACCTGTTGTCTGACTTCCAAACTACATGTGCCAGGAGCACTCGCTTTGTGGCATCGTCTGGCGAGGGCTTGCAGCAGGCTTTGAATGTCATACCCTGGGGGAAACTCAATCTTACATCGAATAGCCATCTTCTCCTCTACACCCCCAGCTGAAGATGCCAAGAGCAACTCCCTCGCCCAACTCGCCTCTGCAGCACTGGGCGCCTGCTAGCCAGATACGCAATGGAGTGGGGCGGGGGAGGGCTACTAATTTTCAGACCTCTAGATCAGTTTGGTGAAAGGGCTCCGGATGACTGCCAGCACAGTGCTACAACTGCTATAACTACGAATACCACGACCGCTCATCCTTGTCCTGGCCCGCAATCATTCGTAACCCTTGCAAGTCGCTGTAGCAGAGCTTATAAGCGTAAAGCCCCCCTAAACTCTGCACCCACAACCCTTCAGCTAGACCTAAGAGTAACCTGGAAATACAAAGGGTGCCAACCTAAACCCTGAAAAAAAGGAATAAGGGCCTACTCTGGGTCCTGGATACTCTGCACCCACAACCCTTCAGGTAGCAACCGTAACCTTCATGCTCACAGGAAGGAGCCCTGAGCCAGAGGTTCCCAGAGAGCCGAGTACAGTTTAATTCAGGTATAGACCTTAAAGTATAAGGGGCTTCATCATATATTTAAGCTATATTCCATACTTCTTGGGGGTAATACAGGTGCCTTAGTAATTAGAATACAGTTTTGGGGCCCATTATGCTATGACTACAACTATAATTATAATCAGGAGCCGCCAAAATAATATAGGTAATTTTTAGGGCCCCTACATCATTGGGCTCCTTGGGTTACTGAGCATCGCACTGCCGGAGGGGCTGGCGCCGCAGGCACCGGCGGCGCTGGCGCAGCCGGCGCCGGTGTAGATGGAGCCTTGGGGGTCTAATCTCGGGGCCTTATTCTTACTTGCCCAATAAGCCACAGAAATACAAGGTTAAACTTTCCGATTCCGACTAAAATATAAGAATCCAAATGTCTAAAAGTTTAAAGGTTGAGTATTGGGGATGTCTGTAAAAAGTTAGAATAAGGGTTTTGGGCGGACTGAACGTCGGGGCGAGCCAAGAGCAGAGTAACAGGGTCTTGGGGTATAATATACCATACCTATAATAAGGAACCCCTGAAAGGGCATAGGTAAATCTTGAGGCCCCTTTGTTATGGTTCAGGGCACTCGAGCACTCTCAGACCCTGAACATTTCTTTCTGTCGACAGCTATTCTTGTTGCAATCGTCATCATAGATTATCGGCTGAATTGCAAAATACCTTGAACTTACCTTTGGTTAGTAAGGAATGGAAGAATGGTAGTAATAGTAGTTATAATTGTACCCCATTCCTCCATTCCCTACTAACCAAGGGTAAGTGAACAGAGGCCTCATGCTCCAGAACATGCGTGTTTAGGCTCGGTCAGTCTAGTCAGGTCCGCCAGCTCAGGGCTCTGCTTAAAGGACCATGCAAATTAGTAAGCACATGTAGGTTATAATTTGGATTATAAGTCCCCTAAGTGGGGTTATCCGAAATACAACCTACTTATAACCTTACTTACAAAGTCCTATGAGCCTTTAAGCCGCATTTTGCACGGCGAATTGGACCTCATGTTGCTAATACCACTGCTCTCTGTTGCACTGCTACGACACGTAGTCCTCTTACTAGTACAATACATATGTAACAGGTGTCGCTTTCAGCAGTTCCCCCAAACTTCAAAACCAAATATGGCTCTGCAGACAATGAGGGCATAAGGGAAATCTAAATAGTATCTCAGATCGGTATCTGCGCAGTGTACTTCCTGGCATAATACAGTAATAATACAGTGCATGTGCCATCGTACGTCGCAATACCCAGGAGTTGGGACTAAGGGGACCCTTGGGGATATGGACCCACTCCATAAGGTCCCGTTTAAGAGAGCCAGAAGTAGGCTTATATCAGAGGGGTCCCCTTTAAATGGGTCTCGCGTCGGTTCAGCAGCGATACTGGCCTCCAACTCCGCACTACACCGATCGCTGGGGTTTATAGAGTTTAGGGATTAGGGTACAGATTCAAGGGGCCTTTCAGTAAGGGTGTATGCGAATATATACACTTTTGCAGGGCTTCGGGCCTAGGGAAACTATCCTGGCCTTTACCCTAGCGCTCTAGGGACAGGTATTTCGAGGCTTTTGGGCCTAAAGACCATACTATATGAGGCTTCTGGGCTATTTTGAGCCTTAGGGTTATAGAAACTTAATGTTGATCCCTGATTGAAGCAAGAATGCTTCTCCCTTACCAGGGTTGAAATTGGGATCCGAATGCCCTTGAAGGAAGGGGGTCCATTGAACAGGCGTCCACCCCAAGTCCCCAAAACCCAAACCTAAACCCTAAACACCGTAAACCCCTGAACCCCTAAACCCTAAACCCCAAAAGCTAAACCCCAAACCCCACAACCCTCACTCAGCCATCCGGGGATTCCCACTGCCGCACGGCCCTCGGCCGCTGCTGCAGCCTTCAGGGCAGGCGGGGGACTGGCTGTTTCGGTTTTTGGAGTTTAGGGCTCTAGACCCCCCAAGGGCTCTTTAATAGAGCCCTAATGGCCCTTAATAGTGGGTACTTGAGGTATGTTAGAGGGTCATTTGGGGGGTCTAGGCAGAGTTTGGCTTTCGAGGTATAGAGTTTTTGGGGGTTTGGGCTTGTATTCAGGGTTCTACGGTTCACAGGACTTAGGGTTTTGAAGCTTATAGGGCTTAGGGTTTAGCGTTCTCGGACGTAGGGTATGGAGGTTCAGGATCTAACGGTCAAGGTACTGTAGACCCTTTCCCTAGAAAAGCCGGCATTGAAGCGCCCTGATACCACTGTAGGGTCCCCATGAACATCCCTGGGATGGGGCTAACATTAACCAGTCTCCAACTTCCGAAGTAGCCCCGAAAAAAAACGATCCCTGTAGAGCCGAACAGAACTAAGATTCCCTTCGGCTGTGGCACTTAGGGTTTCGGGGTCAGGAGCCCATAGGTTCAGCTTAAAAATGCCATGCCCAAAGCAGAGTGGCAACAGGCATCTCTGGGAACAGCTCAAAAACTTATGACGCGTCAAAAACGGCCCAGGTTTGAGGGCTCTTGACCGCTTTGTAACTGATGATCGCCAGGGTTCGTCTTTTTTACAAAGTATACTACACACCAAAATCCTATCTTAATTCTTAAGGCTCAAGGCCCCCTCAACCGTAAACCCTGAACCCCCAAACCCTAAACTGTAGTCTGCGTATTGAAGAGCTCGCAGGCTGTGACGCCGCTTGGGATAAGCGGTTATTTCTGTTTTTGTTGGTTTATGGTTTGGGTTTGGATTCGAGGAATTTCTGCATTTTTGGTTTATGGTTGGGTTTTGGATTCAAGGAATTTCTGCTTTTTTGGTTTATGGTTGGGTTTAGGGTTTCGGGGGCTGGGTTGAAATTATTTTAGGTTCAGCGGGGCAGGTCAAGGGCGGCAAGGCTCCGAATTACAGCCCAGGATAACAAAAATAAAAATCATGAACAGGTAATAGTACCAACAATACATATGATCAATGATAACCACAAGAAGAAGAATACTGCTATGTGAATAATCTTGTCGCTATCGACTTCAGACACACTCTGCTCGCAGAGTGACACTGACTCCGCCCTTGGGCCGTTGGCCAAAGTCAGTCTTCTTCGAGCCCGGTTCCATCCTGATTGTAGGTATACCATTATATATTGCAATGAGGAACCAGGCTTATAGGGCCAGGGTTTGATAATCAGGTTCCTAAATTAATTACTGAGGCGCCTGTATTATCTGTCAGAGATCCTACACAGCCTCCTCGGCTGCCGCGGCATCCGCTGCGATGGCGGCAGCGATGGCGGCGTCGTTGGCGATTCGCTCCTGTGTGCAGATTCTGGCCAGGGTTACTTTTAGGTTTTAAGCTTGGGGCCTTCTTGATTTAGTAAGGGCTCTAGGGTACGTAGGCAGCCCCCAGAAATACTTGTGCTAGTTACTCCGAGCCTAACATTATGCAGTTGCCGGCCCCGAGGCAGGAATTGGGACGTCAAGTGCAGTATGGGTTTCGCTAACCCTAAACCCTAAACCCTTAAACCCTTAACCCTGAACCATAAACCCTTAACCCCTAAACCCTTAAACCCTAAACCCTGAAACCCTAAACCCAAAACCCTTAAACCCTAAACCCTAAACCCGGGGTCACAGGGTTTAGACTTTGCGGTTTCAGCGCTTGAATCGAAGGTCTTACAGTTTACAGCTTCGGGGCCGGAGGGTCTCTACAGGAGCCTCCTCGACCCCCCCCCCCCCCAAAGTGACCAAAAATGGAGCCCTTGCGGCCCCTGATAGTGGGTATTGTAGGGCGGTTTAGGGTTTAGGGTTTAGGGTTTAGGGTTTAGGGTTTAGGGTTTAGGGTTTAGGGTTAGGGTATAATAGAAGGTAGTTGGGGGTCTAGGTTGCCCCAAACCCTACTTAGAGGATCATGGGACCTAGGGTTCCTTAAAGGGCTCCTTAAAGGGTTTAGGGATCTATAATATAAGGGTTCTATAAGGGGTAGTTTAGGTTACTTAGAGGATCATGGGACTTAGTAAGTAGCTTATAATTGGGGTTATAAGTCCCCTACGTGGGGTTATCCTAGTTATACCCTACTAATTTCCATGAGCCTGTAAGTAGAAAGCATCGCACCAGGCCCCAACCCGTGACCCAACTACTCGATCGAAATACGACTATCCTAAACACAAATACCCAGAGAGCCCAATACCCCCTTAAGTAAGGTATAGACCTAAAAGCTTAGGGGCATAATAGTAGGAGTAGTTAAGCTATGTTCCTTGAATTAAGGGGCATTGGGCTTTCGGGCGCTTTGGACTCTTAAACCCCCAACAGCCTCGATGCCAAAGCGAACCGAGAGCCTCTGGCCAAGAGGACATAACTGAAGCGCAGCCGACCTTAAGTCCAAACAGCCTGACGGTTTAGGGTTCAGGGGGTTTAGGGTTCAGGGGGTTTCGGGTTTAGGGTTTAGGGTTCAGGGTTTAGGGTTTCGGGGTTTAGGGTTTCGGGTTTAGGGTTCAGGGGGTTTCGGGTTTAGGGTTTAGGGTTCAGGGTTTAGGGTTTCGGGGTTTAGGGTTTCGGGTTTAGGGTTCAGGGGGTTTAGGGTTTCGGGGTTTAGGGCTCAGGGGTCTCACGGTCTGGGGATCAATATCAGGAAACCATGTTAAGAAACCCTAGAAAGGTAAGTCTCTGGATTCCTCAGGGTCCAGGTAGACACTCCCCGTAAAAAGGAATAATGGTAGGGATCTGATCTATACTTCTAGTCTATATTCGTAATAGAGGATACAATCCATACAGCGGGTCGTGAGAAAAAGGGGCTAAAGCATGCAGAGTCTCGATAAACTCTGAAATCCTATGGTCCTATCTGACATCTGAAGCCTGAAGGCCTTCATCCTAAACCTTCCCACCACCCAGAAAAAACTCATAATACATGGACCGCAATGTTCATAACAGGGTTGCGGGATGAACCACAACTGTACTATAGTAAGGACCAGAAGGAATAGGACTGTCAATTAGGCGTTTTACTACTTCTGAACCCGCAACCCTAAACCCTAAACCCTAAACCGCAGACAACTGCAAGGCTATCCTCCTCTGCAGTCATGCCTGGAGGGCCGGTGTAGCTGCCTGCAGCAGAATGTCATAAAGAACCATGATGAGTTAGCCCCCCTTTCTTCAAAAGATAAACATGACAGTCTCCATAACACTAGCATCTTGTAACCTCGTGGAAGCCTGACTTTATGGGATCCTACAAGTTACAAGACCCTATGAGGACGCTTGCTACCTACACAAACGACAACACAACACCCACACATCAACACGCAGACAGACGGGCAGACAAACAGACATGCAGACACACCCACCTACTCACACACACACACATAGACACATGCGGCCCACACCCAGAACTCCAAAACAACCTTCAACAACTACAGCAACGAAACATCCACACCACACCCTAAACCCTGAACCCCCAAACCCCTAAACCCTAATCCCCCAGCCCCAACCCCCCCGAACCCCCCTCCCAAAAAAAAACACAGGATCGAGGGCCTTCGGCCTGCTGCTGCATCTTCTGGTGGTGCTGCAGCATCCTTACAATTAGGATTCAGGATTTAGGGTTTGTTCAGGGTTCTAGGCCTAGGGGTTTAGGGTTTAGGGTCCCTCTTAGGGTACGCTTAACCACATAACCTAGGGGACTTCGTAAGTAGTTGTTTTATAGACTAATTAAGTAGGATCCGGCTTTTAGCGTCCATCCTTACTTGGAAGGTCGGGGGACTTAGTAACTAGGGATTCGGGTTCCTTTCAAGGGTGCTGTAGGGTATCTGGGTTTATATGGTTGCTTATATGAGCGTCCAGGGACTTAGCAAGTTGTTACTGTATAGACTAGGTAGGATCCCTCTTACACCACTTATAACTCTACTTATTACCTACTTACTAAGTCCTCTGACCCTCCAAGTAGGATTTCGCTAAACCCTAAACCCTAATTAAACCCTAAACCAGAAACCCTAAACCCGATGGGGGTTCAAGGCTTTCCTGGACCCTGAAGGATCGACCTTTTCAAGGACGCATGTAAAGAATACTGTTGATGATCTAACTCCTGCATTACGTCAACGACCCTAAAGTATATTCCTCATTCAATTATGGGTAATGCAAGGTCTATATCATCAACCGTAAGGGAAGGTGATTTAGGGCTCAAGTAGGACTTGTTAGCTTGGGGCTCACGGGCTTCAGGAGATTTGAGTCTATAGGGGCCACAGCTAGGGCCACGGCGGCAGGGGCAGCAGAGCAGAATGCAGATGGGTTGGTGGAGATCAGGGCTGTTTCGCGAGATCTCGTGTCCATGGCGTAGTCCAGACACGTCCATGAACGTCTCTTCTCGCCCCGGAGGCTGCCGACTGTCCGGACATTTTTAAGCCTTCTAAGCGTGCGTGCTGGAGCTTTGAGATCTTCTAGTTGAAGCTGACGAAATTCCACGTGATCTTCTTCCAGATCATCTGGGCTTGTTTCGTGCCACGGAGGCAGCGACGTCAGCGCCGTCCCAAGGCGCATCTGCGACCAGGCCTGGTGCTTCTTCTGCCTGCATGCAGGGGCAGGCCTAAACCCTAAACCATAAGCCCTATCATCTTCTACTTCTACTTACATCGCTCCTAATAGACCCCAACGACTGACAACACAGAATCGACGGAGACTGAGGGTGTCCTTCCCCGAAGTTGCCTGACGCTAGCAAGAGAGGGTGTTAAGGCTTCTGTCAAGGTTGCTTTTTCACTGCCCATTAATTGAGTCTATATTATATATATATATATATATATATATATATATATATAACTCCTGTCGAAAGGCAGGTCCGGCCCACAAGGGCAAGCAAAGGCCCGAAACCATTCTTACCCACGCAACCCCAAAGCCGGACGGTACCGATTCTCCTTCACTTCACTTCACTTCCAAGCCCTTTTCAAAGTTCAACCACAAAGCACAGGAACTATTCCTCATGAGCTAAGGCAGGGAGAAAAGGTGGCTAGATGCGTGAAAGTGCCCGACCTGATGCTGTGGGCGTGAGGATGAAAAGTCTGTGATACATCGAGTATCCGCTTATGCCTGGGCTAAAGGTTTACGGTATGGGGGTATAGACTTTAGGGGTTTAGGGGTTTAGGGTTTAGGGCTTACGGGTTTAGGGGTTTAGTCTACGTTCCCCTGCGTAAGCTGAAGAATAGCAGTGTATTTTCCAGCTTCAAAATGTGGTCACGAAACTAGAAAGGGGAACCCATAATCCTAAACCATAAGATGCTAGCAAAGAGCCCGGCATCCCTTTTCTTCTCATTTAGTTTGAAGAGGATACCTCAAATGAAAGGAGAACTGCTACCACCCGATGCCTATATTTCCATGATCCGCATTCACTTCTTCAGCCTTTTTCCTAGTGGAGTTTGGGCAAAGATGCCTCGAAATCATAAGGAGCCACAGGGTTATTACTGGGGTCTCGGAGTTTTAGGAACCGAACATGTTCTTGAAGGTCAAGAAATCTTCCGCCGCCATGAGCTGCGAAACAACGCGCTGCCTCAGGCAGTGCTGCTGCTCTATGGGGTGTTCGGGTTGCGGGGTTGCCGGGTTTGCGTTGAAATCTCTAGGGTTCAACTCTTTCCTTGCTTTAGTATTGTGACTATTGAAAGAGTAATTATTCAGGGCTCGCAGTAAGGCCATTCCTGCGAAACAAACCTGATTCTAGCTCCTGATTTCCTGTGCAACCGGACACATCTAAAACTGTTCGTATTGCTACGTATGATGACTCCTACAACTTCTACCGCTAGTTCTTAGGCATATTGAACCCTATACACCCTGAACACTTCAGCATGGTGCGCGCTGTGCTCTGTTACTCTGTCTGATTGCCTGTCGGTCGGGTTTTCTGGAAGGTCCTGATCTGGTTTTGTAGGGCATTTAAGCACATAACGGTTTGGGTTAGGACCTAGGGTCGAAGGCTTTGGGGTTCAGGGTTAATGTAGGAACCTGATTAAGAAACCTTGGGCCTTGATTAGTTTATGGGGTTCCTCATACGAATCCCGGTATTTCGGGATTATAGGACCAGGGATTCCTAATCAGGTTCCTACAGTACAGCAGTACAGGTGGGGCTTATACCCAGAAAAAATAACTCTCAGTGCCTTTTGAGGGTATACCACATATCTCGAGTCAAGGCAACCCTAAACCCTAAACCCTGAACCCAAACCCCTGAACCCCTCAACCCCTACCCTTAAAGCCTGAGCCCTGAACCCTAAACAAATCTAAACCCAAGAGTAACCTAGGAATAACAAGGGCGCCCTGTTTGGGTTAAAGGTGACCTGAACCCGGAAAAGGGAATAAGGGCCTACTCTGGGTCCTAGACATATCGCATGCCACCCTCAAGCCTGAAACCCTAAGCTCCAAACTTTGAAACCTCAACCAAACCCAGAACCCTCTAAGGTGAAACATTAAGTAAACCCTAAACCCTAAACTTTGAAACCTTAAGCAAACCCAAACCCCCTAAGGTGAAACATTAAGTAAACCCTATAAACCCTAAACTTTGAAACCTTAACCAAACCCAAAACCCCCTAAGGTGAAACATTAAGTAAACCCTATAAACCCTAAACTTTGAAACCTCAACCAAACCCAGAACCCTCTAAGGTGAAACATTAAGTAAACCCTAAACCCTAAACTTTGAAACCTTAACCAAACCCAAACCCCCTAAGGTGAAACATTAAGTAAACCCTATAAACCCTAAACTTGGAAACCTTAACCAAACCCAAAACCCCCTAAGGTGAAACATTAAGTAAACCCTATAAACCCTAAACTTTGAAACCTTAACCAAACCCAAAACCCCCTAAGGTGAAACATTAAGTAAACCCTAAACCCTAAACTCTGAAACCTTAATCTTACCCAAAACCCCCTAAGGTGAAACATTAAGTAAACCCTAAACCCTAAACTCTGAAA
Organism: Symbiodinium sp. CCMP2592; assembly: GCA_905221615.1. Classification (NCBI taxonomy): domain Eukaryota; class Dinophyceae; order Suessiales; family Symbiodiniaceae; genus Symbiodinium; species Symbiodinium sp. CCMP2592. The sequence goes on from CAJNDT010005079.1 coordinate 458,309, forward strand.
CCTTAACCCCCTAAGGTGAAACATTAAGTAAACCCTAAACCCTAAACTCTGAAACCGTAACCAAACCCAAAACCCCCTAAGGTGAAACATTAAGTAAACCCTATAAACCCTAAACTCTGAAACCTTAATCTAGGATACCCAATAACCTAAGAATAAAAAGGCCTCTCTTTTTGGTCTTGGGTAACTTTATAAGGAACCTAGGATCACTAAAAAGGGAATAAGGGTACTACTGGGCATCCTAGTCTTACTTCCCAAAAACCCCGGGTCTGCCAAGTCCAACCTTCCAGAAAAAGACTACCTTAACCTATCAAAACCTACTTTTTTGTTGGGTCCCTATAAATTCCATATTAGAGTTTATAATAAGAACCCACAAAAAAGTAGGGTTTGGTAGTTTAAGGTACCAAATAAGAGCCCAAAAAGTTGAAAAGTTGGGTTTTGGACTGTGGACCAATACGTAAATATAGACGCTAAGCCCTGGAGGAGCTCGACTGTTTTGGACGTTGGATCAATACGTAATTTTCTGACATTACCTTAAACTACCAAACCCTACTTTTTTGCAGGTTCTTATTATAAACTCTAATACGGAATTTATAGGGACCCTACAAAAAAGTAGGTTTTGGTCGGTTAAGGTAGTCATTGAGCCCTGAAGGAGCTCGAACACACGCTTTCTCATGCTGAATACTGAACCACGAAACGGACATGCCCTTCGTCGAGCTGACCGGGATCTAAATCAAATAGGGACCCTTAGGGGGGTAGGGGGGATGGGGGTACGGGACTATACTTCCTGAAACAGGCCTTATTAAGTCCTTTATTATTGGCAGTAAGGCCCCCTACAGTACCAGCACCGTGGCTTTCAGAGCCGCCGGGGCAAGGCCACTGCGTGTGAGACTGTTCCCTGCAACAGCAACAAGAACAGAGACAGAGAAATCCACGGCCGCTGCACGCAACGGCTTGCGAGGAAATCTGTTGATACAATAATGGCAAGACACTTGTATCATTCCAGTAGCCGTGACAATCTTCTTGCTGGAAAAGGACGCGGCACTTGCTGGCAAGAATTTTCCAGGCCTTTATGGCACATTTCTTGCCATCGCCTGCCTAAGCGGGCAGGGGTGAGTGCGATGCAGCGCACAAGCCTTTATGTCATGCCACGTCTGGCCATCTTCCAATTCCAAGGACTCAAACTAAACAGCAAACAGCAGAGGAACGCCCTTCAGCAAAAGCCGGAAGCGCGAGGTGGTCGGCAGCAAACAAAGCGGCTTTCCCAGCTCCAATTGCTTCTCTGGCACGAAGAATGACAGGTCCTTCCCTGTGATGTTTTCGACCGTCTGGCTGATCGCTCGCAGATTGACTAAAGAGTTCATGGTTCAATGTCGGCACCGGGTTTCTGGTAGGGGCACCATACTTGGGACGATGCGGTCACTACGACCTTAAAGTCCTTGCTCTATAGGCTGTGACACGCGAGAAGATGTTGGACGACCCCTTCCCATGACATCCCGCATGAAATTGTTCGATTGATTCCTGAAGGCTACTACTGCAAGATGATTCCATGCAGGTCCCTTGAAAGCACTGGGCGGGCTGACATGCGTTCGTCTTGCGCCAGACCGCTGTCGAGAACCTTTCGGGGGGGAGGTGGGGGGGGCGGTGTTAAAGAGACGGCCGCATCTCATTATCCCATGGCTTGCCTCAAACCCACAAAGCCCACTATCCCTGAAGCAAGGACTATAGCTGAAAATCACTTAGGCTTTTGGGCCAAACCCTAAACCCTAAACCGTGCGGCTTAGATTGCTGGACTTTGGGCCTTGCAGCAGCTTTTAGTATCATGTAATATGATATAACATGGTTTAGCCGAGTAATGTCATTTAACATAAGATCATGCAATATGTATATATGTATATGTATATCAATATATATATATATATATATGTATATATATATATATATATATATATATATGCTACGGTATAGTATGCATGATACAATACGACATTGCATACAGAAAACTACCATTTTATACTCATCATGTAAAAGTTTACGTTAATAACCTGATAACAGATCTCATATATTTAAGACGTTTTATCTAATACGTGATACTCGACAAGATTTCGTTCGTGAAATACCACACATTATTATGTTACACTTGCCTACATCAGACCAGACTAGCCGATCTATTATACCATATGGCTTGTGTCATATCGTGTGAATTTATATAGGACTTTACTACACAGAACTATACTATGCCATGCAACATTACACACACTCTCTCTCTCTCTCTATATATATATATATATATATATATACATATATATATATATATATCACGATATATTGTGCTATACTGTATAATCAAAGCCCGTTGACACCTCCACACTTTCACTTGTGCAAAGTGGGGTTGTAGAGTGGCCCCTCATGTCAGGATCCCAAAACAACTCTCACAGAAAAACCAACTATCCGTACCCCAACCCTAAACCCTACTGTTGATGGACAAAATCCTGCATTACCCATTATAAGGAATATACCATAATTCCTATAGTTTAGAGTCCTTAGGGTCATGCAGGATTTTGTCCATCAGCAGTAGGACCCTAAACCCCGAACCCACGACCCGAAACCCTAAACCCTCCAAAACCCCGAACCCTGAACCCTAAGCCCCAAGACCCTCAACCCTAGGATAATAGGACCCTAAAGCCTAGGACCCTAGGACCCTAAACCCTAGGATCCCAGGAACCTAAACCCTAAATCTTCAACTGCCGCCGTCAACTTTGCAGTTCAGGCAAATCGCCAACGACCCTTACTCTTCGCCAGCAGCCCTACAGCCCGAAACCATAACACCCATAATTACCTATAAGGTTCCTTTAAAGGGTTCCTTTGAAAGGGGTCTATAAGGATTACTATAAGGGGTATTATGGTGGTTCCGTATAGGGGCCTAAATAATTAATTACCTAGACTATTGTGGGGGTGCGGTACTATAGTTATATAATGGGCTCCGAAACCCTATTCAAACTTTTCAGGCCTCTATACTAATAGCCCTCTAAAACCCAACCCTTAAACAACCCAACTAAACGCCATGACGCCTAACAAAAAACCGTACAGCCAACTGGCCTATCTCTCGAAGCCCTTAAACCAAAACCCAAAGCCCAAAACCCAACCCTAAACTCTGAACCCTAAACCCCACAACCCCTAAACCTTATAGATCCCTTGAGTTGGAATATGGTTTCAGGGCAGGATACCCTATAATTTACCATAAAGGGTTTAGGATAGTCATATTCCAACTTTCTGGCTTTTACTTTAAAGGAATACCCTAAATCGCTCAATAAAGCTGAAGCCAGCGGCCTGTCTCTCGAAGTCGTCGGGCGAAATATCCACTTCCGCCAAGTGGGCTGTCAACCTGAGCATCTTGGGGGTTCAGGCTTTAGGGGTTTAGGGTTTACGGGTTTAACGTTTCGGGTTTTGGGGTGTAGGGTTTAGGGGTTTTGGGGTGTAGGGTTTAGAGGGGTTTAGGGTTTATGGGATTAGGGGTTTAGGGTTTAAGGTTCAGGGTTCACATCTTCGGGATTCTTACAGGTTTACTTCCTGGTGCTTTGTAGGGAACGGGGGATGGATATTGGGGACTACTATTGGCGATTATATAAGGGCTACTATAGGGATCCATTCCCCCATACCCTACTAAGCACCAGCCAGTTTAGGGCGTGTGGGCTTTGTTGTTTCAGTTTCCCTAAACCCTAAACCCTAAACCTGGCTTAGGGTTGTTGTCGGGATTTGTCGACGGAACCACATAAATCAAACTCGAACCCTTAATCCCCAGACGGCTCTGTACGGGCAGGGTTGCAAGTTTGTTTTTTCTGGGTTTAGGGTTCAGCAAGCATGAGGCTTCAGGGTTGAGGGCTTAGAAAGTTTTTTTTTTTTTTTTTTGAGGGCTCCTTTTCGTCTGGCTTAGAAAGTTTAGGGTTTGGGGTTTAGGGGTTTGTTTAGGGGTTTAGGGTTTAGGGCTTCGGGGTTTGGGAATTTGTGGGTGGTTTAGGGCTCACGGTTACACACATCACTAGCATCCTCTAGGGCCATTTTCTAGGTACCCAGAGATCCCAATACCCCTGAAGGAATGTGCCTTAAACTATGAGGGGCCTTCTATTTTGATTTGAGCTATAGTTCTTAATTAAGGGGTGTTTGGCTCTCTGGGTGCTTCTCTGACTTGGGGTCCCCTCTTCTAAGCCCCCCAAAATCGCATGGCACCCTCAAAAAAAAGGACCCTTAAACCCAAAAGCCCAAACCCCTACACCCAAACCCTACACCCAAAAGCATGAGTTCTACACCCGAAAGCACATGTTTGTTGTTTGTTGTTTTTTCTTGTTTTTTTGGCGAGGGGCAGTCTTAACAAGCGTTAATACTTGGATTAGGGCCTTGGGGGTGATGGGGCTTGTAATATACTGCTGTCGCATTAGGGAACCCGTTGGAATAATTACACCGCAAGCCGTCACCTACCATGTGGTAGGCCAAACGCACGCCCCACCTCAAGTCGCCAGACCCTAAACCACCCCGACCCCCCCACCCCCAGAAAGTGAAGCCAAAACCAAGTACAAAATCCGTAAGCCCTAAGTTCTAAACCCTACCCCATACCTGCGGCCCCAAAGGCCCTCCTTTCTGAGGAACTATATATAGAAACTACACCAAGGAACCCCAAAAAGGTAGGTCTGTTCGGCTAAACCCTAAACCCTAAAACCCCTAAAACCCTAAGCCCTAAACCCCAAAGCCTAAACCCTCAACCCTGACATTTGGTCATATGGGAGCTGAGGGTCCGGACAAGCTATCGACCAGGCCTCGGAACTCGTTGTGGAGCTCCATGTACCTCACTGAATGTGCACGGTTTAGGGTTTAGGGTTAGGGTTTTAAATGCCGGGTTTGGGGTTTCGGGTTTAGGGGTTTCGGGTGTAAGTTTGGGGTTTAAACCCTCTCTGTGGATCGAAACACCTACATACTCTTTGGTGGCTGATACTCTTGTAACAATTTTGTAGGGTATATTAGAAGGGGCCCCCACCCTGTAGTAGTGGTATAATAGGAATATAATAGGGCCCTAATATAATCTTTAACTTATAGTCACCACTACAGGGTGGGGGGCCCGTTCTAAGGTATGTGGCTACAGCTCCACCCTAACTCAGTGGTCGCCACCTAGTCTTCGGCAGCGTTTAGAGCAACAGGTATGCTTGAAATCAGATATGGGGCTCTGTGCGGTTTAAGCAAACAAGGGTGCCCGTTTACCTATCCCTAAACCCTAAACCCTAAACCCGAAACCCTTAAACCCTAAACCCCCTAAACCCTATAAAACCTAAGTCTCTAAACCTTGTTCGAAGGCGGCACTCCCGAAGGACGGAGAATACTTGCCTTGAACTCTCTTAAGTAGCTGTCAGGGTTTCTCTATGGGGTACGAAGTTTGTGAGAAGGGTCCTCATAAGAGTTTCTGCAGGGAGCTTCGAGCTGGAGGTTTACCGTTCAAAGGTCAGGATTATGATTCAAGGTTTCCCTAGGGCTCCAGTTACCTAAATAGTAGGTTACTGAGGTATACAATATATGGTTAGTAACCTACTATCTATGTAGCTGGAGCCCTATAGAGTTTGGTGAATAAGTTTTCCGGTTTAGAGCTCAGGGTTTACTGTCTAGGGTTTAGGGTTTAGGGCTTAGGGACTTGAGGTGCAGAGTGTAGAGTCTGTTGGTTTAGGGAGGAAATGCTGACTGAGCCCTGCTCAAAGGCTCATGGATTTAGTAAGGCTTTAAGTAAGTTTTTTTAGGAGAACCCTGCTTAGGGCACTAATGGCCGCAATTAGAACCCGAAGAAACTAAGTCCCTTAATATAGGGGCCTTAATGATTAGAATAGGGTTTTGGGGCCCATTCTACTATAGTGATAATAAGGAGCCCCCAAAATAGTATTGGTAAGTATTTAGGCCCTTATATGAAAAAAACCCATCATATCCGTTGGAGTAATCCTTAGAGACCCCTTTCAACTGGAACCATGTAAAGGAACCCTATAGGTAATTATTCAGGCCCATACATTATATGCTTATAATGTCCGTTCATAGCCTTTATAGACCCCTTTAAACGGAACCCTTAAGGAACCAACCCCTATCTCAGGGCTTTTGTTGTGTCCTATTGGCCTAAATATTAAGTCCCTTAACCCCTACACCCTAAACCCCTAAACCCTAAGTCCCTTAACTGAGCTTCGAAATCCGCACCATCGGGAGCCTCGAGCGCGGCCCGGGTTCTAGACGGGCAAGTTAGGGTTTAGGGTTCAGGGGTTTAGGGGTTTAGTGTTTAGAGGTTTAGGGTTTAGGGGGGTTTACGGGTTTTAGGGTCTGGGGGTTGCACCAAGCATAGAAGGTTCAAGCCGGCCCAGCGCCGTCCACGTCACTGCGGGTGGTCAACTTTGCAACTGACTCGGGCTCAGTAGGCAAATCAAGCATTCGAGCTTCATGACCTGTTTCTTGAGAGTCATAGATACTATACTAAAACTTGAAAATAATTTTCAGAACAGCCTAACCATGCCAAGATTAGAAACAACCGCCCGACCACCATTACCATCACTACTAACTAACACTTTTCTGGTTACAGCCAGGGCAATGACAGCGACGCCAGCAATTAACCACAACATCCCATTGAACACATCTTGAAAGCAAAAACACACGATCTAAACCCACAAATCCGAAACCAAACCACGAACCCAGAACCTCAAGCGACCATATCCCACCACGGGCACTCATGCTTCATCTCCTCGTCGAGGTTGTCAAACGCAACACATTTTTCCTCGGGGCGTTCAATTACGGCTTTACAGGACGGTAATGTAGAGGGCTTAATGATTAGACGAGGGTTTTGGGGTATACTATACTGGAACCCCCCCTAAAAAAAATATTGGTGAGTGGTGGAGGGGAAAACATCGGTGGGGGGGGGGGGGGAATATCTAGGCCACATTCCCAAAACCTCGCGCCGTGAAGGCCTGAAGCCTTGCAAAATCCTAAAGCCTAAACTTCTGCAAACCCAGCCAAACCCCAGAGCGGTTTAGGGTTTAGGGGTTTAGGGTTTATCTAAACCCGTAACCTCAAGCCCTAAGAAACCCTAATCCCTAATCAACAGTGGGTCGCACTCAGTTTCTCTGGCGCCAAGCCCAGGATTGGGCCTCTAAAGCACCGGCAGGGATGCTTCATAATCTTATGAGGCTGACGTTAATCACCCCCTTTGTCGAGCTGCATGCCGCGAACCAGACACGCGGCTGCGTCCTGACTGACCTGGTGCATGATGCGGCGGGCCGTTGTGTGGTGGGGAACCCGTAGCGTTTGTTGATGGCTGCGTCTATGCCCCCGTTGGCCTGCTCAGATGTGACGAACTGCTCGTATTCCATGCCGTAGTCGCGCAGGGCGGCGCGAAAGGCGTGGATGCCACTGTCGATCACTAAGGAGTGGCTTTTCTTGTGGACGACCGGCAGCTGCCGATGACTTGAAGATGAGTCCGCTGCATGAGCAGACGTCGTCGCCTCGTGGCTTGCACTCGACACCAGCCTTGAAATGGTGCCCGCAGTGCATCCAATTGTGGATGCCATTGGTCGATCGATCGTCCCTACTGCTACTGCTGATGCTGCTGCTACGGCTGCTGCTGCTGCTACGGCTGCTGCTGCTGCTGCTGCTGTTGCTGCTGCTGCTGGTACTACTACTATTACTACTACTGCTACTTCTGGTCATCGTTATGCCAGCCGCAGCTTAATCAGCTTGAGATATGCCTAGTCCGCGTTTAGGCATCAGACTGGTTACCCTGATTTCAAATCCGAGCCTCGAAATCCTAATCGGGGGGACTTGGAAGTCTACTCTGCCGAAACTTTGAACCATCGGTCTCGAACTTGGAGAATAGTGCTATTGAAATCTATGGGTGCTAAACAAGTTCCAGATACAACAAAATCGAACAAGCAGCTTGAAAACAGGCATGCAATACAGAAACCTAAATAGTAACATTATTCCCATGAAGTCGCTAACACAGGCCCATGAACCTGAAGCCCGAGACTGCGTTCCGCCGCGTCTCTTCCACGAAGGCATTCAAGGGGTCATTCCATGTGGGTGAATGGATGATCCTCAGAGTTCGATGCGGTTCAGGGTGTAGGATACGGCTGGTCGTAGGGTTGATATCAGGTTGGAAACTAAGGTTGGGGGTTGAGGTTTAAGGTCATGGTTTCGGGTTTAATTTGATGTCTGGGGCCTGGGGCTTTAGAGTTCAAGAAAGCTTCCATCGACCGGGCTGTCAAGAGTTCCTGAGGGCGAATTCCGCAGGGTTAAGGGTTTTGGGTTTAGGGTTGAGGGGCAATTGTGGGCTTGGGGTTTACCACACCGATAGAAACTTATCAGCTGATGTACGTATATAGGAGAACCTGTCGCCGCATGCAACCACTCAATACCCAAAGTCCTAAAACCTGCCTCATCTAAACCCTAGACCCTAGTCCTAATTCGTATGTAGTCCCGAATCCCGAATCGCAGAGCCAACAATCGGGGCGATGCCCCTCTCGAGTTGCTCCGTGATCTGCAGGCCCGTCTTGTAGTCCGTAACGAAGTTGCAAAGTTATTGTTTGCCATTTGGCTCAAGGTAACGTGAGTTGCTCCACGTAGGTTGTTGAGAAAGTCCTCAACATCCAAGATCGGCATGTTCGCCTTCGACTTTTGATTGTGCGCACTTGCCTCAAGGTTTTCGGAGAACCTTGAGCAAACATGGTTACAGGCGAATCCGGCACAGGCGAGTTCAAGGAAGCATTTAGCAAACGCCTCCGGTTTTTGTCTTCTTCTCAAAATAGTACTGCCTACGTGGGGCGTGGACGGACGAATCATCGCAGCTGCTGGCTTCTTCTTTTAACAATGTTACGCTGGTGGTCATTCAAGCTTGTATGGTAACATTTCCTTTCTGGGAGCTGCCACATGGGGTGTAGAATAAGGTTAGCTAACTATGTTCGATCACGATTCTAATCTACGGGTTCCCCAAAGAGCTGGTCTGTTTTAGGCTTTAAGGCGTAGGGGTTTAGGGCTTAAGGGCTCGAAGTTCTCTCAAATCGGAACCTCAAAAGCCATGCAATACTCTCATGACAACCATACGACATCCCAACGCTGGAATGACCGTTAACCTTGCAGCCTCAACCCTGGTCATCCCTAAATGTGGAAAGCCCTCTTCACTCAAAAAAATAGGGGCCTGCATGAACAGAGTAGGGCTTGGGGTACTGTGAGGAGAACGGTGCACCGAAGGAATAGTAGTCTAGGATGCCCAGTAACCTAAGAATAAAAAGGCCTCTCTTTTTGGTATTGGGTAAATTTATAAGGAACCTAGGACTACAAAAAGGGAATAAGGGTACTACTGGGCATCCTAGGTAGCAATAATTATTCAGACTCAGACTTCTACATGAGAGCCATGGCCCTGAACCCCTACACCCACAACCCTCATGCCTAAAGCCCCCCAACCCTAACACCCCCGACCCTAGACCCCTAAGCCCTAAACCCCCAAATCCTAAACCCCTAAACCCCAAACCTTAAATCCCCAAATCCTAAACCCTATACCCCTCAAACCCCCACATCCTAAACCCCTAAAAGCCCCAAGCCTTAAATCCCCCAAAAAAGCCAGGCCCCAGGGCTGAATGATCATGTCGACGAGCCAGGCCTCATGACAGCTTCTTACTTTAAAGGGGCTTATCAGGGAACTTGAACCCGAAAAAAAAGGAATAACGGCCTACTCTGGGTCCTAGGAGCCGTACGGGCTTGTTTCCTTACTCCCCCCAAAAGTTAGAGAAACAAAAACTTAAACTTTCCGATTCCTACTAAACTATAGAACCCACTCAGTTCAAAAATTGGGTATTGGGGATCTAAGTCAAGCCTTAGAGCTAAGGGCTTAGGGGTTTAGGCAATAGGGTCCGGGCTTTAGAGGTTTAGGGGCTTTGGGGTTCGGGTTCCGAGAATTAGGGTTTGAGGGGTTGGGGTTTGGGGTTTCGGCTTCAGGGTTGAGCCTTAGAGTTGGGGTTAGGCGCTTTTGGGGCTTATGGTTCGGGGTTTAGGGTTTGTGGGGTGTGGAGTTTGGGGCTTCGGGTTTACGATTTGGAGTTTAGGGTTGAGGGTTTGGGATTTAGGGTTTGTGGTTGATTGTATCGGAGCATGATGTAGGGTTGGGCTTTTGGTACACCACTGGTGCAGCAGGGCAGCAGACATACCAGTTGCTGTTGCAGAAGAAGCAAAGCCCCACAGAACAGGGCTTCGAGGTCTATGGTGAAGTAACCCTAAACCCCCAAGTCCTCAACATCCCTCCATCCTAAACCTTAGATTTCGAGAGCCCCACGCGTCCTACAACCTGCATGTTGAAGATAACAGAGGTGCCCTCATAATTTCAATGGGGTTTGGGCGAGGTGTAGTATATTCTAGGAGCTATTCCCTTAATAGTGGGGTCTACATTAACCTACCATAACCTATCTTTTTTAGGTTATTCTTCTTACTCACCCTAATATGAAATTTACGGGGAGCCTACAGAAAAGAAGATCTTGGTAGGTGAAGGTGTGGGTTCAGGGTCGAGGCTGTAGGGTTTCAGCCCCAGGCTCGGCACTCAGAACATCAACATCCTCGCATCTACTCCAGATGACACTTCATGCAACTTTGGTTAACTTTGCGTTGAAATGCAGTGCGCAACCCTATACAACCCTGCGTTACGGCTACAAAATCCCAGTCAATAACCACTACGGACACCTGAACCTGCACAAACCCTAAAATCCCGAATCAAAGCCTAAACCCCTGAACCCTCAAATGCTGTAAGTCCGAAAAGACCGCCCCTGAGCCTTACCAAAGCCTAATACGAGGCCCCCGCATTCTCGGTGTCTTCGGCCATGCCCTGAGTAAACCGCTTCATTTTAGGGTCTGGCGGTTTAGGGGGTAGAGTTTAGGATTTAGGGCTTAAGGTTTAAAGGTTGAAGTTTTTAAGAGTTCAGGATTGGATATATGTGTGCGTGTGTGAGAGAGTGTGGGCTGGAAGGTAGGTCCCGCGGTCGGTCGGGCGGCTGGTGGGTGGGTCGGTTGGTATGGAGGTAGGTACTGGTAGCATGAGCTGCAAGCAAAGAGGCAGCAACGCAGTATCAAATGCGGCATGAAAGAACGAAGGAGAGGGCAATTGATAGCAATATCAAGGTACGCTCTCTCTTCAAAACGCCGACACGGAGGACACAAATATTCGGGGTCGGGACTCCACCTCACCCAAACCCCTAAACCCTGTAAACCTTAAACCCTAAACCCTGCAGCCCACACCGCGGATTCAGAAAGCTCGGCATCCAGTGGCGTTGAACTAAAGGCACAAAAGAGCCCCAGGCCTCTGAGGGCTCCTTTAAGGGAACTTTTGAGGGTTCCTTTTAGGGATCCTGCCAGGCCGCCTTTAAAGGCTCCTGTAAGGGTTCCTTTATGGGATCCCATAAGGGATCCTTTACGGGATCCTGTAAGGTATCCTTTAAGGGTTCCATTAAGGGATCCTCAAGGAGCCTAAGGGGCTCCGAGGAAGGGAACCCTTCAGGGAATCCTTTTGTGGAACTAGGCCCTAAGCCCTGAACCCCAAAATAACCCCTTAAAGGGGAACCCTTATACGAACCCTTAAGGGTCCCTTGCATTGCAGAGTAAACCTTAGATCATGCGATGGAAGACCCTCAAAAGCAGGATACTTGATGATATCTTCCTTAATATTGAGGGGTCCTGGGCTCTCTGGGAGCCTCAAAAATCCCATGTGCACTGAGAGCCCCACGGGGCTGAAGCAACGCTTCAGAGCGCAAGCTCTTGCTGGAGTGTGGAAACGGCTGCCCGGACTCGAGGTTCCGCGTAGCAAATCTCCCTAAACCCTATAACCCTAAACCCCAAAAATCTCGTCTAAATTAGGGTCAGGATGTAGGACTTGAGGGCTTAAAGCCTCGAGTGGTCAAAGTTCAGGGGGTCAAAGGGTCAAACAGGGTCTTACACTTCAAGGCTTTCGGGTGTTATCTTTCCGAAAAGGGGGCCTCCCACCATCAAAACATCGTTCTTCCTACTATCTAAAATGTCTGGTTGAGGAACACACGAAAGTACAGGAACTAATGAGTGAACCTCCTTCTGCTTTATAAGATACCTCCCCCTGGATTACTGGGTCTTGGGCTCTCTGGGTATACATGCGAAATATAGGGGCCCTTGTAGTTAGAATACTGTATTTGGGCATAAAGGGAACTCCAGAAAGTTGGAATATGGATTAATGGTAGGATACCCTATAATTTACCTTAAAGGGGCTACGATAATGATATTCCAACTTTCCGGCTTCTACTGTACAGTTATACATGGACCATACGGGGGTAGTATCACTAATCACCCTCAAGCGCAGCAAATTTTTTGATTTGATTGGGGTCTTCATCTCTGGTACATCCCGGCGTCTGACTCTCTCGCAAGTAACTTTCCGATAACAGTTGTGAAATATCTGAGTCTTATTATCTCTAGATCCCTAAACTTACATCAAAATCCTAAACTCCCTAGAGCCCTAAACCCCAAACCCCTAAATCACTAAGCCCTGACCCTAAACCCGAAAACCCTAAGCCCCAACCCTGAACCCGAAACCGTTTTCCGACTGTATGAAAGACCACGAACAGAGGTTGCCTTCGACACTCGAGCATGGACCAACAACGAAGTGACCCGAACGCGCTCTTGGAGGATCGTGGGACTTATATAGTAAGTAAGGTTACAAGTACCCTAATTGGAGTTACAAGTACTTGTAAGTATGGTTGCCTTACTATTATTATCGCAAAGGGTCCATATATACTGCCACTATGGAATTAGGCCCCAAAAAGACCATCCTAATAATTGTTTGGGGAGCCAAATTCCATATTAGTAGAATACATGGACCCTCTGGGAATGTGCTCACATGAGACTTGCCATTGAAATTCCAAACTGCGCACTCTAAAACCCTAAACCCCGAAGCTCATACCCCCTAAAATTTTAAAACCCCCTTAAAACTCTTAACACAACCTAAACACTGAAGCTCATGCCCAAAGGGTCCCGTCAACTCATGATGTGAAACCTCAACCCTGAAGCTCATAATCCAAAAACCCTCTGACCCGCCAGCTCGTACACCAAAAACCATCTAAAACTCACGATAAGCCTAAACCCTGAAGCTCACACCCCCAAGACAACCTAAAACTCGTAATGAAACCTGATTGCTGGACCCGATCACTTGAAAATCCGAAGTTCAAGGTTTAGGTTCAAGCTTTAAGGCTTATAGGGTTTATTAGAGCGTAGGGTTCAGGGTTTAGGCTTAGGGCTACCAAGAAATCAACGGTCTTTGCTTCCTTTCGGCTAGCAGCAAGAGAGAGAATTCAAAAAGGTGCAGACCTTGCTGGGCCCCAAAAGAAAATGGTGTTGACAATGGCAAAATATTCAAAGACTGCTGATTTTGTAAGTAAAGTTGGAGCCGGGACCAGGAAATCTACGGTCTTGGCTTCTGTATTTGGGTCCATCTTTTGAGGCTGAGTTTAGAACGCGCCTCTGAACGCACGCTGAGTTTAGAATGCTGAACGCGCGCGCGCCCATGAGCGCAAGTTCAGGGGTCACTATGCCCTAAACCGAAACCCACCCACCACGAAGCCCTTGCTCCCTGCCGTGAGCCTCGGGATTATAGGGTCCCTGCATATAGGCTTTAGGCTTTAGGGTATACTGCAGGGTTGTATACAGTACTCTCACGACCGAAGCCTCCAACCCTAACCAGCACCCCAAACCCCAACGATCTTTTCTTGGCCGTCGCGTTCCGCCAAGATTCGGCGCAGGTTGTCCATTTCGCGGAGGACACCCTCGGCAACAACGAAGGCTTAGGGATTGGTCTGGGGTTTAGTGCGCATAATGTTTGAATAGGGTTTCGGGGTGCATTGGGGCATAATCATAAACGGAGTTTAATGGGCTAGAATGGGGGGGTTAGGCTTTCGGGTCTGGGGTGTAGGGCCCCATAAAGTTTAGTTGGGGTGTTCTTTTCAAAAAAGTATAGCAGGAGAATAAGAGGCTAGAATATATAGAAACGGGTTGAAGGTTTGGAGTCTGGGGCCGAGAGTCTAGGTTTAGGGCCTGAAAAATTGAATAGGGTCTCGGGGTGCGTTCTAGCATAAGTATACAAGGAGTATAAGGGGCTGGCATGGAGAAGGGTTTAGCAGTTTAGCAGGTCCAGGGCTTAGGGTCTCAGAAAAATTGAATCTCATTTTGGAGTGTGTTCGAGTATGAGTATGAAAGGAGTGCAAGGGGCTAGAATAGGGCATTAATAATTATAGTTTTTTGCGTCCCCTTCTGCTATAATCATCATCGAAAAACACCAAAAAATAGTATAGGTAATTTGTCAAGCCCCTCTTTTAAGGGGCTCCAGTAGAAAAGGGTTTCGGGTGGGGGTTCTAGGAGGGCCTCATGAAAAAATAAATTCGTATAGGTAAAAACGGAATATACGACACCTAAACCCGAAACCCCTATATAAACCCCTAGACCCTTAAACCCCAAAACCCTAACCCTCTCCATTCAATCGAACCCTAAATGCTAATGATCTTCGCGGGCAAGGCCCCAATCTTCGCCGGCAAGGCCAAAATCGCCAAAATCTTCGCGGGCAAGGCTTAACTCTTCGCGGGCAAGGCCAAAATCGCCAAAACGGGCCTTGCCCGCGAAGATTTGGGCCTTCATCTAGACCTAAGAGTAACCTAGGAATGAAAAGGGTGCCCTTCTTGGTATAAAGGGGGCTATAAGGGAACCTGAACCCGAACAAAAAGGGGAATAAGGGCTCACTCTGGGTCCTAGAACCCTAAACCCCTTATAGAACCCTTATAGATCCCCTTAAAGGAACCCTTATGGTACCCTTTAAAGGAACCCTTATCCTAGTCATTGTTCGCGCGGGCAAGGCTTGAACACTTCGCAGGCAAGGCCCAAGTTCCTGGGTTCTGTCGGGTTTCGTTTTAAGGCTTCCTTGAGCCTTCCCTTAAGGACGAAATGGACCCTAAAAGGGTTTAAGGTTCATATACCATATAGGGATTCATAGTATATGGATATAGGTCCCCTACTTTTAAGGGTCATTTCGTCCTTGAGCCTTCCGTTTAGGGCTCAGTTTAGGGTTCCTGCAGGGTTTGGGTTAGGGTTTCCGGTCAGGGTTTCGTTTGGAGCTTCGTTTAGGGTTCCCTCCATTGGGGTACCGTTCAGGGTTCCGTTTACAGTTCGTTTAGGGTTCCGTTCAATTCCGTTTAGGGTTTCAATTAGAGTTTCTTTCTTTTGGGTTCCGCTTAGACCCTAGAACCCTAAACCCTCCCACCCCTAAACCCTAAACCCCAAACCCCTAAACCCTAAACCCCTAAAACCCTAAACCCCTAAACCCTAAACCCCTAAAACCCTAAACCCCAAAACCCTAAACCCCTAAAACCCTAAACCCCTAAACCCTAAACCGCTAAACCCCTAAACCCTAAACACCTAAACCCTTAAACCCTCAACCCCTAAATCCCTAACACGAAACCCCTAAACCCTAACCCCTAAACCCCTAAAACCTTAACCCCTAAACCCTAAACCCCTGAAACCCTAAAACCTTGAAACCTTAACCCTAAATCCCTAAACCCCTTAACCCCCAAACCCCTAAATCCCAAACCCCTAAACCCCTAAACCCCAAACCCCTAAACCCTAAACCCCAAAACCCTAAACCCACAGAGCCCTAAAACCCTAAACCCCTAATCCCCACAAGCCCTAAACTCTTAACCATCATAAAGCCCTGAAGTCTCGGAACTGAGTTGCTGGCGGGGCACCGACGAAAATGGGTGGTTGTCAAAATTAGTGTCCCTTTTTGGGTCCTTGTTATAATACGGCACCTTAATATTTAGGGTACCCAAAAAGGGACCATAATTTTGACAACTGCCCATGTGAAGACTTCCGGCTGTGGGTTTAGAGTTTGTGGTTCAGGGGTTTAGGGCCGTTTAGGGTTTGGGGGTTTAAAGTTTGTGATTTAGGGGTTTAGAGTTTGTTGCTTAGGGGTTTAGAGTTTAGGGTTTTAGAGTTTGTGGTTGGGGGGGTTAGAGTTTAGGGTTTTATTGTTTAGAGTTTGTGGTTTAGGGTTTTGGACTACGGATTCGTGTCCCAACGGTCTGGATGAGGGCCTCCGTCCTTAGAGCAACATCCCTGTTTCCTCGCAAAAACTCAAATACCTGTCCCATCGAAAATGTCATCTGAGCCATTCACACACATGCCACCAAACCTCGCAACGTCTGAAGGCAAAACGGCAAGCAAATGCCCCTTGGATCACGATGCTTTCATACACAACCCTTGCATTTATATGTTACTAAAAGCATAGGGGAAACATTTCCCAAAGAGAAAGGAGAAATGGGAGTTTCCGAAAATAGGGGACCCTAGTATAAGGACCCCAAAATAAGGTGCCCCTTTTCGGAAACTCACTATGAGGGCTACCCTCGAGACTATAGGGGCCTAAATATATGGGGCTCCTTATTATAACTATAGTATAATGGGCCCCAAAACCCTATTCCAGTTATTAAGGCGCCTCCCAAATGAGAAATCAGTCTTCTTGCAGCGTGGGCGGCTCTGACCTGTTCTTCTTCGCTCATTCCGGCCATACTGCCGCCTGCTTTTGGGATTAGGGTTTAGGGTTTATGGGGGGCACTCCTTAAGGACGAAATGGACCCTAAAAGGGTTTAAGGTTCATCTACCATATAGGGATTCACAGTATATGGATATAGGGCCCCTACTTGTAAGGGTCATTTCGTCCTTGAGGCTGTCATGTCTTCATTTAAAAGCAGAGTGCGCTCCTTTTCTCTGGTGTCATGGTTCAGGACTCAGGGATTAGACGTATGATTTTAGGGTTCTATCAGTTGGGTACGGCCCCCATACAGTAAGAGTCTATAATAGGGCTACTATTAAGGTCCTAATCCTAATATATCTATATTATGCATATTATTCAACTATTACTGAGTGGGGGCCGTACCTAATCTATCGAGCATGAGTTTTAGTTGCAAGAGCGTTTTGGAGAGTTTGGGGGTCAGCTCGTTGCTCCGACTGGGGGAAACATCCTGTCTTGCTTCTCCTGATGCTAGGGCAGCAGCACGACTGCTCTACTACGGACGCCCAACCGCAAACACAAAAAAACAGCAAACCCTGAACATGTCTGCGCTGTGCTGTGCAAAGCCCTACAAAACACCGAACCCTACAGAAGCCTTAAACCCGACTTAAAGACAGGCACCGATCAACCTCTGCTCATTTTGGATCCAGGTGTTTAATTTTGGGCCCACGTCCTATTTTGGGGTGGTTCCTTATTATAACCATAGTATAATGGGCCCCAAAACCCTATTCTAATTATCAAGGCCCCTATGTTAGGGTCTCTGGTTGTTTTGGATCAGACCTAACTGGGCCGATTCCCTCAGCCGGCGTTTTCGGATTTCTACAAGAAAATTTAGGTTCGTGGCTTAACTACGGTTTATAAGCCCTGCCCTGCCGAACCTAATATAGGGGCCTTAATAGTAAGAACAGGGTTTTGTGGTATCTTAAACCATTACAGTAGCTTAATACGGCACTCTGGGCACTCTAAGGAATACTATTGGTACCTATGTCGGCCCCCATATTACTTCTCTATAGGGCCCAGGTGTCTTAGGAGAGCTTGTTGCAGGACGGAGAGGCCTTGCATCCTCGGCCTGAAAGACACGGGAGTTTCCGAACAGGAGGGGTACCCTATTTTAGGGGCTCCTTATTATAAGGATCCTACTATTCAGGGTACTCTATTACAGCCCCCTATTTTCGGAAACTCCCACAGGACTTGGGATTTGGGGTTGAAGGCTTCGGGATCCCGGTTCAATGCGTCGTTTGAAGGGTAGGGCTGAAATGTTTTTTTTAGCAGCTAGGGTTTAGGGGTTAGGGTTTAGGGTCGAGGGCCTATTTAGGGTAAGTTTAGCATAGGTTCGCATTCGTGGGCGTCGGTGTCTGCGTGTGTGTGTTCCCCACACGGGCGTTGGATATTGAGGCTCTCCTGCAGGAGGTTGGGCTTCCAGGTACAAGTGGCGTGTGAATACAATCATTACAAAAACCTGAACAACTGGTTGTACTATCCTGTAGAGCTTCTCACTACGACTAAACGCAATACGAGAATATGCCTCAACAAATGACTGCACAAGCGTTTAAAGCTTTCGCGTGGGAAATCCGGGTCCAAAAGTCATCGGAGCGTGAACCACCAGCCAACCTATCCTAAATCTATACCTTGGGATCCAAAAACCTACCGTTTTAAGGGTCAGACCCTCTAATTAAGGGGTCATAACCTACTATTTTGTAGGGTTTGGAGATACAGGTATTCCTTAAATCATATTAGGGATCCTTCTTTAAGTAAGTTCCTTCATTAAGGGTTAAACCCTATGTAAAACCTGCCCTCGAGGACAAGATGGTTGCGGGGGCGGGCATAGACCAGAACCGTAAAGCGATGAGTATTGACCGCCATGCTGTTCATTGTGGTACTGTTGATGGACAAAGTCCTGCATGACCATACTGAGGTTCCTTCAAAGGGATCTATAAGGGTACCTTTCAGGGGCTCCTTTAAGGGATCTATAGGGTTTTAGGGTTTAGGGTTGATGATATTATAAACCCTGCATGACCGTAAGGACCCTAAACCATGGGAACTATGGTATGTTCCTTATAAAGGGTAATGCAGGATTTTGCCCATCAGCAGTAGCATAGCCACGAAACCTGGAGAAACTTGCTCTGCGACGGAGGTGTTGACTTTCGCGATATGCTTCTGGAGCCTTGTGTGATTTTATGGTGAGCAGGTACACGCCGAGCAATGTCGCTTAGGATGGAATTTGTTTACCATCCAGTGTCGAACCTGATCGAAAGCGTGATCTCTGTGTACTCTGGGATAGAGAGCACACATGCGATCATAAATTATGCAATTGACGTGCTTGCGGATGGCAATGACTCGCCCAATCCTCAACCCGAAATAACCTACCTAAGGAACCCTAAACAAGGTAGGCGTCAACGATAGGGCCCAGGTATTTTTTAAACTCGCAGCCCCAAAAACACGGAAACCTGAAATGTCACAGTTGGGATGACCTGGGGCTATATGGGTAGTTCTCGACATGAGGGTCCGTTTTAGGATCCTTTGTATAAGGTGCCGTACTTTTTTGGGGGACCTGAAACTGGACCCTAATTTTAGAGAACAACTCATATTCCTAGAGCACTTGGGAGGGGTAGAGGGAATGGTGGACTGTATAGCTTGGCTACTGTAGTAACCCGAATGATGAGAACAGGGTTGTGGGTTTAGATACATGCATACACACATATATACATATATATATATATATATAAATACACATATACACATGTAGATGTACTCCAACCTCAAGGCTTGCTGTACGGGCTTCCTGTAAGGATTCGCTGTCGGGTTTCATAACAAGCTGTTCAATCAGGGTTTCGGGGCCGGGGTTGAGAGCTTGGGTTCTTTGAAGCAGGAACTGGATTAGTGAGTGTCCAACCACACAACGAGCGCACTTTTTGGTCTGAGCCCAAGACGTCTGTCGTACAGGGTGCGTTCAGAACTGTCTCAAAAACTATCCACGCATGAGGACATGTCAACACGGCGCTTCAAGACAGGGAAATTTCACACCCGTCTTATCTGTAGTGTGACGTCCGAATCATGCTCTAATTATGGCCACTTTGGACCAAGCCTACTCCACCGGATTATACCGGGAGCTTGCGCAGTCAACCGAGCCGAGTGCGGCGACTCAAGGCTCCAGGCTGAGTTCTTCGATCATAAAGCGGAGTGCTTTAGGTACTCTCGACATTCTGTGCGGCTTGCGCGGGCACATCGAGCACCTGAACGAGGTTGCGATCAATGCTGTGATTGATCAAAAGCGGTTTCATACTCTTGGTCAAACAATCCGCAAGTTGTAAATGCGTCGGTATCCATCTCAACTCGTCGCCGTAAGGATGGTACAGGGCGTGCGTTAGCTCGTCCTCTTCCCAAAGTCCTTGGCGGAGTCCAGACATCTCTATGGCAAGGCGTTTATCCTCGCATGATTTTGGAATCGACGCAGTCAAGTGATCCGAAAGGGACCTGCAGTCCGTATACTGCAGGTGGAACATCGATCTCTTGGCGACTTCTTCCCAGTTCTGTGACCGGGGCAGTTTGCCGAGCAGTTCGAGCACTGCTGCTCGAATGCGGTCTCCATGCTCTATCGCATGTTGCAACGAGTAAGCCTCACACTGGAGTGTGGCGCGACAAACCCGTTTCATGGTGGACGAGGAAAACGAAATGAGGTGCATCTCATGCGTTGACGCGTTCTTGTCCACCGCCGACTGTGCGGAAGTGAGGTAGTGGAAACGACCTCTCTGCGACTTATGGTTCGCCTCTCCTGCAAAGGAGGCGTCGCAAAACGTGACGACCGCCAGCTCCCCTGTATTCCAGGGTAACTTAGCGCTGTACGTGATCGGCCTATCCGCATCTCCTAACGCCAGTGCTACTACGCGGTTTGCTTCACGGAGCGTATCCACCGTGGCTGTCGTAACACGCTGCTGCAGGGCATTCACCCTATAGGCAAGATCAGGTCTCGTGGCGCGGGCCACCCAAGCCAGCGATCCTATAACGGATCTCAGCGCTGTGCGCTGGCCATTCGAGACTGGAGTCGTGCCCTTTTCGGATTTATGTATATCGATCGGGCGAATTGCACGCGTGTTGTCCCTACAGTTTATACTGATGGTCCCATCGGCGCTTTGCACATACTCGCGTCCGCAGAAACGGAACTTCTCAGTCTCTATGCGACCGATCTTAAACTTATCCAGCAGATTCTGGATAGCCGGCTCGCCTTCGGCGGTAGCAGCCCACAGGAAATCATCCACGTGGGTGCACAAGCAAGCACACAAACGACCACCTTCTCCTGTAATATAGTACAGGGCTGACAGAATTTGCGAGGCATTTAAGCCAAATTCGCGGGCACTCTCCTTTATGCGGAGATAAAGGTTCCGACCCGCGTCGGTCGTGCCATACACGGGTACTCGGGCAATCATATGCCCGGCTCGCTGAATCTCTGCATCGGGTACACCCTTAGGGTGTTTAGGAACCCGAAGAATGAGAAGGCGCTCAAGGGGTTTCCCTTGGAAGTATGCGTTCGTTATATCGGCTGCTTTGAGCCGCAGGGCCAATGAAACCGCCCATGAACACAGAAGGGCTATGCCTTCCGGCTCAGCCGTGGGGCTGTCTGCCCTGATATCCTCCTCATTCGAGATATGCTCGAAGTTTCCACATGCAACCAAGCGTGCTTTCCACTTGGGGGTGTATGCTGGCGTCCTCTTTAGGTGTTCATTCTTATCGGTAAGAACCCATTTCGTGGGAATACACACGTGGCCAGCCTTTGTGAGCTCCTTGAACTCCTTGTCTGTGCAAGGGACCACTGCGTTGAATTCAGTGTACTTCTGCCATTCAGTTTTCATGGCAGCATCCAGCCCCAGCTGAACTTCGACAGGGGCTTTGTGGTAATCCAGGAGCGAGGCCATGTAGCCAGCATCGACATTAGAGCCGATGGCGTCTTCCCCATCTGGGGTGAGAGCGAATGCCTTGGATTCCGCCGCTCGACTATCCGAGGGCTCAGCTGCTGGCACAGTCGTGCCAATCGCAGCTATGTGCGAAGCTGCTGCCAGTCCGTCGTCTTCCTCAGGGAGGTAGTGACACGGATGGGCTTCTGGCAGTCCGTTGGCACGTATGTGCTCGGCAAGTTTCGAATGCTCGAGCCATATGTGCTGGGCGATATTTCGCCGATGGCATCGCCGCCAACTGGCCTCCGAACACAACAGAAGTATTCGGTGGAAGTCATCGTGGGCCTCGCTAATTATCCTAGCGATCGTACAGAGCCCTTGGTCTGTTTGCAGATTGGCTTCAATCCCGCCCCGATTCCTATTGCCTAGTTCGGGGGCATGACTGTACACAATCCCTTTTGCAAAGCATGTGGCGGAAAGCTCATCACAATTGTATTGTGGATGCCGAACGCTGTACGGATGGCTTCTGCAATCTATGATTTCCTTAATCCCGTACTCACGGATGCGTTCTAGGAACGTCTCGATGGGAAGATCAGAGTGACCCATGGTGTATATCCCATCACCTTTCCTGCCAAAGGCATTGGGCGCATCCCTATATATGGGGTAGCCTAAGTCCGACAAAAGCTGTATGTCATCTTTAGACAACTTGCCGAGATCACTCACCGTATATGCGGAGAGACTGTATCGTTCTCCTACATACGGTGCGACCATGTGCACGTCCTTCGGGCGAAACTTAAGAACCTTGTTCTTAGTATCGTGGACAGTGCCATACATTGTCGTGTTTTGAACACGCACGGGGGTTGTACCCGTGGCTTCTTCCACCCATAGACCGCCTCCACGATACTCGCCCACACCTATAGTGTAGTTGTGCGAGCCAGGAGTGTTCGCTAGGTCTCTATGGGCCTCTGCGCCTCTGTTGGTAAGCTGAACACTACTCCACTGTGGGAGGTGATGACCGGCTTGCATACTGTGATGCAAGATATAGTGGTTGAGATACATGGCAAACGACGGTCTCTCGCGTGTTGGTCCAGAAACTCCAACAAGACCACCGTGCCGATATACTCCCACCGCGAGGGCTATGCATCCGGGATCTCCATCATCTAGGAGCGGACGCGTGTAAGCCTCGCGTCGGTCGCGGTCATAAGCACGAAGGAGGGCCAGACACTCATCCGGAGAAAAACCCTGAGCATCTATCAGGCCTTTTGCCATGATCTCTACTTGATCAATCTCTTCCGCAACTAGTGCATCATCACGGCCTCCTACTGGTGATCGCGACCGGGCGGTTTCGCCCGTCTTATCTTTGGCGCGAAACCTTGCAGGCGTGGATGGCGCTGGCATCGGTGTGCCGGGCATCATCGCTGGCGTCGATGGTGCTGGCATAGGCACATCGTGCGCGACTGCCGGTGTAAGCGGGGCAGCTGCAGCCACTGGACGTGGCGTCGCTGGTGCTGTGACCGGGTCTGCTACGCGCTCATCCTGGAACCTTTGTTCCGGTCCATGAACAATGGCTTCCGGAAGCACTGGTTCTCCTGCCAAAACGCGATGCGCTGCAACTTCAATTTCATCAGCCGGGCGCATCTTCCTAGCGTTCACAAGTACAGGGATATTCTCGTGTAATACCCAGTACGCATTCTCTGCCTCACGTCCTATGACGCGGCTAACCGTGGACCACACGACACCTGGGCTGCCAGGGACGTTATCCCGACGGTAAATAACTAAATCACCAACCTTATAGTCAGTGTCTAGAGGGGCTGCATTACGCTGTAACGCTTTGGCCACTTTGCGGGAAGTCTCTAAGTGCACAAAGGCCTTTTTGGCTTCCTGCCGTGCTCTGTGCCGAATGTAGTATACACTCGTCTCATCATACTTGGTGAACAATGTACCAAGGCTTTCGGATTCATCTAGCACTGAACCCGGCGTTCGAGGCTGCTTTCCCAACACGTGTTGTGCCGGGCTAAACCCTTGGTGCCTACTAAGCTCGTTCTTAGTAGTAACACTTTCGGTAACGACCGCCTCCATCTCCTCGATATTCGAGGGTTGAGCCTCCTGCGCGACTTTCCTGATGATGGCCTTAGCAAGTCCACCATGGCGTTCAACCTTTCCAATAGTCTGCGGGCTCTCAAGAGGGGCGTTTTTATGGATTATACCATGCTGTGCCAAATACTCTGAAAATTCTCCCCTGAAGTGCGTCCCTCTGTCAGTTGTTATGACTTTGGGATGTCCAGCCCAGCTGATCCACCTGTCGATCAGGCATTTCACACACTGGCGGGCACTTGGGTTACCACCCCCAGATTTCACAAGCACAACTTGCTGGAAGCTTGTTCCCATGTCAACTATATTGACAGCGGTGTAGCGATTCCCATAGAAGTCTTTGACCTCTAGCGCATCCATACCTATCGTATGGTTGAACTCCTTAGGGAATACACTATCGCCTGCGACGGGGTGATGCCTGGGCACTGGAGCTGTGTCCAGGCAAACCTTGCACTTGTAGAGTCCGGCAGCGGCGATGAAATCCTTGCTCGCCCGGGCCTGCTTCAGGACCTGAACCAGGACTGCGTTTGGCAGATGGCCAAACGATCGATGCAGGCGCCTTATAGCTACCCGGACTCGTTGCGGTAACGATCTCCACGCCGCTCGGCGCTCTGCCTCTGTATTCGGCGTTCCGGGGAACGGGAATTGTTCCAAAATGAGGCGTTCTCTTTCCTCGGGCGTCAGTGCGCCACCGGCATCATCCACCCCATCAGGGGCACCTCGCTGAGGCATCTCAGCATCGGGCACCAGCTCTGCTTCGCTGATGTCCTCAGGATCTGTGTCCTGGGCGTCGCCGACAAAGCAAGTTCGGCTAAACGCGTTGATATAGTACTCCTCAGAAATGGTACGACAAAGGTTCCAAAAGTCAGTACTATCCGTATCAACATAACTACGGGGTATATACCCGTAAGACTCTGACCATGCCTGGAAGGAGTCCAAAGCCTTTCCGATCTCTGGGCCTATGCCTGAGATATGCATGTCTCCTCTCAAGGTAACAGTGTCCTCAAGCATTGGGTAGCCGTTCGGGGTAACCAATATAACTGGAATGTTGAGGGTGTCAGCTACACACTCAAGCTCCAAACACAACTCCTCTGTGGAAGTCTCAAACCTGGCAACCACGAGGCCCGGTGGCCCGTTCTGCCTCTCGTTGATCACGCTCGCGAGGACCTGTGCCGAGGGTTCATGCAATCTAATCAGGTGATCAGCTTCTCGCATGGCAGCGTTGTACACGATTGCCTTTAAGACTTTGTCTCCCGCTACCATTTCGGTAAGGCTTGAGGTGAGGTACTTGGACTGGGCCTTGCTAAGCTTCTTTAAGCTAGCGGCTGAGGGCCCATAGGCTGCGCTGCTACTGTGGGGCAGGTCTTCGGGAGGATCAGGGCTTGGAAAAGAAATCTGGCTGGCTTGTCCTACCCACTCCCCACTGCAGACGGCCATGTATGCTTCGCGCTCTGCTCCGTCCTCATCCATGGGTGAAACTTCACCCTCCGGGGCTGTGCCCGGGCCGGCAGAGGAGGCGATGCGCGAGGCCCGCGGGTCTGTGCCCGGGATGTACACTGCACTCAAGGCATCTGTGTCCTCGATCTGGTGGGGCACTGTGGCCGCGTCAAACGCCAAGGGAAACACCCAAAGCGCGACGTACGCCCCATCCTCCGACGGTTCTTGCGTCGGGCATGCTTGCTCGGCTCCACCGGTTTCGGTGGGCAGCTTCTCGGAGTCTGACCCCGGCGGAAAGCATGCGCCTTCATACGTCCAGCTGGAGCCGTCGGCGGGATCCAGGTGGGAAAACAAATAGCCTATGGGATCTATGTCCCGTAGCTTGCCCGTCGGCTTATACGAACGGCCTGTGTGGCGGGTGACCACTGTGCACTTTATGTTGTGCCGCTCGCTAAGTTCGTGGTGATTTTTATCACCAGCCCAGAAACGTCTCGGTGCATATGGACCGATCCAGCACGCTGGCGCCTGCTTCTCGCGCATGACCTCATATAGGTCAGTCAGCACACCATCAGGAAAGTCCTGAAACACGATGCGCCTGTTCCACCCGAAACCTATGTCGGGGCTGAGTGCGATGGCACCAACGTCGATGGCCAGGATCTTCTCGTCGATTTCGACGAGCTTGCCTTGCCCTGGGGGCTTCGGAAACTGACGACGGAATTCTGCCCATTCCGCGTCGTTCCACTCGTCCGACGGCCTATCGCCGTGGAAATACCACCATGACTCTCTGGCCGTCATGGGGCGGTGAGGATTCTCACGCTCTGGAAACCTATTGTAACCAGCACTGCCTCGGAAGCGCGGTGGCTCCGGCGGCTCAGGCGGGCGCCTGCTGCCAAGGTTGGTCCTGGGTCCCGGTGGATCCCAGTCTCCCGCACCTGTGCCGTCGTCGTACTCGACCTCATCATACACGCTGTGCGGTGCCACCTTGCCTTTGCCCTTGCCTTTGTCGGGCTCGACAACCACCTCCGGCCGTGCAGTGGGGCGAGGGTTCGTGCGGTCACGCTCGGGAGCTGTGTCCCGGCCTGCAGCACGAACGCGTTCTGGCTCGGGAACTGTGTCCCGATCCGCATGGTCACCTGGGTCGCGGACGCGACCCCAACGGGAGGTGCGCTGGCGCGTCGGAGCCTCGGACCTATCCCGAGGTCTGGAGTCCATCCGCCGTCTCTCACGGGTACGGTCACGGCGATGACCCCTGCTCGAGGAGGAACTATCCCTCCGCCTGCGACGCGATCGGGAGCGGCGAGTAAGCCTCTTGAGCTCCGCCTCGGCCCTATCGGCTCGAGTCTCCGCGTCTTCTGCCCTCTCACGCATGTCCTGCAGCCGATCATACGCATTATCGCGCTGCCGCTTCACGTTGCTGAGGGCTTCTCTCAAGTCACTTATAGTGCTTTCCTGGCAGCGATTCGCATCGGTGAGGTCGTGGACCTCAGCCTCGAGCTTGCGAATCCGAGCCGACGACCCTGTCGGCGTCGCTGCACGGTCCTGTGCCCCACCGGACTTTGCCGGCGGCGGTGCTGGCGTAGCCTTCGGCCTCTCTATGGGGGCCGCTCCGCCCTTGGCTGACGCACCTACGCTAGAACTAGCAGGGTTAGGAGGACCCGAGCTAAAAGTAACCGAAGGTAGGCGTCCTCCAGGGGCTGTGCCCTGTGCGCGGTTCATCGCCGCAGTGAGCGAGTTCGGGTCGTACTTTGCCACATACGATGTATGTGTCTTGCCGACCAGCCCCATGCGTTGTGCAGCCTGATACGCGGTCTCGCCTGCCATGGGAGGCCTATCAAGGGGGCCTACCCCTGTCACCGGTGCCGGTATGCGGCCCTCTGCAAGCATCTGCGCATGAAACCGCTCAACATATGTAGGCTGATCATCGGGGCGTGCACACTGCGGCTCCACGACAAGGATGCACTCGTTATCCTCTGGTCCGTCTGTGCGGACAGCGTCAACGAAGTTCCTCGTGAGGTCTTGGACCTCCTGGGCTATGCCAGGGGCGCGGTGCAAACACTTGGGACACTGTCCTTTGCACGCTCTGCTGCCCATGAAGGGCCAACTATTCGCTGCACTCATGTGAGTGAGGCTGACGGAGCAGTCTGGCACGAGCTCCAAAAGCGCTGCATGGGCAAGGATGCCCGCCGCAACAGATCTATGTCTGTTGGCTTTGCAAACCACGTGCACGGCTATGGACCTGATCCCAGCGTCCTTAGCGTCAAGGACGTTCGCCACGATGTGCCTGACGTGGGCGATCAGGTTAGGGTGGTCCGCGTGCTCCCGAATTATATCGGGATTCGACCCAACATGCTTTGTGCGGTCGCGCTGTTCGTCGTTGCGCTGTTGGGCTTCTGCTGGCGTCAGATCGTCTTTCCGATCGTCCCTGAGCCACACCATGTCCAACATCACTAGCATATAGCTAGTGGCACTCGCATACGTCGTGAGCGCATGCGTTTCCATCTCTTCGTGCTGTGCGAAGAGCTCGGCCGCCGTCCACTTCCCTCTGACGCGTTGCAGCCAGGCATGGTGCTCATAGCCCCAGGTAAAAACATCAATAATGATGTCCGGGTTCGCTGTGTCCCCCGCATAGAACGGCTGCAATGCCAAATCCGGATTATACACGGTTGCTGGAAGAGGAGTGTCGAGCTCCGGACCATGGGGTCCACCACCTGCCATTATAACCAGGGGCCTGTTGTGCGGGTCCTTCTTCACAACCGCATCAAACTCGGCAAGCTCGCGGTGCCCTCGCGCGATCTCCTTCGGGTGCACTGTGGCACGAGCTGCCGGCGGGTTCCCTGGGCTATCCCCAGGCCTAGCCTTCTCTGTGGGAGGCGCCTTCTTCGGCAAGCCACTACCTGGCGGCGCCTTAGGTGCAGGCGCAGAAAAGGTACCTCCTGCCGGTGCGGCACTGTGGCCGACCGCTGGCGAGATCGCCATGGCACTGTGGCCAGGCTCCGGCGCTGCTGAAATCTTCGGTGCAGCCTTTGCCGTCGGGGGCGCCTTCTTAGGCAGCTGCCCCTCCTCTGCGGCCATCGCGGCGGGCTCCGTGTCTCCTACGGACGTGCCTACCATGCAATGATTCGGGAACGCTACGCTTATACGTCGCTTAGTGTTGTTGCGATTCTCAGCTGTGGTTGTGAAGCTGTGACCGTGGCCTACGCCTAAAGTGCTATGACCATGGCCTGCATCTACAGTACTGTGACTGCGACTTGTTGCCACTGCGTCATCTGCCGCTGTTGCATCTCGAGGGGTGCTCACAGACTCTGAGTGAGCTAAGGCGGCGGCGGCGGCAGACCTAAATATAGGAACTGGCGGTGAGGGAATTTGGAAGCTTCTTATGAGACGGGGTTGCTTCACCTGAACCAAACCTTCTGTTATGTTTATGCATAACAGCCCTGAGTCATGTGTCCGACACAGCTTGATCCTAATGATGCTATCCTCAGAAGGAAGTCGAACACCACACTCGCCAAACCGAAGATCCTTGGTTATACCAAGTTGGGCCTGGGCGTAAAGGGACAAAAGGAGAGGGGCTGTACCCTTAATCTCGTGAGAATCAAGGACGCCCGGAACTCTCAAGTCCTGCTCCAATCCCATTATAGAGAAAGGTATGGTCCTGCTACCCAGTGTTTCGGTAGCACCGCTAAGACCCTTGAAGGTACGATTGCCCTCAGGTTTAAACCTCGTGCTGTAACCGAAGTTCGCAAGTTTCCCCGCCGCGTTTGCTATCCAATCGCTACCGTGAACAGTCGAGTTACAGCCCTCATCCAACACGGCGTATACGTGCTTATCCTCGTAGATATTTACTACGGGCAAATCAACCAAAGCCGGATGGATATCTGTGACCCCCTCAGTGAAAGCCACGAAGGCGTGCCTCGTCGCGGAGGCCCTCGAAGAGCGCGATCTCGCCGACGCCACTTCCCAACTGTTGTTGGTCGATGACGCGGAATGATCATCTAAGGCCTCTTGCAGGTATGCGAGAAGGTCACCGCGAGATATCACGGGCTCGGTTACGAAATGACCCTCTATGGTCTCTTGAAACTGGGCAATAGCCGGAACTACTACCTCTACGGGGAGGCTATCCCCCGTGCTGCCGACTATGCTGCGCAAAAGGTCGAAGTCCAGGGTATTGGACTCCCGCAGCACTGTGGCTGCGTCATCCCTAGCCTTTCGCTCGGTCTGCGGCTGCTCATCTAGAAGCATCCCACAAAGCTTGCACTTAATGCGGGAAGTCTTCCTACTGCTACCCGACCTCTCGGTGGAGGTGTGGGGGCATGTGGCCTGGTCTATGACAGGCTTCTCTTTCTTCGTCTTGGTGACGGTGCCGCATTTCTTACAGGTCCGCATGTCTATGTATGCGTTACTCCCCGACTTGTTGAACTCCTTGCAACCTCCCCGGCATTTCCGGGGGCCTTCGCTGGACGAAGCAGCTGACGCGGCGAGGCGAACCTCGGGCTGAAAGGGTTCAGGCGGGGGCTCCTGGCTGAGAGGAACATCCCTTCTCGTGATGCTAATGGGGTTGTCATCACGCACATCAAAGTACTCCGTGACCCAATCCAAGAAATCGGCCAAATTTATGGATGGGCACTTCTGCGTGCGTCCCCAAAGAACATATCCAGGAAACGTATACAAGACACGCTCATAAGTCAGACCCTTATGCTGACCAAAAGAGAACACGCGATCAGAACCCTCAGGCGGGCTGTCACGCATGATCCTAGCGGCGGCTGTGCGCCGGAGCTGCGGTGAGAAGAGGGGTTCATTGCCGCGGCCTTTGCCGGTATTGGTCCTTGAGGGAGTCAGCTCAAGATTGGCTGGGTAACCCTCGAGCCTACCAGCGCTCGCATTCGACAGGTGGACACACTCTGTGTCGTCATCCTCCTCCACTGCGGCGAAATACGCCTGGGGCTTCGGCGCCGCCGGCTTTGCGGCTGCGTTGGCAGTTCCTCCAGACTGTGCTGGGGTTGTGGTGCCCTTGGGGCCATTGCCCTTACCACTAAACTTGCAGGCAGCATCTCCGGCCCAATGGCCGATCACGCCGCACTTCAGGCACCTACTCTTTGCCTTAAGCTCTGCCAACTTGGCCTTACGATCAGCAATAGTCAAATTGCTACGCACGACCTTCCCACCGGATTTTCCGGAGGACTTGCCCTTGTTCTTCCCTTTTCCTTTTCCTTTTGCCTGGGCAAAGGCGGTTTGTGCCGCGTACGCAAGCTGAACCGACTCGGCATAGGAATCATCCAAATCGTCAATTTCAGCTTCATATGCCACTGCCGTATAGGCGTTGAGTTGCAATGCTAGGTCTTCATCATCAATCCATTCATCCGCATCATCTCCCCCAGACGCTGTGGCCTGGTATGCTTCCTCGCCGTAGCCGTCACCGTAGCCTTCCGCGGATTCCTGCTGTTCCTGGTGACCATACTCTGCGGCACTACCATCATACCCCATGTAACCAAACTTAGGGTACTGCGGCTTAGCGTCGAAACGTCTCCAGGTCTTACCTGGGCCACTAGGGTCCTTCTGGGTAAGAAGACGTTCCTTCATGTGCACCACTGAGTGATGCTGAACAAGGACGCGTGCGTACTCATCCACGGTGTGTACGCGGGCAGCGGTCTTGACCATTAGCTGTTCGTTCCTTTCCAACCCTGAAAGCTCAACAAGGAGATTAGCCCTCATTGCTTCAGAAAGGCGGATATCAGGATCTAGCTCACGCAAGGTCGACCACCACCGCTTTCGGCGGGCTATGTAAGACAACATAGGCTCGCCGGGTTGCTTTGCGAGTGGGCCCGTCAGGAGCTGTCCCTGACGGAAAAGTTCGGACGCCTCTTCGGATTGAAGAGGGAAAGCTTGCCTCCTGATTTCTTCTATCAGGTAGTCGACGCCATCATGGCGTAGCAGACGTTCCAGGCCGACGTCGCGAGCAATGCAAAAGGCGTCTCCTCGGAGACCCTCCAAAATCTTGCTAACGCATTCGCTCATATCAAGCGACTCGTCCTTAATGTCTTGCAAGGTGTACACCGCCGGATCTGTGTCCGGCTCCTGCTCATCGTCGCCCGCCACTTGGCTGGGGTGCGACGGCAACGACTCCGCATCCTCATCTTCTGCCTCGGACGCGGGCTTAGTCCGTTTTGCGCTGGACGGACTGGCGGGTATACCGCTGCTTCCATCACCATCTGTGGGCGATGCGCTGGTCCCCTGACTTGCCCTGCCACGCCACTTCCTTGGTGACTCGCTCTTGGCCCTTGCCGACTCGGCAAATCGCAGGCCCTTAAGAGCTTCTCGCCGCTGCTTCTCCTTATGTTGCAGCACACGGATCTGTGTCCGGAAGCACCAATCGTGGAAGCCAGCAGCCGTACCGTCGTATATGTACGAACCGCTTTTCGTTTCTGCAGGGCTCAGGTTCTGTGACCAGAGATTGGGCTGGTAACGCAAACCTGCCACGCTCATGGCTTCAGATAGAAGGGGCCTTTGCGCCGCGACTATCACTACTCTACCCAACGGACCCCGGACCACAGGCTCTACGGGGGTGAAACACTAGTGGTTGTCCTCACAGCTCCGCTACCAGTTTGAAGCAGGAACTGGATTAGTGAGTGTCCAACCACACAACGAGCGCACTTTTTGGTCTGAGCCCAAGACGTCTGTCGTACAGGGTGCGTTCAGAACTGTCTCAAAAACTATCCACGCATGAGGACATGTCAACACGGCGCTTCAAGACAGGGAAATTTCACAGGTTCAGAAGTGACTCGGATGCCCAGTAGCCTACCTGGGGATCCGAAACCCTACCGTTTTAAGGGTTCTACCCTCTAATTAAGGGGTCATAACCTACTATTTTGTAGGGTTTGGGGCCACAGGTAGGAATAAAAAGGGCTCCCTTTTTGGTATTGGGTAACTTTACAAGGAGCTCCTGCGCATGCTAGTTAAAGTCGTATGATATGGGTTTTGTCATTTGCATGGGGTTTAGAGTCCGACATACCCTCCTTGAAACCAACAAGCAACGTCCAAAAGCTCACTTTAAAGAGGATATGATCGACTGTAATGGCCGTTTTCGTATGTTCTAAGAAGTAAGAAGTGTAAGGCGGCTTATAGAGTTTAGGAGCTTAGGTTTTACACTCAACCCTTACCTTGCCAGAGGCCCAAGAAACCTAGCCCGATTCGTCTTATGCAGCGCTTAACTGATAATTATCGAATTGGCTACAACTGTACAAGAACGGATCCTGTAGTCAAGAAAGAAAGCTACCTAAGCGAACTGTAATGTATAAATACATATATATATATATATATGTATACATATAATATATATATATATATATATATATATATATATGTACACACACACACACACACGGAACTAGGTATAAGCCCTATAACGTCCCTTTCAGCGCCGGACGGCAGCTTGCGTGGCACGGTCATGGGCGGCCGGTGCCTTTCCGCTGCCTGAGGCGATGACTCGTAGCGCGCACTATGCAGTTGTTGTAGGATGTTTTGGGTTCATCACAATGTGGGAGTTTCCGAAACCCTAAAACCCTATAGATCCCTTAAAGAAGCCCCTTACAGGTACCCTTATAGATCCCTTTAAAGGAACCTCAGGATTTATATGGGAGTTTCCGAAAATAGGGGGACCCTCATATACTACCCTAAATAGAAGGATCTTTCAGGCCCCAAAACAGGGTACCCCTAGTTTTCGGAAACTCTAAACCCTTATAGAGCCCTTTAAAGGAACCCCTTATAGTACCCTTATAGTAGCCCTTTAAAGGAACCCTAAGGTACCCCCAAATAAGCTTCATGATGTACCTGGGGATCCGAAACCCTACCGTTTTAAGGGTTCTACCCTCTAATTAAGGGGTCATAACCTACTATTTTGTAGGGTTTGGGGCCACAGGTATACCCTGCTAAGAAACCCCTACCGTAAAACTGATTACAATAGGGATCCGAACATTACGGAAAGAGCGTGGCTTTATTCATCAGGGGTCTACATCAGGGTTGTGTCATCTCTGACGTCTTTGTAGGCTTCTTCATGCGGTTGCAGATTCAAACGTCTGGCTTGGGTTCAGAGTTTAAAGGGTAGGGTTTGAGGCGTAGGGCTTAGGGTTTAGAATTAAGGGCAGATTGGGAAGAACGCTTGATTAGAGTACATTGTTGACATTGCGGGTTAGCGAGCGCTTAGGGATTGACCGGGATGTAGCCTTAAGGACCAAATGACCCTTAAAAGAAGGCGCCCCGTACAATTATACGATGAATCCCAATAAGGTATATGAACCCTAAACCTTTTCAGGGTTCTTTTCGTCCTTAAGACTCGAGGTTCATAGCCTTAGGGATTGCTTAAGAGCTCCGATTCGGAAGCTCAGGCTGGTAGGGCAACTAAACCCAAAGCCTAAAGCCTAAACCCTACCAGGACCTCCCAAGTACCCTTTAAAGGGCTCTAACATTTCTCATTAAGAAGTAACTAAGGACGACAATAAAGGGTAGTTGGGGGAGGGGGTGGGGGGGGGCCAGGTCAGGTAAACCCCAAACCCTAAAGCCTGACGTTGGGTCTTGTTTTCAGCTCCCTTCTTAGCACCCTGGCATAGTGTGCTTCTTCGGCACATACTTGGGTCTGGGCGTTGGGATTGCATCCTTCTTGGAACATCATGGGACTCAGGAAGTAATGTTACATGTACCTTAACTACGAGTTATAAGTATAGTTCGATCTCTCATTAAATAAGTCCCATGATCCTTTTAAGTTCTGGTCATGTCAGGACGTGGGCGAGTGGGAGAGAGGGAGAGAGAGGGGGAGAAGGGGAGAGGGGGAGGGAGAGAGGGAGAACCTTGGAAGAACCAAGGTGTAGTTGGACAGTTGCGACCTGCGTGATTTGTACAAACCCGGAATCCACTCGCGAACTTCAACAGAACACAAACCCGTAGAGCCTACCTGAGTCGATTGAACACTTGAAGCGCCAACTACTCCATCCAAAGACAGACACTCTTCCATCCAGCACAGGTTTATGCCATATGGTTCAGGAATACAAGTTGCACCCCCGATGTTTCTTTTTCTCGAAGTGCCGATCAAACTAACTTCGCCTCGACCGTCACAAAATCTGATGTTGGTCATCATGTTCAAGAGCCAGCCCTGTTCATTCAGTCGTTCCTAGGATGAAAACTTTCAATTTCTGCCCCACCTACCCACCCACCTGCTACGGCAGCCGGATCTCGGAGTTCCTAAACGGCAGAACCCCACAAAATCTTTAATTACAGACTCCAGCGGGTTACGGTAAGCTTTAGGGTTTAGGACTTGTGCTGAGGTTGCTGCCCACGCTTGATGGGCGGACGTCCATTTCGCCAATTCCTGCTCCTGCGCAAGGTCACCACAGGTCGGGCTCCTGTGCAATTACTCGCTAGATTCAACAAATACAACAACCGTTTAGCGTTTGGGGAAAATACAACAGTTACAACAACTGTAACTACGAAAAAAATATTTCTATTATTAAAACTATAATGATTATCAATATTACGACAACTACAACCACGACCACCACCAACAACAACAACAGCATAACAAAAAAACAAACAGTCGTGGAAAGTAGTATGTGTATATACATACATACCTATATGTATATATACATACACATACAGAGAGAGTAGGAACTGATAACTACAATGATAGCCAAGAACCACCAATAGTGATATGACGATCATGGCCATCATCGCCGTCATAGTTGAAAACTACGACGACGACGACCACTACTACTATGATACTGATACGAAGACTGATAGTCATGCTAACACCAATGCTAATACTAATGCTAATACAAGAACGAATACTAATACTGCACTATCTCTACCACTGTTACTAATTGCGACAACTACCATCATCATAACCATATCCACGACGCATCATAAAACTTGTAACCCCTCGACCTTTGCAAGCACAAGGGTTTAGGGGTTGAGGGTCAAGGGGTTAAGGGTTATTGTTTGGGGGTTTATGGTTTAGGTTTCGGTTTTGATTCTCACCAACACGAAAATATTATACATAATATATATATATATATATATATGTATATATATATATATATATGTATGTATGTTTTATTATGTTTTCTTTATTTTTTATCTGCATGAGACATGCCTCAACCCTAAATCCTGGGAATTGTTCGGGCCTGGTGGCCGTCGGCCAGGACGGTCACCTCGTCGTCCTGGCAGAGCTCTAGCATTTGGCTTTCAGGTTGGAGTAAACCCCTGAACCCTAGACCCTAATCCCTGAACCCTAACCCCTAAACCCTTTAATCCCTAAACCCTAATCCCTAAACCCTAATCCAAAGACCTTCAGACCTCAACCTATCGGTATGCGTAGCGCTTTAGTTAGCGTGGTTTGCCCTTATACCCCGTTGTGCTAGAGGGCTTAAGATTTGGCTCACAGGATGTCGGATAAACTGTTCCGATTTTGTGTAAAGGGTTTTCTTTGCTGGTGTCTTTAAGGTCTTGATTTTGATAAGGGGTGTGTGGTGGTGCTTATAGGGGTCCTTTGCAGATTTTCTTGGGTTCTATAAGGGCGTATAAGGTTTACGGTCAGCGTTGCGGGTCAGAGGATGTAGGGTGGAACTGGGGTTATCCTGACGGCAACAAGGACCCATGCCGGGCCCAAGTGCAAGATGCGAGGTTTGAAGATTTGGGCATGCTGCATTTTAGCGTCCCTGAACATAGCATCGTACTACTTATCGCCTTATAATGCTGGGATCCCTTGTTCCTCCCCCCGCCTCAAACCCTTAACCCCAAACCGAACCCTAAACCGAATCCCCAAACCCCAGACCCTACCTAAACCCTCTCACCCTAAACCCTGAACCCTAGGCCCTAGACCTTAACCCACCAGAACCTACCTTTTTGTGTAGGGTCCCCAGAAATTCCATCTTAGTGCTTATAGTAGGAACCTACAAGAAAAAAAAACAAGGTTTTGGTGGGTTGAGGTGTACCTTAAGCCAAAAATCCTTGATGTAGGGGCTTATGGCATTCCGTATCCTAGTCAACGGTTCGGATAGTATTAAAATTGAAGCTTCTCTTCCTTCTTGGGCATAAGTATCCACATAAAAGTAAAAACGCTACCTATCGATGACAACGCTTCAAGTTATAATCATCTCAAGGATCCCTTATAGCATCTTAAAGTAACCCTTTGAAGGAACCTAGGCCCCTATATTACGCCCTCAACACTAAGCCCACGACCTGGGGTGGATCCGACAGCTCCGGGAATGGAGCCACTTCGAAGCCGGGATCCTGGCATGCAAGCTGGCTGGGGTTTAGGGTTTGTTATCGGGTTGTAGGGAGTTTCTGGGGGGCCATGAAGATTTTAGAGGTGTTCATACAGGGTTTGGAGGTTAGGGCCTAGGGCTTGGGTCGGTGGCCTTTTTGAAAGTGTGTCATAAACTCTCAACCCTAAATCCTAAACCCTAACCGCTCGGGCCTCTGGCTGATTGAAAGGGTGTCATAAACCCTCATCCCTAAACCCTAAACCGCTTGGGCCTCTGGAGGGTGTCATAAACCCTCATCCCCATATATCCCCATAAGCCACCTGCAGACCATCCTCAAGAGGGGCTTCGGCAGGGTCGCCTCAGCTGAAAGCTCGAGACAGAGGCTTTGGGAGGGGAAGGCAGAAGCTTGAAGATTTAGGACTTTGATTTGGTTGGTTTCGATATGTCGATGGCTTAGTGCTTGCACACTAGCGTGGTTTAGGGCCATTAGGGTCCAGGATTTAGACTGCAGTGTAAGCCTCAAATTGCCAACTAAACCCTCAAACCCCTATACCTCCTAAAACAGCAAACCCTGAAACCCTACACCTCCTAAAACCCTACACCCCTAAGCTCATAACACTGAACCCTTAACCCTACCCATACGCTCCATTGTAGTTCCTATTCTGAGGTTACCTTATAGGATCCTAAGTATAAGCCACAAAGAGGACACTGTGCCTTTCGCCCGGTTTAGGGTTTGATGGGAGGCCGAAAGGGTGTTTAAGATTCTTGGGGTACGGATTCCTTAATATGAACCCTATTCTGGGAACCCTAATCCCTACTAAACCCCCATAGGCTAAAACCCCTTTTGGCCTCCTATGATACCCTTATAGATCCCTTTAAAGGAACCCTTAGAGATCCCTGTAAAGGAACCCTATTAGGATCCCGAAACCCCATAGGCTAAACCCCCTTTTGGCCTCCTATGACAGCCGACGCTCAAGGCTCAGATCGCGGCTGGGAATTTCTAAAACCCGGGGTAATGTAGGAACTTGATCAAGAGTTTCCTTTAAAGGGGTCTATAAGGGTTACTATAAGGGATCAATAAGGATTTAGTATAGGGGCCTTAATGAGTAGAAATAGGAACCCCATTAAGAAACCTTGGGCCTTTCTGAGAATCCTACGATTTTGAGGTTATAGGCCAAGGGTTTCGTAATCAGGTTCTTACATTATCTGGTTTAGAGGATCATGGGACTTAGTACCTTCAAGGGTTCCTTTAAGGGATCTATAAAGGTTCTCTAGGGGGGAGTTTAGGTTGGCTTCTCGTTTAGAGGTCCTTACAATGGTGATCTTACCAGGTCCTGCCACTTGAGGGTGTCAAAGGGTTTCTTGCTTTGCCGAAACTCTTGCCTAAACCCTACCCCGGACTTGTGGATGCTGAGCAGGGGCCTGATATAGCCTGCGATCCCTGTAAACACTTCAAACTCTAAGTTTCACATCGGTCTATGCAAATGTAGACGGTAAACTCCTTCTTGCAATTCCCCGAGGCTCTCTAAACCCTCTACACCCTAAACCCAAAGCCCTAAACCAAAAAGGGCGCACTTTGGTCATCAGTATTGGGGTTTAGGGTTTAGGGGTTAGGGACCCTAAACCGTTAAACCCTAAACCCCGAAACCCTAAAACCCTAAACCCGCGTACTGCCAAAGCACTGGGCACAGCCTCCGGCTCAGGCTGAGAAGACGCCTACGATGCTAGGGTTCCTTAAAAGGGGTCTTGAGGGGCTGCAAAATGGGGGCCGTAATAATTAGATTGGGGTTCCTTAAAAATGTGAATAGGGTTCCTTTTAAGGGGTCCATATTAGAGGGTAACAGACAGGCTTTTAGGGCGCTTTTGGGGTTGCATAAGCAACCTGAACTTCAAAAGGAGAACCTAAACTCCTGACCAAGCCCAATACCATTCGTTTAAGGAGCAAAGCTAAAGTCTTGTTGTTAAGCTTCATAATGTCAGGCCTTATTCCTTAATTAAATGGGCTCTCTGGGACGGACGGAACCTTCAAACCTAAACGGTGAGTGAAAGGCTTGCCGCATTGTGCTAGGATATTTGCAGTGCTGGTTGGAGGTTAAGGGTCGGCATGTAAGGGTAGTTCTCTATAATAATATGATGGTCCCTTTTGGCGCCTTTCCATAAGAGTGCCGTGCGATCCTGGATGTGAAACGGGCCCGAATGGAGAGAACTACTCATTTCATGCAATCTTCGGAGCTTGTCGGGCTTCGTTCTTTGCTCGACAGGCCCAAAACCCAAAACCCTAAAATACTAAATCCTGAAACCTTAACCCTAAACCTACACCCTAAACCCAAAAACAGTTTTGCACAGCGGTCATACTATGCCCATTCAAGGTGCTGCTTTGTCGATTGCTCAGAGAGCCCAGAGCCCAGTACCCCTAGATTAAGGAATATACGTTAAATGATGATAATGGAGATTTCTCAGAGAGAGACCAATACCCCTAGACTAAGGAAAATACGTTAAATTTACTGATAATGGAACTCAATATTATGATTTTAGGGGTATTCTTCAAGGGGTATTGGGCTCTCTAGGTACACCCTCCTCCGAAGCAAAAGTCACTGACGAAAACAGCCCCCGAATTAAAACCCGTGGCTAGCCGTTTAATTAGGGTTCAGGGTTTATAAGATTTAGGGTTTAGGGTTTAGCTTTACGGCTTAGGATTTAGGCTTCGTTATGCTTTCTTGCCGGAATTCACATGTATCCAATGGCAACATGGAATCGGAGACAGCGCAGAAGCACCATGCACTTCCACCGCACTCTGCAACACATTGAACACGCGAAGAGCAGCACACCAAGTACAGCAACTTTGAATTAGGATGTCCTTAAGGGGGGGTGGTCCAAGGGGGGTAGGTAACCTAGTAATCCCCATTATTCCCCAATACTCCCTAAGCTTCCCTAAGGTTCCCCAAAGCTCCCTAGTACCCTCCCCCCTTGAACCACCCCCCCTTAAGGATCCTATAATTGAAGAGAGGCACCGACTGCCAACTACAGCCAGGATTTGCTGATAAGGGCCCGAGCGAGACCTAACGCAGCAGTCCCGACCCCAAAACAAAAGACTCTGAGAAGCCCCGACAATACAGGGGCCTCAATAAATGGAATGGGGTGTTGAGGCCCATCACAATAGTGTAAGTATAAGAAGGACAACCCAAAATAAATTGGTATATGTTTAGGCCCCTAGATTCAATCCTTATAACAGCCCTTATAGTAGCCTTGAAAGACCCCTTGGAAGGAATCCTATTCCAATAGTGTTGGTAATTGTTTAGGCCCCCAAACACCTAAACCCTACACCCCTAAACCCTTTTTAGGCCCCTTTTTCTAAACCCGCATAATACCAGTACCCCTCATAGTAATCCTCATAGACCCCTTTCAAAAGGAACCCTTAAAAGAACCCCAACCCTAAACCCCCCTAAACTCGCCCTATACTCAACTGAAACCCCCCACAATACCCCTGAAAGTAATGATCCTTATAGACCCCCTTAAAAGGAACCCTCAAAAAAAACACCGTTCAGAGCCTCTTTCTCGTCCAGACATGGCTTTGGTACCGGAGGAGGTTCTGGTGGATCCTGCAGCTTTTGGGCTGAGCTCAGACCTTCCAAAATTAAGGTAATATCCCCTTGATTAAGGAATACACCTTAAGGGCTCCTTACAGGGATCCTTAAAGGGATCTATAGGGTTTAGGGCTTAGGGGAGTCTAATATCCCTTAATTAAGGAATATACCTTACATTATAATAGGATCCCTAAATATGACCTAATAAGGTATGTTCCATAATTAAGGGGCTTTTGGAAGGTCTGGGAGTATCCTAGTTCAAGAAAGCTTACCTTCTAGTCAACCCACAGGGACTCTACATAAAGGTAATGTATTAATGTAGGAACCTTAGGGTTCCTTTAAAGGGGGTCTATAAGGGTTACTATAAGGGATCTATAAGGGTACTATCATAATGTAGGAACCTGATTGAGAAACCTTGGGTCTTTATTCGGGTTCCGTGTATGAATCCTACTATTTTGGGGTTATAGGCCCAGGGCTTCGTAATCAGGTTCCTACATTACCCTAGCCCAAAAAGGGGTAACTTATAGTAGGAGCATACAAGCCCCAAAAGGTTAAAGGTTACCTACTCAGCCCTTAAGGCAGAAAAGCTTTCGACGGAAGCCAAGCGTCTTGCTTCGTGAGCGTGTATAAGTTTAGACTGTCTGCTTGCAATACCCTAAACCCTAAACCCCTAAACCTAAACCCTAAACCCTAAATTTGGGTATCTAGGTAGTATTATTAGGGAGACCCCTTCAAGGGTACCCCTTCTGAACCCTACTTCTGGCTCTCTCAAAAGGCACCTTATTGAGACAGTCTACTTGAAGGATCATGGGACTTAGTAAGTAAGGTTATAAGTAGGTTATAACTAGGATAACCCCACTTAGGGGACTTATAACCCCAATTATAACCGACTTACTAAGTCCCATGATCCTCTAAGTACGTCCCCAAGGATCCCCCTAATCCTAACTCCCATTTATCGTGTTTGTGCGGATAAGAGGTTCCTTGAAGAGCGAGATGGGTGTGCCGGTCATGTCTCGGTCAGACCTACTCTGCATCATCCAAAATCCCTTAATTAAGGAATATACCTTACATTATAATGGGATCCCTCATATGAATTAAGGTATATTCCTTAAGTAAGGGATTTTGGAAGGCTGGGTACTCTGCATCATCCATGGTAGACAGACGTTTATCATGGACCCTTCTAACCTAGTCCAACATACGCGTCCTCCTAATTATATACATGCTTGCCCTTTGCTCGCTGCCCGCTGAATCCTAAATCCGAAGCCCGATATACTACCTAGACCCCCCCCCATCTACCCTCTATTACGCTGAATACCCATGATCATTAAGGGCCATAAGGGCTCGATTAAAGGGCATTTCTTCGGACCAGCCCATCAACACGCTATGACATCGAGAACACTGCCATCCCAAAATTACCAACACTGCAACCCGGCAGAGTCCATTGTTTTGTTTTAGGCTTACGCGTTAAGGTTTAGGGCTGGCGTCATCAATCCTTCCCGCATAATTATGGGAAACGGAGCTAGTGAAGTGTTCTGTCCTGTCGTCTCTTCGTATGGAGAGCTCTTTCAAACCATGAACCCGACATCCCAAACCCTAAATCCCAAATCTTAAGTAAACTAAACCCTAACAAATACCCGTGAAGGAACCCCGGAAGAAGAGTTCTTGGATAGAAGCCTGAATAGATGGAATAGGGCTTGGACAAACTACGTTGTTAGCATACATGGACTATAGAGTATGGATTCTTTCGAACGTGTATCGACGTCAGGATTCAAGGGTTTATGAGGTTGTCATGTTTCGCACGTTGTGTGTTGTTGGTTGGGGTTGCTCCAAATATTTGCACGCCCGCTATCAAGATCCGCAGGAGCGCCAGTCTTGGCTGTAACACACCGTAACATCACGAGATCACCGTGAGTAGGGTCGAGTCGAGGGCATCCGGCACGGCGTGCTCACTTGCACCAAAGTTTAACTTCCCTAAACCCAGATTGGAAACAAGCAAAGCTAAGCCCCAACCCTGCACTCTACTAGTATCAGCCCAGGAAGCTCCAATACCAAAGATCCCAAACCCGATTAACGATCCTACAGTCCAATAGGTTCCGCAGAGCCCCATAGAACCCTAGAAATATTTATATACATAAAGCGAACCCGAGATCTAATGAACTCGACGAGCTGCATCGGCACCGGTAAGCGGCCAGCCTGCTCCCGTTCTTCAGATTTGGGATTCAGGGAAAATGTTGGGCTTGAGTTGTAGGGGCTTAGGGAAGCTTCAGGGGTTTTGCACCGTCAGGGTTTGCGCTTTAGGTTTAATGGGTTTCTGGGAAAGGGGGAT
The DNA here is from genome assembly GCA_905221615.1 of Symbiodinium sp. CCMP2592. Taxonomy (NCBI): domain Eukaryota; class Dinophyceae; order Suessiales; family Symbiodiniaceae; genus Symbiodinium; species Symbiodinium sp. CCMP2592. Next base: position 500,494 of record CAJNDT010005079.1, read on the forward strand.
CACAATCAAATCCGTGGAGTTTGGGGTTTAGGGTGTAACATAGTCATAGAACACTAGACGCTAAAACCTTCACCGACAAGAGCTTCGTTGCCAGCTGCATTGTGGTACTTCTTCGGCTTTCGGCAAGATACGAGGTCTGGCGCGGACGCTTCTTCGCCCGCGGTGCACTGGCCTGTTTCACATCGCAAAGACGATTCCACGTTACTCCAACCTCGCCCTTAGCACTGCTGGCAGCAGCCAGCGCCCTGAGCCCGGAGCCCTACTTAAAAGCCCGAAGGGCTTAGAAAGTAAGATTATTGTTGGGATTAGAGGACTTACAACCCCAATTATCGCCCTACTTACTAAGTCCGCCCTCCAGAGATCTTCAAACGAACCCTCGAAAGAGCCTTAACGCCTTTACTAAGCCGCCAGACGCTTACCTTGAGGGGATTACGATTCGACCACGTATTCGGCGCTGTCTAGGGGTTAGGGTTGACTTGTTTTTCAGACACCCTTCCAAGGGCACAAGGTCGACCCTTAATAAGGACCCCTAGGTATATACCCTTTATACAGCCATTATATACCCATTATATAGCCCATTATAGGGTAGGGGTCCCCATTAAGGGTCCCTCCTTTTCCCCTTTGAACCCTCCCAAACCCTGAACCGTAAGCGCGAAACTCCCGGACCTAAATTCCCACGCGGCCTAGGTATATTCATGTCTTAATGCCATGTAAAGATTCATGTTTGCCTGGATCTACCCGTGTGTGCTTGCAGGTGGTCCAATACTCCACTTCCCTCAGCAGGAAAATAAAACAACATGTGTATGAGAGGAGATCCATATGGAGGGTTGTCAAACTTGGGGTCCCTTTTTGGGTCCCTATTATATTACGGCACCTATTATTTAGGGTAGCCCAAAAGGGACCATAATTTTGACAACCACCCATATAAAGGAAACCATCATAAGGAAGAACCTAAAAGTCCCCAAGAACCTAAAAGTCCCCAAGAACCTAAAAGTCCCCAAGGCAGATATGACATCTGCAACGCTTCCTACACCCTGAACCATACCTTAAGGGCCAAATGTCCCTTAAAAGTAGGGGGGCTCTTTTCTCTGATACTATGAACCCCTACATGGTATACGGGAGTTTCCGAAAATAAGGGTACCTAATTTGGAGGTCCTTATAATAAGGGCCCTACTATTTAGGGTACCATATGAGGGTCCCCTATTTTCGGAAACCCCCATATGAATCTTAAACTTAAACCCTCTTAGGGCTCATTTCGTCTGTAAGGTAAACCCTTCTTCTTTCATTGCGCCTGGTGGCGGGGTTTCCGGCGCGAGCTGCGGCTCGGGTGGCGGGGCGGATGCTGGGTCCCGCGGCGGCACCCTCTCCTGCAAACTGTTCCGGCAACATATGGGTGGTTGTCAAAAATTATGGTACCTTTTTGGGTATCCTAAATAATAGCTGCCGTATTATATTAAGGCTACTATTGAGGGCCTTGTATATCTTTATGGGAGTTTCCGAAACTTAGGGGTACCTTATTTCGGGGTCCTTATGATAAGGATCCTACTATTTAGGGTACTATATTAGGGTCCCCTATTTTCGGAAACTCCCATATGGTGAGGGGTTCAAGGGCTCTCTAAACCCTAATTAAACCCTGAATCCTACACCCAGAACCTTAAGCCAGCTTATGGTTTTGCTCTTGTGCCAGGGCTCAGCGTCAGGGGTACAAGTAGCTAAACTCTAAACCCTAAGCAGATTCAGGGCTAGGGGCCGATGCTTCCAAAGTGCTTCGGCACTTATCGGCTAAGGGGTTTAGGGGTTCGGGCTTAGGGGTTCAGGGTTTAAGGGCTTTGGGTTTAGAGTTTAGGGGTTAGAGGGGCTTTATAACAGCTGTTTGAGGCTTGAGCGGCTTGAGTGTATATCGCAAAAATTTGGAGCTTCAGGGTTCGGAGAACCGTAAACCCTAACCCTTACAGGAACCCCAAACCCTAAAACCCCTACAACCCCTAAACCCCCTAAGCCCTGAACCCCCTAAAACCCTCAAATCCGTAAAAGCCCCTAAATGCCCTGGACCCCCAAAGCGCCTAAGACCCCCCTGAACCCCCTCAAACCCCTAAACCACCTAAATCCCGAAAACCCCCTAAAACCCCTCAAGCCCCTAAAACCGCAAAACATCGAAACCCCTAAACCCCCTAAAACCCCTAAAACCACCACAGAATCCCTTAAAACCCCTTAAACCACCTAAACCCCTAAAACCCCTAAATCCCTAAAAACACCCAAAGCCCCTAAAATCCCCTAATCCCCTAAAACTCCTAAAAACGCCCTAAACCACCCCGAACCCCTGAAACGCCCTAAACCCCTAAACCCCTAAAACCCTTTAAACTCCTAAACCACTACAACCCCTAAACCCCCTAAACCCCTTAAAACCCCTAAAAACCAACCGAAAAGCCCTAAAGCCCCTAAACCCCTGAAGCCCCTAAAGCCCACTAAAGCCTCCCCAAACCCCTAAAACCCCCTAAAACACCGGCCTCGGAAGCCGGCTCGGACTCCGGCTCGGCCGAAGGTGCCGGCTGCGGAGTGTCCGCGGCTGGCGCCTCTCTACTTAGAGGATCATGGGACTTAGGGTTCCTTAAAGGGCTCCTTAAAGGGTTTAGGGATCTATAATATAAGGGTGCTATAAGGGGTAGTTTAGGTTACTTAGAGGATCATGGGACTTAGCAAGTAGGTGATAATTGGGGTTATAAGTCCCCTAAGTGGGGTTATCCTAATTATAAGCTACTTATAACCTTACTTACTAAGTCCCATGATCCTTCAAGTAGGGTGATCTTCTTGTTTAGGGCTTAGGGCTTAGGGTTTAGGGTTTAGAGTTAAGGTGATCTTCTTGTTGTTTTTTTGAAGGCCCTTTTCCTCCCTGCTACAGTCGGAATACCTAGTAGGTAGAGCCTGTTATGAGGACCTCTGGGAACTGCAAACTGAAGGCTTAGGGTTTAAGGGTTTAAGGTCACGTAAGGGTTTAGGGTTTAGGGTTTGGAGGGTTTTGGGTTTAGGGTTTCAGGGGTTCAGAGTTTAGGGGTTTAGGGGTTAGGGTTTAGGGCTTTTTTGGGGATCCTTAAGGGGGGGTGGTTCAAGGGGGGAGGGTACCACGGATCCTTAGGGAACCTTAAAGGGAACCTTGGGGAGCACTAGCGAGAACTAGGGATTAGTAGGCTATCCACCCCTCTTGGAGCCCCCTCCCACAAGGATGCCATGATTCTTAAAGTATAAGGTCTCCTTTAAGTGATCTATAAGGGATGATGTGTCGGGTATAGGTATTAAGGGTACAGGGTTTTAGGTTTGCAAAGAAGGTTCTTATAAAGGCTTCTTTGGGGGTTCTAGGATACCCAGTAACCTAAGAATAAAAAGGCCGCTCTTTTTGGTCTTGGGTAACTTTATAAGGAACCTAGGACTACAAAAAGGGAATAAGGGTACTACAGGGCATCCTAGTTAGTCTTCTAAGAGCTCAAGTGTTTTTAGTGTTCGGGGGCTCAGGGTCAGGGTTCGCGTATGGCTAAGCTATACGTTACAGGCGTTACAGATTTAGGGCTGAGGGCCGATAGTTGAAAGAGGGTCTGAGCACCCAGGGGTTTATGGTTTAGGGTTCGGTTGTTATAATTTGCCTTCAAGATGCTGCAAGGCTCACAATCAAGAATGGATTTGGGGCATCAGCGTTCAGGGTTTAAGGTTGAGAGTTTTGGGCTTCAGGGGCTGTAGCCGCTAAATCCTATTTGTGGCTAAATCCCTTACTCTGAACCCTACATTCGAGCCTAGGCTCGGAAAGGTTTAGAGTTTACTTGAAGGCTCATGGGACTTAGTAAGTAAGGTTATAAGTAGGTTATAATTAGGATAACCCCACTTAGGTGACTTACAACCCCAATTATCACCTACTTACTAAGTCCAATGATCACATTGCCAAAGGCGAAAAAGAATGCTGGACCTGGTCCTCCTGCTGGGGCAGGGGTCTTAAGAATTAGAATAGGGTTTTGGGGCCCACTATACTATGGTTTTAAATATGTAACCCCCGAAATAGTGTTGGTAATTATTTAAGCCCCTTACCTAAGGACACATAATATCCCGTCTAGTAATCCTTACAGACCCCTTTAAAAGGAACCCCATTATAATTCTTAAGGCCATTTAAGGCCCCTATAGTAAGCTGTCATTAAGGAACTGCAGCTAGACGTCTTCTTCACGGCTCTCGGGATGTTCGCCAACTTCTTTCCGACTCGATTTCAATCCTGAAGCCCTTCCGCCAAGGCCCGAAACTACGCCCACCTTCCTAATATAGGAACCTGATTAAGAAACCGTGGACCTTTAATTATTAGGGTTCCTTCTATGAATCCTAATATTTTGGGGTTATAGGCCCAGGGTTCTTAATCAGGTTCCTACATTAATCCTTAACCCATGGTTTAGGGTTTAGGGTTCCGCACTTCAACAAGTAATCTGTCACTTCAATCCCAGGCACTGCATCGTCAAGTCTACATTTGAGCCGTGTGATGCGCGCATTGCTCCGTTCGGTGCTAAATGTGCTACAACTTAATACAACTCTATACTTTCTATTTCTGCGAGCTTGAGCAACACTGTGACACAAAAGCAGACACAAACACAGAAACTCGCACGCACACCCGCCGCTACGGGCACCGACACACCTACACCGCCACCGACCGACACCGACACCCGAAGACACTCGCAAAACATGTGTAGAACGCCGCGGCCCCCTTCGAAACCTTTCGAAACCATTGCCTAAGTTCTCGAGCCTGATTGCCCAGCTGTATATAAACCCAAAGCCCCAACTGCCGAAACCTTAAGACCATAATGCTCTGCAGCCCTAAAGCTCTGCTTTATCCTTGCATGTGCCACTGGACCGTTAGAGGAGCTTTAAGAAGACGCAGCCATAAAACCCCTAAACCCCAAACTCCAAACCCTAACCCTGTTAAGGAAACCTTACTACAGAACCCGATTGCACCCTCATTAATGAAACCAGCTCTAGAACCCCTAAAGCCACAGCCTCAGCAGCCCCTTCAGTCGAATCTGCTGGCGGCGGATTTTCCGCCGGCTCGGTCGGCGCCTCTCAGTGTCGTCGTTCTTCACGCTGGTTGCAAGCATGGAAATAAGGGTTTAGGGTTTAGGCTTCAGTTAGAATTAGAAGGGCTTGGGTTTGGTTACTTAGAGGCTCATGGGACTTAGTAAGTAGGGTTATAAGTAGGTTATAATTAGGATAACCCCATTTTTGGGGACTTGTAACCCCAATAATAACCTACTTACTACGTCCCATGATCCTCTAAGTAGGTTTTCTGATATAGTGAACTTGGAGCGTTTGATGCAAGGTTTCCTGTAGGACCAGCGCACCACTCCATTCGGGCGTGAGGGCTTGCGGTTATGGGAACTGGAGTTTGCTTTTGCGGTTTAGGGCTTAGGGACTGCGCCCGAAACGATTTTGTACATATTATCAGCAGAAAGCCTCTGGAATCTGAAGAATTGAAGTAATATAGGGGCCGTAATACTTAGAATAGGGTTTTGGTGCCCATTACACTATACTTATGATAAGAAACCCAACAAAAATAGCATAGGCAATTATTAAGGCCCCTATAATAGCTCCGGTGCAACCCGTTTGTTTCAGCGGATCCTTCCCAGAGCCTGAGACAGGCGATGCCCCCAGCCCTACGCGATAAATCCTAAACCCAAACCCTATAAACCCTGAACCCTACAAACCCTAAACCCTAAACCCCAAAGCCTACAAACCCCAAACCTTAAACCCTAAACCCCAAAGCCTACAAACCCTAAACCTTAAACTAAACCCCAAAGCCTACAAACCAAAAAACCTTAAACCCTAAAGCCCAAAGCCTACAAACCCTAAACCTTAAATTAAACCCCAAAGCCTACAAACCAAAAAACCTTAAACCCTAAAGCCCAAAGCCTACAAACCCTAAACCTTAAACTAAACCCCAAGGCCTACAAACCAAAAAACCTTAAACCCTAAAGCCCAAAGCCTACAAACCCTAAACCTTAAATTAAACCCCAAAGCCTACAAACCAAAAAACCTTAAACCCTAAAGCCCAAAGCCTACAAACCCTAAACCTTAAACTAAACCCCAAAGCCTACAAACCAAAAAACCTTAAACCCTAAAGCCCAAAGCCTACAAACCCTAAACCTTAAATTAAACCCCAAAGCCTACAAACCAAAAAACCTTAAACCCTAAACCCCAATGCCTACAAACCCTAAACCTTAAATTAAACCCCAAAGCCTACAAACCAAAAAACCTTAAACCCTAAACCCCAATGCCTCCAAACCCTAAACCTTAAATTAAACCCCAAAGCCTACAAACCAAAAAACCTTAAACCCTAAAACCCACCAACCCTAAAGCCCCTTCGAAAAGAGTTCGGGGCCCCCAAAGCCCGAAACACACCTCGTCCGCCTTTGCGCGAAGCCTCATCAGAGCTGCCTGGAAACATAGAGCCTTAATTAACTAGGATACCCAGTAACCTAAGAATGAAAAGGCCTCTCTTTTTGGTATTGGGTAACTTTATAAGGAAGGAATATTCCATAAATTAGAATCGGATGCTGATATGATTTAAGGAATATTCCTTAATTAAGGGGCCGATGATGGTCTAGGGTGTGTTCAGGGGCTAGGGGTTAGAGCTTTAGGGCTTTGGGATTAGGGTTGCCAGAGACTCCAAAATCCTTTAATTAAGGAATACTCCCTAAATTAGAGTAGGATCCCTAATCCCTGATATGATTTAAGGAATATTCCTAAATTAAGGGGTATCGGAGTCTCTGGGAACTTTCGGGTTTACGGTTCAGGGTGTAAGATTTAGGGTTCAGGGTTTACGGTCTAGGGTTTAAGGTTTAGGGTCTAGGGCCCTTTTGAAGAGGGTCCTAAACCCTAAGCCAACATCACTTACTTAAGGAATATTCTTGAAATCAGATAAGGGATCCGTCCATAATCACTTAAGGTATATTCCTAGAAAGGGATTTTGGAGTCTCTGGGAAGTTCGTTCAAGACTTCTTGCCTTCCTTCTCAACATGAGGGTTCAAGGGGTTTAGGGGGTATAAGGGATCTGTAGGGGTTTAGGGGTTTAGGTTGTAAGACTTCTTCTTCGAAGTTCAACAGAGGAGGACCACGATGGCATGCATCGAGGGCTTTCCAGAGACGCCCAATAGGGTTTAAGCGTTTAGGTTTTAGGGATACAGCTTATAAATGAAGCTATGAAGCCTTTGCAACTTAAGGCATAGTCTTTAAGTAAGCAGTATTGGGCTCTCTGGGTTTAAGCGGTTGCTACAGGGTTTGGGGCTCGGTAGCTCTTGTTGGACTGAATCCTTACCCTAAACCCTACACCCCCCAACCCCGTAAACCCCAAACCCTAAAGCCCTTACCCCCCAGACTCTAAAACCGTAAACTCCAAACCCTCAACCCTAGAGACTGAAAGCCCCAGAACCCTACACTTCCCCCAGAACCCCAAAAAAGAACCCTGGGAGTTCATGAGACATCTTATCTGGCGCCTCGGCTTCTGCATCGAGGTCCTCTGCAAAACATGTTGGGCTCTTATTAGTGCTCCTCTACAAACGTAGAATAGGGGGCTTGTTAGTTATAGGAGGGCCTGGGGGTGCTTCACAAAGCTTTTCACGGGCGTTTAGGGCCTTGTGCCTTAGGGTTTTAAAGGGTTTCAGGATTTAGCTTTTTTGTTCAGCACCTTTTTGCGCCCGCCTATCTGTCTAAGCTGACGAAAGGCCGTGTAGGGTTTAGGGTTCCAGGATTTAGGTTTAGGGTTTAAGGCTTCGGGATTCAGGTTGTAGGGTTTAGGGTTCAGAGATTTGGGCTTCGGATTCAGACGGAAGTACTATGCTGGTTAAACGTCGCTGAGAATCTTAAAGGGAACTCCAGAAAGTTGGAATATGGTTTCAGGGTAGGATACCTTATAATTTACCATAAAGGGTTTAGGATAATCATATTCCAACTTTCTGGCTTTTACTTTAGGTCGACATCACCAGGACTGGTAGTACTGTGGGAGCAAAACCCCCGAAAGCCTTAGCCCGGTAGGCCCCTTGACACCATTGATTTCCTTCTTATGTAAGATCCTCCGCATCCCAGTGATTACACGAGTTCAACCACCTTCGAACTCATGCATAGCTTAAGGCTTAAGTTTTGTCGAAACCTAATAACGGGAAACCGAAATCATCCAAATCAGTACCTGGAATAGGGGAGTTTCCGAAACTTAGGGGTACCTGATTTTGGGGTCTTTTGAATAAGGATCCTACTATTTGGGGTACTATATCAGGGTCCCCTATTTTCGGGAACTCCCATATGAGCGGCTTGGCGCCTCCTCCTGCTCCATGCCAGCCCCGTCGCTGGAGCTCGGCTCCTAAAGTGGCAAACGGGACGGAGCTTAGGATTGAATTCGTGGCTTGAGTTTCAGATCCAAAATCCGAGGATCTGGGTTTTCATCTAAATAAAGGTACGCAACTAGTATTACTATTTAGATCCGTGACCGTGTGTATTTTTTTGAAGTTACAGGAGATTGATACCATGTTAGATTCCTGGACCTCCCTAAACAAGACACAAGCGCGAATGACGCATCCGATAAGCGCGAATGTCCGAAGCGCCAAAAAGCAGGGTGGATGTGCCCCTTTTGCCTGACAGGCTCGGCATGGGTTATGGGTCTTCTCTACATGAGGGCCCCTTTGTTTTTTTAAGGTGCCATACTTTTTTGTTTAAATAATTTTCTGGGACCTAGAAATCGGCTCTAGTTCAGAAAACTGCCCATGTACTTCTCAGACTACAACCGAACCACTGCAAGGGAGGCCGGGGTTCGCATGCTTAAGGTTTAAGCCAGGACCCCCCAATGGCCCTTTAATGGAACCCTTATGGTCCTTAATAGTGGGTACTTAGGGTATATTAGTGGGTAGTTGGGGGGTCTGAGAGGGTTTGGGGTCTGGGGTTTGGATTTTGGGGTCTAGGGCTGGATCTAATAATACTGTAGTGGCCGTTATGATAGATTAGAATAGGGGCTTGAAAGATAGTTCTGGTATAACCAGAGCCCTGAAAAACAGTAGCAATTAATTCAAGCTTCCGTATTGTACTCATGGACTCAAACTGTCATAAAGTTTATATCATTTGCTGGGCTTTGCTGGGTTTAATGCGCAGGTCTACTTCTATCTGACTGTCTTCGACATCCAACGTTGCCAGTAGGCTGGCGCATAGGCCGCACTGTGCCCCTCCCATGGCGGACTAAATTCTTTCCGGCAGGCATCAGCAATTGCCAACTTGGAGACTATCTGTACATGTTGATCGTGGATTGGGCAACTTGGGTGCCTTTGGCAGCTTGTTATGGCGGTTCGCGTTGCTCGCCTTGCATGTGGCCCTTGCGGCTTTTGCCGTCCGAATCCAAACTCAACCAGAAAAGCCCCAACCCGAAAGCTTGATTGTGTATGTCCACCGTTTAGGGTTGGGGGTCCTGGTCTTGGCGAAACTCTGACCGTGCCGTTGGCTTTCTCGGCTAAGGGCCGTCCGGGAAGTCACAGTTCACCCGAAACCCCCAATAGAAGATTGAAGGCATGCTAACCTTGGCTCAGGCTTCATTCAGTGATGCCTCACCTCCTACTGACGACAACATGATGACGAACATCTTAAACCGCACTTCGGGCCAATCCCTTTCCAGTGTGAACTTGAGACAGGCGTCAAAAGCGGCTTCGGAAAGCTTCACCCGTAGTTAAGCCCTACTGTACCAGGACCCCCCAATGGCCCTTTAATGGAGCCCTTGTGGTCCTTAATAGTGGGTATTTAGGGTATATTAGTGGGTAGTTGAGGGGGTCTAAGTAAAGAATCCAAACCTTATCAAACTCCACCCTAGCAAATTCTTAATTTTGGCTGTTTCTTAGAGATTATAATCACCAAAAGTTAAAACTTAAGTACCCCTAAGTATACCTGAAACCGCATCCAAGCATCCGGTGGAGGAGCCGGCCCCACCCTGAGACGACAGGCAAAAGCACGCGCAGTAAGACTTCGCCTACAGCAGACGCCCAAAAGTTGGAAACCTCATTGCCTCAATCCTTAAGAGTAATGCATAGGGAATCCCAGCACTATTTGGCCTTTATCCGGTTTCCAACTTTATGGGGTTTACTGTAAGTGCTTTAATGTAGGATTTCTTTGAGGGTTCTTGTGAAGCCTACTTGGTAACTGAAAAAGAGCATTTGGGGACAGGTCTGCGGAATTAATTCTTATGAGTGAGTGGGTTTGAAGGTTGGGGGCTGAGATCGGAGAAATGAAAAGTGAAGGGTGTGAGGGATTAGGCTATACGGATTAGGGTTCAAGAGTTCTGTCTGCCTAAAGAAGCTTCACCCGACTCTTTAACCAGATCTACTCTTCAACAGAAATCAACATTCCCTGCGCTGCCAAAGTTCAGTTTTGGGTACAGAGATCCTGGAATGCAGCGTTTGCTCCCATGGCCTACTTCAGGCAGATGCCCAAACTCAAAAGCCGAAAGATCCAAGCCCTGAACACCAAATGTGTATATTGGGTACGGGCCCCATACGGTAACAGTCTATAATCGGGCTACTATTGAGATATCTCTATATTTTGAATATAATATTATCCAACTGCTACGGAGTGGGGGCGCTACCCAGTGTGTGTATATAAAATGCCAACACCTGTCAGCCCCAGAGATTCCACAACTCTTGAACCAAACAGCCCTTACCAACGAAACTTGTGACATTTTGCTGGAAGACCATACATCTTAGATCACTACTATAGCTCCTATTTCATAAACGGCAACTAGCAAAACATCAAGTCCTAAACCCTTAACCTACATAATGCCCTCAGCCCCAATTCTTTGAGCCTTCTTTCGCAAAACGTCTATTCCTCACGCCGCAAACGAAGATCCCCATACCCCAAATCCCCATGCGCTAAAACCCAGGATGGTATCGCGAGCACGGTTTTCCGAACTCGAGTCTTTGAACGCGTCAGATGCTGGGCGAGACTGGGAAGATGGAAAGCTTCAACAGTTTGGGCAATGACGACTTTGGATTTCGAAAGCATGAACGTGTCGAGTTTGAACGAGTTGGGAGTTTGCATATTGGACGGGGTTGGACGGGAATGCAGTTTGAAAGATTGAAGCTGCGGAGACGTGCGCCGCGCGACGGAAGCGAAGTCAAGGATGCGAGTACTTCTCCCAGAACAGAGCAGATGATTCCAGCGAAACAACCCTAAACCCGAAAAATGGAACCCTAAGCGCTTAATTAAAATCCAACACCGACACCGTAAACCCTAAAACCCTAAACCCCTAGACCCTAAAAGCACAAAGCCCTAAACCCCTAGACCTTGAACCCCAACAACCCCAAATCCCTGAACCCTAAAGCCTGAACCTGAACCCTAATCCCAAAGCTTCGGTCGGAGATCTGTGGGTGGGGTTTAGGGTTTCCGGCTCTGCGGGTTTAGGGTTTGAGGTTTTGAGGATTGTTTAAGGGCTGAAGTTTTGAGTGTAGGAACTCATGGTTTAGAGCATAGGGCTTATAAAGGGGTTTAGGGTTTTTGGGCTGAGTTCTTAAGGGTTGAGGGTTTGAGGGTCGAGGGTCAGGTCAAGCTCCCAAGCCCTGAACCCCTAAACCCTGAACTTTAAACCCCAAAGCCCAAACTCCTGCCCGGAGAGCGCCGCTGACCATTTGCATGGGTGCTCGAGGCTCCGACCGAGGCCCCGGAGCGTCTCGACGAAACAGTGAGCGGAAACTGAAATGTCTCGGTTACGCTTTTTTAGAACTGACCCCTTGCCCTGCCCCGCCCTGCCCTCCTTGCCCGTTGTGTGCTGCCCTTACCCGTCCCATCACCCCAACCCTGCCCTCTGCCCTCTCTCTGTCCTCTGCCTCGCCCTCTGCCCTCTGCCTCTGCAGAGCCTTCTGCCCTCTGCCTCTGCAGGGCCCTCTGCCCCCTGCCCCGCCCCGCTGCCCGCCCTGCCCTGTTCGTCGTCGAGCGGCCGGCACAGGCTGCGAGGACCCACAACCACCAACCCATGTCAGTTGCGGCTTGTCAGTTTATGTGTGGAGCTGCGAAAGTAAGCAGAGAGCAAGAAAACCCTCCTTGAGGGGGTTCGGGGGGTGGGCCCCAAACCCTAATTGAGAATAGTAGGGGTGGTCGGGGCGGGACTACATGCTGACACAAGTGCGCGAGAAGTGGGTGCGCACCTGTTCCTAAAGCAAAAGGCGCACCCACCGCGCGCATACTCTTACACACCTTGGACCCCAGATCCTAAACCCTAAACCCCTAAACTTCCCCAAACCCTAAACTTCCCTAAACCCCCAAACTTCCCTAAACTTTAAACCCTAACTGCAGGCCCAAAGGCGCTCGCAGGTATGACCTTCTCATCTTGGCGACGACCGGGTAGCCGTCCAACGTTACATTCACGTGGTAGCCTTGCGAGTTTAGGCTTTAAATGTTTCGTGTTTAATTATAGGGGTGTAGGGTTCAAGGGTTTAGGGGCATTGGGGTTCAGGGGTTAGGGATTTGGTGTTGGGGGTTTGGGGATTTTGGGGTCTCGCGAGTTTAGGGTATAAGGGTTAAGAGTTAAAGGTTTGGGGGGTACCGGGGTATATTAGGGGCATAGAGTTTAGGGTTGGGGTTCTGGGGTTGTGGGCTTAGGGTTTAGGCTTGGAGTGTTTCGGGTTTAGGGGTGCAGGGTTTAAGGGTTTGGGGGTACAGGGATTCAAAGGCTCATGGTGAGGGTTCTAGGGTTGGGGGGGGCCATGGGGTTTGGGCCTTAGGGTTTAGGGTTCTTTAAGGGCTCGCTCAGCCCAAAACCCAGCAAAATAGCTGGGTATGACTCAACTTTACAGGGCAGAACCCCCTGAAGCTGGACTGGATGAAGTTTGCGACTCGGAGTTCAGATCTGCGAAACAGCCCCTGACTGTTGGGATTGTCTGCATACGCACCTGTACGCATAGCTGGATAACGTGCGGTGGTTACATCACATCCTACACTTGAGCCCTAACTGCACCCTAAACCCTAAGTTATGACCCCTCAATTACAGAGTATAGCCCACTAAACAGTACGCACATGCCGCCTAAGAGACCCTCAGCCCTAAACCCTAACCCCAAAACCCTCTAACACCTTCGCCCCAAGCCTTAAACCCCCAAACCCAAAAAGCCGAAGACCGAAAGCCAAAAAGGCTAAGACCCAAAGCCAAGCCGAAAAGGCCAAGACCGAAAGCAGCCTCACACCCTTCTGGGCCCTTATGCTGGGGCCACCGGCGTTGTCTGTCTCGTTCGAAGAGCGCAACTGTACCGTGAAGGCCGTTCAGCTGCGGATTCATGAGGGAGCCTGCATGTGGGGCTAAGGACATCTAAATCTGGCGCTTAAAGTCTACATAGGGTTTCACGGTGAGTATATGCAGGTGGGTCTAGGGTTCAGGAATTCGGGTTTTCGGTTTAGGTGCTAGCCCCTGTTGCGGATGAAGTGGTGTCACGGGTGTCGCCCGAGTAAACCACAGTGCAGCGAGGTCCGCAGGGGCAGCTTTTTTGGGTTGCAGGCAGGGCTTAGGAGCTTGGGGTTCAGAGATGTGGGAGTTTCCGAAAGTAGGGGACCCTGGTACAGTACCATATAAGTAGTAGGATCCTTCTTCTAAGGATCCCCACATAATTTGCGGAAGCTCCAATGTAAGTCGTGGGGATTTGTGGGGTGTAAAAGCGAATGTCACATCAGTTGAGGTACCCAAGCCCTGAGCGAGTTCATCTATGTAGAAGCCTGAGCTTATCAACGGCAATATCAGATGTCCTCAGAAGCGACCGACAAGGGTGTGACCGGATTCTAAGCCTCTGTATCGGAAATTCCTAACATAATTGGCAACCCTAAAACCCAAACCCTACATCCACAGTACATCGCCGGATCGCACAAGGATGATTTCCAGCTTGCTTTTCATTCATAGGGACCCACAGAGGAATAAAAGGAAGGGGGGGTAGGGAGCCTGGTTCCGAAAGATAAATTCCTACGAACAGCAGCATCCCAGAAAGGTCTTGGGCTTAGGGTTTTTACGTCAAGAAATCGGGCACTAATTCTCAAAGACAGCAGCCAGCTCAAAGCCCTCTGTAGACAGTAGACAGCCAGCCCGAAGCTCGAGGATTTATCTAGAGAATCCTTTGAACCCGTAAGAAAGAACCCCGGTAACGGCAAACCCCCACCCCTCCCAAATTTAAAGCTAGCACCCCGTTTGCGAGACAAGCACCCCAGACCTGATCTTCAACCCTTCTTCTGAGCGCTAAAGCCCAAATCCAGGGCAGGGGTGGATGGCTACTGAACAGGCCTTCGATGATCACCTCAGCACCGGGGCTGAGCTCCTGGCATTTTTGTAGAATCAGGTGAGGATAAGGTTTTAGGGTTATGTAGGTGAGGTGTAATCTCTTGGCCTGAAGGTTCAGACTTGTTGGTTGCCGGTGCTGCGAATCTTTCAAGGCTCCTAGACGGTCCCTGAAACCTAAACTCTACACCGGAACTTGCGGCTGTGGGTTGAAGGGTCTTCGCTCATGTGTCAATTAGAGCGGTGGGCATAGAGCGCGTTGACAGCGAGACGTCGTGAAACTAGGCTGAATTGTTTTAGGGTGTGAGCTTGGGAGTTTGGGGCTTGGCCAATAGGCCCTAAAGTGTAAACCAAATTAGGGGTTTGGGGAGTTTGCACTGCTGCTGCCTCGCAGTCGGCGATCCAGAAGATTCCAGCAGTGCATGTGTGTGTGTGTGTGTGTGTGTGTCTACAAAAGGTCCTTAACATGCAATTCTGCCCGCAGTGCCCTGACGGCTGATTGCATGCAAGTCACCTCGTCCATCGGCTCCCATTTTGGCATGTCTGTCTCCTGCATTTGCGGTTTTAGGCTTACGGTTTAAGGCTTAGGAGTTTGTGATTCTTGGGCTTGTTGGTTATTGGGAAGCCCGGGCTTTGGGGGCTCTTTCAGACACAAAAGCTCTAAATTACTGGCTCGTGCACAATTTGGGAGCTTCCGAAAATTAGGAGTACCTTACTTTGGTGTCCTTATACATTTGGGTCCCCTGCTTCCGGAAACCCCCATTGTGTGGTCAGTCCACTTCGTTTGCCTTGGACAAGCCCTATAGAACTTAGCGTGCCGCAGGGGGGCCTGAATGATTCCGAAGAGTAACAGTATTCCTTGGGGGCTCTCGAAGATATGCCGTGCATGTGCTGCTTGAAAAAAGTAAAGAGTAAAGGAATAAGCGGACATACTTGGAATAAAGAGCAAAAGAAATAATTGGTAAGAAAGTAAACAAATAAATGCATAGACAGATGAATACGTAAACGCAAGCGAACATAAAACACATAAACCAACAAATCTGTAAGTTCATATAAACATACGTGTAGAGTGATCGCAAAAAAATCTCTCTGTGTGTGTATGTATGGATTTATATATACACACACCCCTTAACTGCCATATAATTATGCAGAATCATCAGAACCCTAGAGAAACTATCCACGTTTGTGTGTTTGTCGTGTAACTCCCCGAGCATACAAGGTATGTAGGATATTGAATCAATTTCAACAGCCTTGCGGCGTAGTTGTGAGGGTCATCGAACTTGAATTTTGGGTGCCTAACCTTTGTAACTTGCATGCCCAAATGCCTGTTAGCCCTAAGCTTCAACCTTGTAGCCTTTGAATGTATATCTCGCAATCCTGAACCTGTCTAAACCATGGACTTCCGAACAGTCTAGACTCGTCTAGACCTAAGCCCATAACCCTGAACCCCCAAGGCCCCCAGACTAGACCCTATACTTAAAGGCTCATGGGACTTAGTAAATAAGGTTATAAGTAGGTTATAATTAGGATAGCCCCACTTAACTAGGGGCCTTATAACCCCAACCTTAGTTGCTGAAACCGCCGGGTCGCAGCGCTGCGATTTCGGATCGCAAACCACCAAACGCTACCTGAGGCCTTTACATAAGATCTCGAAAACGCAAATCGCGCGATTTGGCCTGTATACTCCGACCGAATCGCAATATAGTTGCTGCAAGTCGTGGCAAAGCGGCGCAACGTATAACTTCTCTAAACCCTGAACCCATCTCATCTAATCCTAAACGCTGAACCCCTGGCCTAATCTTCAACTTTCCAAACCCTACACGACTAGGTCACGACCGCAGCCGCGGGAGCACTCAGCGAACCCGCTTCTGCCGCGGATTCTGGGGTTGCTGGCTGACGACGTCTCCGGGAGCCAGCCGCAGGATCTGTAAACAAGCCCTCAGGTCTGTCTCATCCACTCCGACGCGGCGCCTGTGAGTCGCCAAGATCTGCGCGCCGGCAAAGCATTCAGTAGCATACAGCTCCTCGTATGCTAAAGGATATCAATGGCAGCCGCGGAAATGCGAAGACTGCACTCGCTATACCTGTCTGAGCTCGGTCGATCCGGGTGTTCCGTCTTAGGGCTCCTTTAAGTGTTTCTTTATGGGATCCTTTCGAGAACCCATAAGGAAGCGCAGGGCTTAGGGCTCCTTGAAAGGAACCCTTTTTGCAGGGCCTCGCCTCCTCTTGACCCTGGTTCGGGTTCATCTCCTCGTCGCCTCAGAGTTGATGGCTTTAGGGTTTTCGTCTTACAGGGAACTCCAGAAAGTTGGAATATGGTTTCAGGGTAGGATACCCTATAATATACCTTAGAAGGGCTTAGGATAATCATATTCCAACTTTCTGGCTTTTACTTTAGGGTTTTCGTCTTAGTGTCAAGGGAGCTCCGTCTAGGACTTCGGGTTTACGGTTAGGGTTGATTTTTTTCGTGGGCTCTTGTCCAACCGCACGTTTAGGGTTTAGGGGTTGAGGGTGTGGAGGGATCTAGATGGTAGCTCCTGGGAAAAGCCTATGACCTGGAGATTGGGGTTCCCAACATTGGCATTAGTGCAAACATTAAGGCCAAGGCATCCGCCAGAAGGCACAGCTATGGGGTTTTATATATGGGCCCGTACTATTCATAAACTGCACACAAGTTGGAGGTCAAGAGTCTTGCTGATAGGCTTGATAGAACCCCAAACCCCTACCGGAAAACACCCAATGCCAAGAGCCCAGAAACCAAAACACACACAGACACACACAGACACACACACACACAGACAGAGACACACACGATACACACGCACACGCATGAAATCCAAACACGCACCCATAAACAAAATCATAAAGCGCAGAAAACAACAAAACAAAACTACACATACAGTTTATCCCAAAACCACGAAAAACCCTAAACCCTAAACCCAAATCCTACAACCTAAAGCGCACAAAAAAGGCCCCGGCCATCTTTCTTCCCAAGCCCCTCCGGTGAGGCCACCTGAGCGAAGGCTCTCCGTGTTGTCTTTCGGGGTGTCTGCAAGGGGGCCTGTAGGCTTATCGGCTCGCTGGCCGCTGGCCCAAAACCTAAGGGAATAAAAGTTTAAACTTTCAGAACCGACTACTTCATAAGAACCTCAGAAGTTGAAAATTAAAAGTTGGGTTTGCAGCCTATAAGTTATAGGGAGATGTTGGCGTTCCCACAGGGTCCGAGGTACTGCTACTAGACCTAAGAGCAACCTAGGAATAACAAGGGTGCCCTTTTTGGTTTACAGGGGGCTATAAGGGAGCTTGAACCCTAAAACAGGGAACATGGGTTTGCTCCGGGTCCTAGGTGGGTTACAGGGAGATGTTGGGCTTTTCCTAAGGGGCCTAGGTACTGTCATGGGGGATACATCCCCAAATACAAATAGTAGCCCCTGATACAGAAACCCTTACATTCTATATGGGTACCTAAGACCGTTAGGCTTTATGGGGTTTTAGGATTCGGGTTTCAGGGTTGAGTTTTTGGGGTCTGGTGATGCGCTTTAGCACGTTACCCAAGACAAAAACCTGTGACAGTCCAGGGTTTGGGCTTAAACCTACGATCCTTAAACCTAGAGCCGAAACCCTCCCACCGAAAGCCCAAGTTATGAACTGTAGACACGAAACCCTTTCAAACCCCAACCGCAGGTTCGCAGTAACGGAACCCCATAACACAGATGCCTGAACGAGCAGTGTTTTCTGTTCCAAAGGGTGTGCTATTTATTGACAAGTGTATCAAACCTAAACCCTACACACTACCACTAGAATCCTGATATCAGCATTCAAAGTGAAGCCCTTACGCTAGGAATTGAAGGTATCGTGGCGAAGTATCTACATGGTGCGGCTTTATGCTTTACAAAACTGCAGCACCATGGGTAAGACTCCTCGGTAACAGGGTATGATCCCCGTCAGAAATTACAGGCATACCCTATAAACCCTAAACCCCCTAAACCCCAACAATCCTAAACCATACACCCCGAACTCGCAACTCTAAACTCTAGACTCTGGCTTTTGGGATTCACATCGTCAGGGTTCGTTCGGGGTGGGGGAGCTTTCAGGAAGGCCGAATCAAGACAGAAGTCTGAGTATCTAACTAACCATACCGTTCCCCAGGGTTCCTCAACATAGGTATGGTGATCATATCCCCCCAAACCCTGTGCCGGCTAGTAAAGATCCTAAATCACTGGCTCGGGTACGGTCAGCTACGGATGAAGACCAGATTCTCTGCAGGATGTATGCCCGTAAAGAGGTAGATTGTTCACTTCGCAGGTGCCGTTTTAGGGTCTTGGTTTCAAAGTTCATGGTCTAGGGGTCGAGGGCTTCGATCAGACTTAGGATTCAGGCTGCAGTTTGGGTTTAGGGACGTTTAGGGTTTAGGGTTTAGGGGCTTAGAGAGCTTCACCCGCCGCAAGTAACCCCAAGTTCCCCACCTTGGCGGAAGCGCTTCCGTCCGACCTCCTCTGACTTTCCTGCACATTGCACGCAAGTAGGGTTCGGTGCTTGAGGGTGCGGGCTACACCTCTTACAGGTTTGAACGCACTTGGACCCACAAACTAATCTTTGGTGTAGAACCGTAAACGGCATACAAGCAAAATGAAATGATATCCCATATATACATCCAATTCCCAAATAGAATGAGTAAGCAACAACAACCTGGGCTCCCGGTAACCGAAACAATGGTCACGAAAGCAAACGACCAAACCGAATCTACCCGAAAACCGAATATGTAAATCTGAGTCATTCCCAAGATTATTCCTTAGCACCCCTGGTTGTTTTTCTATAGCTGAGTATACACCAAAACCGATGCTGATTACAAAGGCCCCTACACTAAACCCCTACATATACTTTCGTTGCACCAAACGCACAAACGCAATCGCGAGCGATTTCAAAATGCAACTCGCCAAAATCCCCAATCCCCAAAAGCGCCTTATTCTCTCTTCCCGGAGACATCCCAAACGTAAAACACTAGCGTAGGGTTTAGGGATAGCAGCTACTTAGAGGATCATGGGACTTATAACTGGGGTTACAAGTCCCCTAAGTGGGGTTATCCTAATTATAACCTACTTATAACCTTACTTACTAAGTCCTATGAGCCTTTAAGTGTCATGAAATCCCAAAGCTTGACTCGAATCTGCAAAGCATTTGCTCACAACGAGGCCGTTCCTCCCGAGCTCTGACCTTGGAGGGGAGGGCAAATCTGTCCATAGATAGTAAATAAAATAACAATATTCAGCATACTGCAGAGTAGGGCTTGGACTTAGGCCACGAAGAAGAAACCCTTGCATCAAGAAGGTTCGGGGTCTTTGGCTGAATGGAAAGGAATGTTTTGTATGGGTGCCACCTGCGGACGTAGTATAGTATGCCGGCCTTGATAATTAGAACGGGGTTTTGGGGCCCATTATAGTGTACTTATAATAAGGAACCCCCAAGATACTGTTGATGATATAAACCCAGCAATACTGAAAACAAGGAATATACCATACTTCCCATGGCCCAGGGTCATTAAGGTAATGCAGGATTTATATCATCAACCGTAGTATAGGTACTCATTAAGGCCCCTATATTTGAGGCCTCAATGATCGGTGTAGGGCCTAGGGCTTTCGGGTGTGTTCTGGTAGAGTCATGGAGCGACTGCGGGGGATACCAGATTAGTACGGCTCATGATATAAATCCTGCATTACCTTGATGAACCTGGACTATGGGAATTATGGTATATTCCTCCTTATCTTCTGGGTAATGCAGGGTTTAGATCCTAAACCCTAAACCGTAAAACCCGATAGATCCCTGAAAGGAACCCCTTTAAAGGTACGCTTTATTAGACCCCTTTTAAGGAACCAGGGCTTATATCATCAGCCGTACGTTGGAGGTTAGGCTCCACACGGTAGTTCGGAGAATTTACAACGTCAACCGGTCCATCCTTAGTTGCTGAATTCATAAGACCCCCAAAAGTGTACACTTTTAGTTTTATAGTAGATAGTATTATCCAAAAAAGTGTAAAGTGTATCCACTCAGCTACTAAGCATCTACCTTAAGGACCAAATGTCCTTTAAAGTAGGGACCCTATACCCTGATACTTTAAGCCCCTAAAGGTTTGTGAACCTTAAATCCTTTTAGGGCTCAGTGCGTCTTTAAAGTATGAAATGCGCCTTGCGGAATCCTAAACCCATGGAGGCAGGAAGCTTGAAACGAAGCACAAATTACACTCTCAACAACCCTGAGCCGTAAGCTAAACTCTGAACCCTAAACCATAAATAGTAAACCGTAAACCCCCTGCAGTGCTGTGGGATGCTTTACGATGAAAGGGTTCGTGGTTGGCAGGGTCTCGGCGGTTTCGCGAACGCCGAGTCTACTTGACCCAAAAGCTTGGTTGGAGCTTAGGCTTTAGGGTTCAATGTTTCAAGCAATTAAAACTTGGGACTTGGGTTTACGAGCAGACTAAGTCTACCTACACGTATTCGCGAAAACCCATTCAGCGTTTCAGCTGGATTACAAGCGTCTACACCCAAAACCCCAAATCCTTAGCCTAAAACCCTATAAACCCTAAAACCCATAATCCTCATGGCCCTAAATCCCAAACACCCCAAACCCTTCCGTTTCAACAGGGTTTTCCCTCCAAGCACCCGGTTCTCCTGGCCGGCCACGGCGCATGTACTCAGAAAGCCCAATACCCCTTACTGAGGGTTTAGGGTTATTTAGGGTTTATAGGGTTTAGGGATATACCAGAAGTTACAACGGGGTTAATGTTATGATTTGAGCTATATAGTCCTTACATGGGTAGTTGTCAAAATTAGGGTCCCTTTTTGGGTACCCTAAATAATAGGTGCCGTATTATATTAGGGACACAAAAAGCGACCATAATTTTGACAACCCACATAAGTTTCTTGGACTCTGGGTAAATTCAGGTGTTACCTGGCGCAAGCCTGAATCCAAGATGATGAGGCTAAGACAACCGAGGCGGGTACAGATTGTCATATAGAATACACCTTAGATTAACCCTAGATTTGGCGTCCCAATCAACATCTTCAAATTGGTCGTCATGTCGGCACCCGGCAAACCAGGCAACTCAGCCTTTCGGAGAACCAGTTTGAGGTGAACAAGAATGTTGGCTCTATGTACTTTATGTTATACATACGTACCGTCCATGCAGGCATGCCGAACCACAACTGACCATATCATATCACGCTGTATCACAAAAAAGCTTGTCATCTCATATCATGTCCTCAGATCTGTCATGGTATGCCGTCATATACCTAAATATACACATGCCTTTAGTTAGCTACATATGTGTATATCTACATCTTTATATACATGTAAACCTGCGTGACTGTGAAGTTGATCGTGAGCACACTACACACCGTTGAAACACTTTGTATGTGCTTGTCCATCTGTCTATCCTTCTATGTATCTTTCTACCTTCTGTCTATCTACCTACCCATCCATCGATCTATCCGCTGGTGGCGCCGCATAGCCGGACAGCTGTCGGCAGCGATCTGTCTGCTGGGGCTGTGTCAAACACGTCCCACTCCGACACTGAAGCTTACGCCTGTGGGGTTTGCTGCGTTGAGCTCAGAGGCTGAAGATCCCTAACCCTAAACCCTAAACCCTAAACCCCTAAACCCTAAACCCTAAACCCTAAACCCTTAACCCTTAACCCGAAGCCATAGGATCTCCCCTTTAAGGGAGCTTGAAGGGCTATTTCAAGGGATTTGGAGTGGTTTAAGTTAGAAGGGGTCCCCGCCCTGTAATAGTGGTATAATAGGAATATATTATATTAGGGCCCTAATATACAGGGTGGGGGCAGCTTCTAAGGTTTAAGTTTTGTGAAGAGCTCTTGCTCTTTTGCTGGTCCCACCATGGAGAAAGAACCTTTGACTTTGATCCCTGACCGAGCACAATTGCTTAAGCCCGAAAACCGTGCATTAGCCCCACAGCCAAAACAAACCATAGACCTCAGCCCCAAGCCCATAAAGCGCTTAGCAGAAACACCCTAAACCCTCAACCCTAAACCCTGTACCCTAGACCCTAAACGATAAACCCTCAACTCTAAACCGTAAACACTCAACCCAAAACCCCCATCGCAAGCAAGGCGCAACAATTTGGGTGATCATTGGTTGCAGAGAGGATCGTGCTCTCTTCAACTCCTGGGCTCGGGGCTACCCAGAGACTCCAATATCCCTTGATTAAGGAACATACCTTAAATCATATTGGGGATCCTACCATAACTTAAGAAATATTCCTTAATTAAGGGATATTGGAGTCTCTGGGTACTTAAAGGCTCATGGAGCTTGGTGAGTAGAATATGGTTGTAGGGTTCCTTGGAGGGTCTCTTTAAGGTTAGTAACTAGGCTAAGGGTTCCTTTTAGGGGTGCTATGGGGTTCCATAATAAGGCTCCCTTTAAGGGTTTAGGGTTCAGGGGTCTACTTCAAGGCTCATGGGACTTAGTAAGTAAGATCAATAAGTAGGTTATAATGAGGATAACCCCACTTGGGGGATGTATAATTCCAGTTCTAACCTACTTACTAAGTCCCGTGATCCTAAAAGTACTTGCCGGCTCAAGGATGCAATGTGTTAGGGCATAGTTTAGGGATGCTTGGGGTCTAAGGTTCAGGGTTGAACAGCGTAGGGCTTATCCTTCAGTTCTTATTCAGCTGTTGTAGTTTGTCAAGCTTGCCCTCCTGCGTCTTCTACAATGTCTTACTTTTCGGCTAAAGGTTAACCTTACCTTTGGGATCATATGAGGAGTTTTTTGGTCACGATACCCCAAAATGGTTCAAGGCTACCTACTCTACTACTAGGTGATATTGGGTGTTGAAGAGCTCTGTAAATAACTCACATCCTACTTGCTGAACCTAACCACTAAACACTAAACCTAAACCCTAAACAGCTCAACGGGGTCTTCGGCTACCGTAAACTTAGCCATTTTGGTTATATAGGGATTGTATACGGACTGTACTACCCAAAAAAGGTTAAAGGTTACCTACTCTACTACTAGGGTATAAGGTTTACAGGTTTAGGGTTCAGGGGTTCAGAGGTCTCAGGTTGAGGGTTGGAGAGGTGTAGGGATTAGGGTTTAGGGATTGGGGTTTCGGAAATAGGGCTCCGCTGGCCCCTATGGTAAACCACTTCCAGAAAACCCCCCTCAGCCCTCATTCCTAATTCTTCGCATGTCAGTGAGGTTAGTTAGGGATTGAGAACTTAGGGCTAGGGGCTGAGAGACGCAAGGGACACGGAATCCCACGGTTGATGATATAAATCCTGCACTACCCAAAATGAGGAATATACCATTATTCCAATAGTCTAGGGTCGTTAAGGTAATGCAGGATTTATATCATCAACCGCAGGACTAGCCATCCTGTATGGGGGTTTCCGGAAATAGGGACCCAAATATAATATCGTACCCTAAATCGTACCGACGCGTATCAGCTCCAGTCTGGGTTCACCGGCTCAGGGTTCTGTATCGCGTGCCCCCAAAACCTACAGTGGACCCCAGGAAGTTGGAACATGGTTTTTGGGGGATTAGTGCAAGGATCTCTTAGACTTTAAACTTTGGGGCATGAGGATAGTGATGTTCCAACTTTCTGGCTTCTACTGTAAAGCGTTTCCCACTTTCCCGTCGGAATGCGCCAAGCCGCAACAAGCCGTTTCGGTATCTGCGAGTCCACCAACTCCTCGTGCATTTAGGTTGTTGTTCATAGGGTCCCCAAAAAGCACATAAGCAAAAATTAGGATAGTGATATCCCAATAAACCCCCTTAAAAGGAAGCCCAATAATATAAGGTAGGGATATCCCGGTAAAATGCTTATGCTTATGTGCTTTTTGGGTCCCAAATTTCAAAGTGTCGACCCCAAGCCGGAGAAGCAAAGCCCTCTTAAAGGATCATGGGACTTAGTAAGTAGGATATAATTGGGGTTATAAGTCCCCTAAGTGGGGTTATGCTAATTATAACCTACTTCTAACCTTACTTACTAAGTCCCATGAGCCTTCAAGCTTACACTACTGACGAGCCGGACAAATCCAAAACGTGGGAAGTTGTATTGAATCATTGCCCCATCATCACACAGCGGTACAGTACTACTACGTAAAGGCCAAAGGGACTTAGTAAGTAAGGCTTGCTAAGTAAGCTTATGATTAGGATTTACTTATATAGGGGACCATTGACCATTAACCTCTTGTATAACCCTCCTTGCCAAGTCCCGGTGGGACTTAAACCCTGAACTCTAAACCCTTATTATAGTACCCTGGTAGGAACCCCTTCTAGTCAGTGCCCTTGCAGGAACCCTTCTTACCAAGTCCCTTGAGCCTTACGCCTTGGCCAACCGAATGCTAGTGTTATAACCTACTGACTAAGTCCCATGATCGTCGAACCCAAAGGCTCCATGTACCTTTATAGTCGGTACTTAGGCCTCAAAGGGGTCCCTATATAGGTACCTTAAGGCCTATAAGTATATACTATATGGGTACATGGAGCCTTAGGGTAAGTGGCGTCCTAAACATGAAGGACGTATGAGCTTTGTACGGCTTCACGCTTTGTAGGTTTGGGGTTTAAGGGTTTAGGGATTGAGGGGTTTAGGGTTGAAGAGTTGAAGGTTTAAGCGTGTGGGGCTTAGGGGTGGGTTTACAGTTTGGGGATCATGAAACCAACTATTTGGAAAGCTTCACTTTCCACAGCCCCAGATACTAAAATACCAGCCCGGAACCCCAAGCCCAGTGCTCCTGCTTGCTGAAGGAAATCTGCCTGGCCGCAAGCGAATACCACCGTGAGGCTCCGGGACAAAGTTCTATAAAGGGATAGGGATTACTTACAGGATAATGGGACTTAGTAAGTAGGTGGGGTTATCCTAATTATAACCTACTTATAACCTATTACTTACTAAGTCCCATGAGCCTTTGAGTATGGTAGAGGAGTTTAGGGTTTCGGCCTTTTTTAGGGGTTTAGGCGTTTTAGGCGTGTAAGGCTTGAGACTTCGCTCTGATGCCAGGACGGCTACTGGGGCCTCGTGTATTAATTGGATTATGTGGGGGTTTCCGAAAATAGGGGACCCTAATATAGTACCCTAACTCGTGGGATCCTTATTATAAGGACCTCCAAACAAGGTACCCCTAGTTTTCGGAAACTCCCATGTAAGGCTTTGGAGCCAGCCAACTTGAAGTCCCTACGCAACCCACCGCTATCTTCCAGCCCTGACTGCCGTACTGTAGCACATCCACAGCAGCCTGGCCCAACGTTACATACGTGTGCATGCTGACCTCCGCCTGGATCTAGGTCAGTCTTACAAGGCGTTCTGAGGCAAATTGAAGTGGTCATCGCCCCCAATGCCCGAAGCATAGTCACCGGTGACAGCATAATCAGATACGATAACCTCCAGCACGCCAGGCACCGGCGGTATCTCGCATGAGCCCACCGTCTCTTGTGAGTCGGGCGCAATACCAGTCCGGGTACACAGCGCGAAAAAGCAAACGCCTGTCAGCCACCGAGGGGAAAAGCTGTCATAGCGTGGCAAGTCAAGAGATATATGCAAACCTGGACCAAGTGCCCCTTAAAAGTAGGGGCCCTTTACCCTGATACTGTGAACCCCTTTATGTTATATGAACCTTAAACCTTTTCAGGGTCATTTCGTCTTTAAGGAATGGAGAAGTCCCTAAGCTCCCTTGCTAAACGGCGGCGGCCTCCATGCTGAGGGCGGAACTATACCCCTCTTAGAACCAGAATGAGAATAATGGTTTCTATATTCTTTTGGGTTTTATATGAACAACAACAATATAAGAAAAAATCCTAAGGAAACTATAGGGAAGCCCGTAGGGTACATGGATGGCGCGGCCAGGAGAAAGCAAACTTTAGCCGGCTCACAAGCCCACCAAGCAGCAGATCGATCACCTAAACCCCAAACTCTATACCCTAACCCTGAACCCCAAACCTTAAACGAAATTCCAGAAAAGCCTATCTAGAATTCGGATTTGCCGGAGCTGTGCCAAAATACTCGCGCCTCTGGGTTTGCGGCTTGGGTGTGGTCTAGCGTTGTTTTTTCAATGTCTTTTTGAAGGTTTGTCTATTAAAGTATACCTGAAATCGGCTAAGTTTGTCCTAAAGGTTGGTGGGTTGTAGAAAACTGAACCTCCCCGAAGAAGGATTACCAATGGTTCGCGCACCCTAAACTCTGAGCCTGAAGGCTTCCGGTTTGGGGTTCTTGTTTTGCCTGCGAGGGGTTAGGGTGTTGAAGTGTTGGGTTGCCTATTCAAACCCTACCTGTAAGCGCTTAACCTAGACCCTGAACTAGCTGCAGGCTTCAATGCCCCAGATTCGACATACATAGTCACAATAGTCATTGCATGTAGGGCTTAAGGTCCAAAGTCTAGAGAAGCTTCGTCCTTTAATTCTCGGTAAGCTTTATGCCCACTTAAGCTTCCTGAGTACATGCCTACACCTAAACGTCATGACTTTCAGAGTCGGAGGCAAGGTTCAATGCTTTCCAAAAACCGATCTGGATCAAACATTTCTAGACCGAGAACTTAAATCGAGCGTAAACCCATCATGCGAAATCTCAACGGTGTCCAAAATCGTAATTGCACCGAATCCCCAACCCCCCCAGGGCTAAACTTGACGACACGTTCCGAATTTGGCGCTTGGGCCCTTGACAAACGGTGACGGGGTCGCAGCAGCAGCATCAAAGCTGTTCTGGCCACTTCTGTCCCCAACTGCCCTTGTCAGCACCGGGTCGAAATCTAGAGTTGCGGATGGATGCTTATAACCACGCACTGCAAAACCGCCTTGATAGGGAATGCTTTTCCGAATCTGATGAGATCCGCACAGGTTATAGGAGTCTGCAGGTCGGAGCTCATCGGGTTTTGTGGCGGGTTATGGCGGGTTGCACAAACCTTTACAGAGCTATTAACATACATAGATGTTCATACCTGCGTACCTGCATACCTACATACTTACATACTTGCATACTGACATACTCACACACGTACACACTTACGTACATACATGCATACATACATACACCACACCATGCAGTACTACAACATTAGGAACCCGTGGGCACAAGCCTGTTTTACATAAAGTACATCGTTGGGACGGGGTGCAACCACTGAGACTCCAACGAAGTGTAGGAAACCTTGTGGTGGTGGGCGACAAGCCAACCGGCGTGTCTTGGCTTGAGGGCTTGAGGTTTTCTCATGAGTTCCTTTTGTGGAGCCTGGCACAACGCCACACTCTGACATGGCTCTAGTATAGTCGATGGGGTCCAAAACAAAACCCGTAAACCCTGGAACCCCTAAATGAGGAGAAAGAATCCATAATTCCTGTACGAAGGGATGCTGAATCAAGAAACCTTACCGACTGAAAACATCCCTAAACCCCACCTTACAAATCCTGAATTTGCCCCCTAAACTTAAAATCCTAAAACTTACAATTCGAACGACCTGCCGGTGGTAGTTAGTCGTATGTTCCACTCTGGTGCCGATCACGTTGGCTCGAAGATTAGGGTTTAGGGGAAGGCTTTAGGGTCAAGTGACGTCATGGATGCTCGCTGGTGTGTGCACACCCAGGCCCGCACTTGTGCGTAGCAGACAACCCACCCCAAGAGCGCCGTGAATTCAAACAATTTCAGGGTTTAGTTCTACTGTCTTCTGGGCATCCCAGCGGGGCTTAGGCGGTGTCGACGGGGCACGCTAATTTCAACGGGGCTTAAAGCAAAGTCGACATGGCGCGAGAATGTGCGTTCCAAGACAAGCATCTGTGCATTTGGGCTTTCTGTGTCTCTGTCTGTGGCGGGCGCCGGAAAAGGCAATGGCCTTTCGAGACAAGCCGCAATGCATGTGGGATTTCTTAAGTAGAATTTGGTAACAGAAAATTCGCTGCCAGCCTCCTGAAAGGGAACAACCGCCAAATCGGAAGGTTGTTGGGGGGTCCTATCCTTGTCCTTCTGCAAAGCCGCTTTAATTTAAACCCTGAAGGATTCGGGGGGTCCTATGCTTGTCCTTTCGGGAGCCGCGTCAAGTCGTGGAAGGTTGACGGGTGCAACCATTTCGCTGCAGCTGTCGAAATGGGGAACACCGAGTTCGGCCGACAGCCCAATGTAAACGTCACATTTTATGAGCAGAGTTTGGCAACAGAAAATGAGCTGGAAGGGAACTACCGTGAAGGGCTGGGGGTCCTTTCCTTGTCCTTGTGGGAAGGCACTCCATATCGTGAAGGGTTGGGGAGGTGCAACTCTTGTCCTGTGCGGAGTCGCTCCAACTCGCGAAAGGTCCATTTGGGAACCGCTCCAAATCGTGACGGGTTCCAGGGCTGCGACCCTTGTCACGAAGATTTGCTGATTGCTGTGCTTTTGGGAAGCCGCTCCTCAATTGTGAAGGGTTGGTGGGACCGCATCTTTGTCCTTTTGACGGGAACTCCCAGTTGTGAGGTTTGGGAGGGTGCAACCCTTGTCGACGGGACGTGGCTATAAAAAAAACCCTCGGGCTTAGGGTCTCTACCCTTACCACTCCGTAGGAGGTGCCCCAGGATCCGGTGTGCACGATGCCAGTCGCCTGGCTTTACCTAGGCTCCGCGTACGCGTTTTCTTCCGCTCGCGAAGCTCGGGCCACTTCGGGCTCTGCGGTGGCAGTTGTCGAACCCTCAGCGAAGACTTTAAGGATTTTCAAGGTTTATGTTTCAACTTTTACAGTGCAGTGGGTTTCAAAGGGTGTAAGGTTTAAGGGTTGAGGATTCAGGGTTGAGGACTATCGCCGAGAGAAGCCAAATGTATGTGATCTTGAAAGAACCATGGCTCAAATTTTCCTCCTTCCCTTTCGGGGACTTGAAAGTGGCTTAGGGTTTATTATGGTTCAGGGTATAGGGTATAGAGGGTTTAGGGCTCAGGGGTCCGCAAGTCACCAACGGCTGAGCTCCAGATACGGACCCCTAGCCAGAGAGCCCCATGCCCCTTAATTGAGGAATATAGCTTAAATCATAACACTAGGTGCCCACCATTTAAGGTCTATGCCTTCATTAAGCTTTATTGGGTTTTCTGGGATATATATCAAGGACCCTAAAACCTGGCAGCTTAGGCGGCGGCACAAGGAGTCCGTTTTGTCCATGGCCCCATCCTGATGCATCGTAAGACTGTAATGTAGAGTTAAGGTTTAAAGCTTTAGGGCTTTAGTGGTTTATGGTTTCAGCCTGTCGAACTTTAGACCTAGTGCCTACTTTGGGTTTAGGGCTTGAGTCCGAGCGAGAACTCTAATTAATTAGACTGCCAAAAGCTGCGCCTTGACTGGACCATGGATCGTTGAGTTTCGTCCTGCTCCCTAAACCCTAAACCCAAACCCTTCGTCCTGCTGAGCAGTGTTTCCATCAGTCACCAGTTCAGCTGCTGCAGGTTCTGCAGCATCCACAGCTTGTGCGGGACTGGTTCCGGCTTGCGATTTGACCTCCTGTCCCAACCCTAAACCCTAAACCCTAAACCCTAAATCCTAAACCCTAAAACCTAAACCCTAAACTAAGCGAGGGGCCGAAGTCTTCGAACTGAGGGACCGCCGTATCGGGACCTCCTCTAGCGTAGCTATATAATAACCCCAAACCGTGGGCCATTTGCTCTGGTCCCCCCTTTTGGGGGTCATTTAGTCGCGCTTGTCCTTTTCGGAAAAGGACAACCAGCTCTGAATCCTAGATTTTCAACATTTAGTCGCGCTTGTCCTTTTCGGAAAAGGACAACCAGCTCTAAATCCTAGATTTCCAACATTTAGTCGCGCTTGTCCTTTTCGGAAAAGGACAACTAGCTCTTAAATGCTAGATTTTATACATTTAGTCGCGCTTGTCCTTTTCGGAAAAGGACAGCCAGCTCTAAAACCTAGATTTAGGATTTAGGATTTAGGATTTAGGGTTTAGGATTTAGGATTTAGGATCTAGGACTTAGGACTTAGGATTTAGGATTTAGGATTTAGGATCTAGGATTTAGGATTTAGGATTTAGGGTTTAGGATTTAGCCTCCGGAAATTTGGATTTTTGCTGGTGATTTTCAAGTGACAAATTCTGTTCATAAAATGTGCCTTTTAGAGAAGGCCGGTTGCGAATCTCGAGGTCCCCTCCTTTCTTTTCTTGTGGCTGCTCTTAAGCTTCCGGATTTCAATATTTAGTCGCGCTTGTCCTTTTCCGAAAAGGACAACCAGCTCTAAAATCTAGATTTAGGATTTAGGATTTAGGATTTAGGGTTTAGGATTTAGGATTTAGGATTTAGGGTTTAGGATTTAGGATTTAGGATTTAGGATTTAGGATTTAGGATCTAGGATTTAGGATTTAGGATTTAGCCTCCGGAAATTTGGATTTTTGCTGGTGATTTTCAAGTGCCAAATTCTGTTCATAAAATGTGCTTTTTAAAGAAGGCCGGTTGCGAATCTCGAGGTCCCCTCCTTTCTTTTCGTGTGGCTGCTCTTAAGCTTCCAGATTTCAATATTTAGTCGCGCTTGTCCTTTTCCGAAAAGGACAACCAGCTCTAAAACCTAGATTTAGGATTTAGGATTTAGGATTTAGGGTTTAGGATTTAGGATTTAGGATCTAGGATTTAGGCTTTAGGATTTAGGATTTAGGATTTAGGATTTAGGATTTAAGGTTTAGGGTTTAGGATTTAGGATTTAGGATTTAGGATTTAGGATTTAGGATTTAGGGTTTAGGATTTAGGATTTAGGATTTAGCATCCGGAAATTTGGATTTTTGCTGGTGATTTTCAAGTGACAAATTCTGTTCATAAAATGTGCCTTTTAGAGAAGGCCGGTTGCGAATCTCGAGGTCCCCTCCTTTCTTTTCGTGTGGCTGCTCTTAAGCTTCCGGATTTCAATGTTTAGCTTGTCCTTTTCGGAAAAGGACAACCAGCTCTTATATCTAGATTTAGGATTTAGGATTTAAGGTTTAGGATTTAGGATTTAGGATTTAGGGTTTAGGATTTAGGATTTAGGATTTAGGGTTTAAGATTTAGGATTTAGGATTTAGGATTTAGGGTTTAAGATGAGTGTCCCGGGGTAGGATTTAGGATTTAGGATTTAGGGTTTAGGATTTAGGATTTAGGATTTACGATTTCGGACTAATCTTAATGGAATTCGTGGACAACGGGCCCCTGACCGTTACCTCGCTCATTGCAATCGAGTTAAAAAAGCTTGTTCCTCGGCTTATGTAGGCGGGCCCCTCACCGTTACCTCGCTCATCGCAAGGCCCTGGGACTTGGGACCCCAGGTGTAGGTTTACCCCAGCCGTCTTGGTTGCATGATGGGCTTTGCATGGCAGAGGGCCTCAGCAAGAGGCATCCTCGGCCTTGCCTTTTCTGTATCGTGATCCTATGCGGCCGCGCACTTTTTGCCACCGCTCGCGTCCTGTGAGCTTCTCTGTCACCTCTCTCGCTCTCTCTGTGTCTTTCTCCCTCTCTCTCTCTCTTGCTCTTTTTCGTTCTCTGTCTTTTTCTCTCTCTTTCTCCTCGCCCTCTGTCATCTCACGCCACCACCGTTGGTCGCGGCCAGGTCCGGCGGTACCGCTTTATGCCCTGGCCCAGACACGCTGTGTGGCCGTTCTTCAGCACTCCATCCCGGGTTCCGCACCGATCGCTTGGTGGGCCGCCGGTGCCGTTTGAGCTCTTCGAGCCACTCCTTGGCTCACAAGAAGGCGCAGCGAACATTCCCACGTCTTACTGAGGCCGTAGCTTAGGGTCCCAGAGGCCGTCCAACGGCGGCTTGCGCGAGGCTCGCATTGCTGCGGCCACCTGCGCTTCTTCCTGCATGTCACCAGAGATGTACGTTTCACCGAGCAAGGGCACATTTGCCTCCTCCTGCGTGCCAGGCGCGGCCGAAAGGAGGTTCTCCGAGTCCGCTGTGTCCTGCACATGACACGCCGCCTCTCCAGCCTTTCCCGCCCCGGCCTCGCTTGCTCTTCGGTCCGACGGCGGCTTGCGCGAGGCTTGCATCGCTGCGGCCACCTGCGCCTCTTCCTGCATGTCACCAAAGATGTACATTTCACTGAGCACAGGACATCTGCCTCCTCCTGCGTGCCAGGAGCGTCCGCAAAGAGGTCTTCTAAGTCCGCCGTGTCGTTATTCCCTCGTGTACTCTTGGTACACAAAGCCCCGCACGGCCAGCAGGTGGCGAGACAGCGCACCGCGGCTGCAGTGGAGGTGCTCCGCCTGACCGAAGGAAACCATGACGCATCCCGTCGTGTGTGTTCTGTCGAGGGCCCGGCCACGAACTCGAGGGCACCCGTCACGGAAACTTTTTCCAGGCTTGACTCCTTGAAGAGGTCCCGCATGAGGACGGTGGTCCACCAGCCTGGGTCATGGCGTTCAACTATAGGTTGTTCTGTTGCGCAAGCCGATCTAGACAGAGCGCACTTCTTCTGCAGATTCCGACCCTGGGTTGACCGGCTTTGTAGCGTCTCGAGGACGTCTTCCCACAGGACCTCCTCTCTTGGCGGCTCTCCTGGCGATTGTCTCTCCGCCGCTCCGTCGGAAGGACTTCATGAGGCGCAGAGCCGAAATTTTGCGGCTGGCTTTAGGACATGTACTGACCAGCTGACCTGCGCGTCGGCGCTTGTCCGCGCGCGCCGCCGCAGCTAGCCCCTGCCGGCGTGCTTCGGCGTCAGCCAGAAGCACCTCCATGTCGGGGCCTTCGTCTGGCGGCCCTGAGCACAAATTCAAGCGTACAGGGGTGCTCGGCTCCTCCGGAGGGAGAGGTGTCTGCACTGCTGCCTGGAGTGGCTGCTGCCTCGGCGTCGGCCTCGGCCGCTGTTGCCGGTCCTGACCATCGGCGTATGTAGACCAGGGTCGGTATTAGGGAAAGCCTTGCCGGCCACACCTTCGCCTGCTGCTTCCTGGCCTCGAATCGATGCAGCACAATGGACCCCACATTGCAGAAGCAAGGACAGTCGGGGATGCGAGCTAGGGCATGATCGCAGGTGACACGTTCTAAGGACTGCCTGCTGCCGCTTCGGTGCTGGGGGTGACCGCTTCTGGCGGCCCTGACCACAAGTGCAGACGGCGAGAACTCTATACGGCCGGCCCTGGCCAGCAGCGCGAGCCGAGGGTCTCTGACACATGCGAACCGGGCCTCCGCTTGCGGCTTCTGCCTCGGAGCCTGAGATCGGTGCGGTATTTTGCCACAATGTCTGGCTACCGAGTCCGCAGCTTCCGCGACCTCGTCCGCCGGGGTTCTGGTCTGGCGCGTCGAGTGATGACCGCTACTGTGTATTCCGTAAGTGGCCTCCCGGAGTCTCACCCGCGAGGTCGCCGCTGAGGAGGAGACCTCCATTGATGTTCAGAGTGATACCAGAAGCGCGTGGTAGCAGTAACAGCAGCAGCAGCAACAGCAGCTGCAGCAGCAGTGGTCGTCGTCGTCGTCGCCGTCGTCGTCTTCATCGTCGTAGCACAAGTCGTTGCCGAGACCGAGGGAAAGGCCCAGCACAGCCAGTGTTCGGAGCAACGACCTCAGCAAGAGGTTGCCGGTATTATTTCAAAAGGGATTTTTGCTATAAGCCCCCGGCATGGCTTCGGAAGCTCGTTGCCCGGAGGTTTGAGTGCTCGGTCAAGGCGCTGCGATTGCAGAGTCTCGTGTCGACACAATCATGCCGGTGCAATTATAGAATAAGAGCATGGAGAAGGACGACGTTGCTGAAACAGGGATCCTGAGAAGAAGTCTATTGTGACAGGAGATGGAGGAAATAGCTGAACAGAAGAATATTAAATATTTATATATATATATATATATATTGACACATTCGTGTTTTAAAGAAAAAATGCCGGATAGCGAAAAAGTGTCTATGCAGGTCCCTCACCGTTGCCCGTCGAGTTGGATTACTCGCAGGGCCCTGGGACTTGGGACCCCAGGTGTAGGTTTACCCTGCCCTTTGCCAATGCGTGAATAGCTCGAAATTCCTCTGAAAAGTTCGTGGTTTTTGCCGGGTAAGCTTACAACCGTCAACACATAAACACTATCTAGCAACTCCAAGAACGATATATAGGTATATATGACATCATGTAAGAATAGAAATCATGCAGTAGAAAATGAGCCAAGAAACCCTAATGTAGGGTTTAGGATTTGGGGTTTAGGATTCAAGGATCTAGGGTTTAGGATTTAGGAATTGTTGATTTAGGAGTCTAGGATTTAGGGTTTACGATTTTAGGCTTCAGGGTTTAGGATTCTAGGATTTAGGGTTTAGGATTTAGGGTTTAAGATTCGAGGATTTAGGGTTTAGGATTGCGGGATTTAAGGTTTTGGATTCTAGGATTTAGGGTTTAGGTTTAGGGCTTAGAGTTTAGGATTTTAGGATTTAGGGTTCTGGGAAGGTTTAGGATTGTAGGATGTAGGGTTTAGGGCTTAGGGTTTAGGATTTTAAGATTTAGGGTTTTAGGGGAGTTTTGGGATTTAGGGTTTAGGATTTAGGATTCCAGGATTTAGGGTTTAGGATTTAAGATGCTAGGGTTTAGGGTTTAAGATTTAGCGCTTAGGTTTCTAGGATTTAGAGTTTAGGATTTAAGATTCTCGGATGCAAGGTTTAAGATTTAGGGTTTAAGCTGTTAAGAATTATGGTTTAGGTTTAGGGTTTAGGATCGTAAATCCAAAATCTAAAAAGCCGTATTCGAGCCTAACAAGCTTTATAAACCCTTATTATAGAGCCCATTAAGGCCCTACTAGAGCCTTATTAAGGCCACATTAGAGCCTTATTGAAAGCTTATTAAAGCTTCATTAAATCCTTATTACGGCCTTATTCGAGCCTTATTGAGCCCGCCTGGCCCTCTCTGGCCCACGCTGCCTCTTTGTCCCGCTTCTGGGGCCTGCCTGGCCCCCTGACCCCCTTGGCTCCCCTGGCCCCCTGGCCCTCCTGGCCTGCCTGGCCTCCCTAGCCCCAGCCCTCGACCGTCACGCGCGTCACGCGCGTCACGCGCGTCACGCCCGTCACGCGCGTCACGCGGGTCACGCGCGCCGGGTGCCCAGGAGCCCGACGTCACGCGCGTCACGCGCGTCACGCGGCCGTGCGTGACGGCCTTTTCGGCCGAACGCGCGTGACGCGCGTGACGTTTCTCACGCGTCTACGCGTGACGCGCGTGACGCGCGTGACGGCCTGTCCTGTTTTTTTTTGCGTTTTTGCGTGTCCGTGGGGGGCGAAATTTGTGGCACTGTTCCTATTCCCGGAGCAGTGGCCGTTTTTTTTGGGTGCGCTTTTGGGCGCTTTTTTTGCCTCCGCGTTCGTGCGCCCGAAAATTGCGAATGCAGAAACCTTGGTTTTTCAGAAAACCCTTAAAAGTAGGTGCGAGAGTCCCTGCCGAGGCGCATCGGCCTCCCTACGGTGCGGACCGGGTCCCGCGACAGCGCGGCGGCTCGTGGGCCGAACGCCGGGTGCGAAGCACGACCCACTAACCGCTCGGGTCAGGAGCAGCGTATCGGCAGACTCAACACCTTGCCTCCCCGGTGCTGGGGGGGAACCCCCTCAGGCCGGGCATGCCCAACGCAGTTTTGTTGCTTCGAGCCGTATATTGTTTGTTGGGCTAGGCGTCTCACCAATTCGTGCAACTGCCGCTAGACTTTCCTTGCATAGGACGACAGTACGTGCTTGAAGTTCGCAATCGCAGTAGTAGTCGTAGTAGTAGTAGTAGT
Organism: Symbiodinium sp. CCMP2592; assembly: GCA_905221615.1. Classification (NCBI taxonomy): domain Eukaryota; class Dinophyceae; order Suessiales; family Symbiodiniaceae; genus Symbiodinium; species Symbiodinium sp. CCMP2592. Next base: position 536,428 of record CAJNDT010005079.1, read on the forward strand.
AGTAGTAGTAGTAGTAGTAGTAGTAGTAGTAGTAGTAGTAGTAGTAGTAGTAGTAGTAGTAGTAGTAGTAGTAGTAGTAGTAGTAGTAGTAGTAGTAGTAGTAGTAGTAGTAGTAGTAGTAGTAGTAGTAGTAGTAGTAGTAGTAGTCGTAATAGTTCTTATAATAGTAGTGGTGGTACTATTAGTACTATTAGCGGGACTAGGAGTTGTGCACAGAGTACTAGTAGTACTAGAAGTAGTGGAAGCCGTAGTAATAGTAGTAGTAGTAGTAGTAGTAGTAGTAGCAGCAGTAGTAGTAGTAGTAGTAGTAGTAGTCGTAGTAGTAGTAGTAGTAGTAGTAGTAGTAGTAGTAGTAGTAGTAGTAGTAGTAGTAGTAGTAGTAGTAGAACTGGCAGCGAACGGTGAAGTAATAGCCGTGGTAGTAGTAATGGAAGTAGTAGCCGTCGTACTACTGGTTGATTAGTTGTAGAAGAGCAGCACTCGTCGTTCTTTTGCCTGGAATGGAATTTTCCTGCCTGGTTTTCTTGGCCGCCCAAAGATACTGAAAAAGAGTCTTGGTGACGTCTCGCACGGGCGTGGCGTCATGGCGAGATGGGCGCACCCACCTTGTTGAGACACAGACACGCCACGAAGACTAGCCTTGATCGTCTTTCCCTGCTCTTGTCATTGTACCGCACAGTCTCAAGCGACGACAAACAAGGATAGCTGTAGCAAGCTCAAGAGCACGACACTAGAAACATATAGCGCGCAAAGCTACCGCCACTTGTAGTCAATTGAAGGCCGATGAAAGCTTCATGTTTTTCGCTGAAATTTGCCTTGTTTTGACAGGCGATGGCTCTGAACCGCCGATCGGACGACTGGACAGAGGTTGATCTGCCGGCTAGGTGTAGTCAGAAAGTGGTTTGTCACGTATGCACACCGTCAGGTCCGACGTCGCTATGCAGCTTGGATTCGAATGCACCTGGAACCCGGCATAGATATGGTTGAGCTCAATCGGAAGGCAAGGTTCTGCTTTGAAAGCATCTTCAAAGGCCTGTTGCTGTGAGAGAGCCAGGGCCACCGGGAAGCCACAGACTTGGCTCTCCGCAAACTCTTTCTACGTCGTCTCAGGAATCGCGAGAGCATCTTGTGTCATGCGTCCGGCGTCGTGGTCGCCTTGCCAGGTACTGGATCCAGAAGCAGCGAGAACATGACTTGGCCAAGTTCGGCAGGCGAAACAGGTGCTTTGCTGATTATTATTTGCATATGTTTCGCCCCTTCTCTCTTTTTTTTTTCTTTTTCATTCTCTGTTTGCCACCGGGCCAAATCGGTTGCTTTTGCTGACTTGACAAGGCGGCCTCAACAGTGAGTCGGCGACCGTGGACGACGAGAGCTGTCATCAAAATCCCGAGTGCCGGAAGGGCTTCTAGAGAGCAGAGTAGCCTGAGGGCACAAGGCAAAAAAGTCATAGCAGCGCTTTTCAACTGTTGCGTGTACATGCTCTGCAGATCGCCGCGTCGGAACGTAATCTCTTCCTGACGCTCAGCATCCGGGTTTCAGCTTAGCACCATGGAGCGGCTCCCTGCGCGGGCTCTCTACATCAAGGAGCAGTGGGCCGAAGAGATCTTGGAGGGACGCAAAACCTGGGAAATCCGCGGCAGTCGCCTGCACATTCGCGGCCGCGTCGCTTTGGCGGCCTCCGGGACGGGGCGACTGATGGGCGAGGTGGTCTTCGTGGACTGCCTCGAAGTGGGCCGCCGTGATGCAGCCGGCGCCCTCGTTCCCGGGGCAGAAGCCGACCTCTTCATCGGGCGGCCAGACAACTACTGCAAGCACGGAATCTCAGATGTGTCGCAAGTGACCTACGCGCAGGTGTATGCCTGGGTGATGGAGGCCCCGCGTCGCTACCATCCCGCAGTGCCCTTTCAGAGCAAAGCCGGACAGGTGAGGTTCATCGATCTGACGCAAGACAAGGTCCTACCCGAAGGTCAAACGACCGAACAGGCTACAGAAACTAGACGGCGACCACAGAAGAGGCCAGCGTGCAGAAATTAGATGCAAAGTGCAGGTATGTGGCAATTCTTCGACTCTCGGCCCAAAAAAAAACTGCAAGGGACGCCTTCTGCAGTAGGGCAGACCGTTCGCAGCATGCGTTGTCTTTTGCACACAATGGAGACCAGCGCCCCTGCGAGTATACTACTAGGACGGTCGAAACGCCTGCACACATGCTCGGCCGCAGCTCTCGGCTTGCAACTGTTATTACAGCTGGCACACACTCCCAAGTAGCTTCCAAGCATGGCGCCTCGTTCTCGCAAGGTCAGCACCGGCAAGGATGCCAAGAACAAGACGAAGTCCACCGAAAGCGTCGCAAAGTACATGCTTTTCGCGAAGCACGCCCTTGCCCCGTATCCCAACGAGCAGGGCAACCCCTTCTACTCCGGCGACGTGGACCACGAGGAGTTCCTGGAGCCGAAGGCCATCGTAAAAACTCGAAACCCCACGAATTGCGAGTACTTGCGGCGCCCCGGCATGGCCGTGTCCCTGGCCGCCGCCGCGCTCCGGATGGGGGGCCAAGAAGCCGTCAAGGACAAGATCGACGGCCACCAGTCGGTCGCCAAGTTCCTCAAAGAGAAAGCAGATTTCGTCAAATGCTTGAAGGTCTTAGATACCGGCAAGACTCGAAAGCCGGACAAGAAGCAGATCGAGAAGGCCATGGGCACGTTCGTGGACACCTTCCAGTCTCTCGGCGACAAGGAACGCAAGGCCCTGACCTCCCTCGCCGTGTCCTCGGCCCGCCTCTACCTCCTCGCCATGCACGCCCTCGAAACGGCGGACTTGCTGGCCAATCCCAAGATTTACGCCCGCAAGGTCGAGAAGGCTCCCGGCCAGCTGAAGCTGGACGCAGCGAGCTGGATGAAGCATCCCGGCGAGGCGAGCAAGCTGAAGGCCATGCTGGTGTGCTCGCTGCAGCAGAAGATCAAGAAGCAGCAGAAGGAGGGGGGAGGCGACGACGACGACAAAGACGATGCGAAGAGCGACGGCGACAGCAGCAAGCCGGACACGCCTTCGTCGCACTCCTCGGGGTCGGGCTCTGGAGACGCCTCGGAGGACCCGCCCAAGGGAAAAGACAAGAAGAAGCGCAAGTCGAGCTCCAGCAGGGGACGCAAGAGCAAGGATGTCAAGTCCGACAAGAAGAGCAAGCGCGACCCCAAGGACAAGCGCCACAAGAAGCGCAAAGCGTCGTCGAACTCCAGAAAGAGTGCCGGCGAGAAGGCTGCCTTCGTCGCCAAGGAAAAGAAGCGTGGCAAGAAGGACAAGGAGAGTTCCGGGTCGTCGTCGGGCTCCAAGAAGAAGGCTTGCCGCGAGCTTGCCGTCGGCCTCTCGCCGGAAAGCGACCCCTCGCCTAGCACAGCAAGAACCCAGGAGTCGGCCGCGTTCAAGAGCTGGCCAGTCGAAGAAATCCGAACCACGATCCGAGAGGTCGACGAGGGCCTTCGCAACTATCAGAACAAGACGAAGCGGCTGAGCCTCGACGCGCTCGTCGCGCTGCTCGATAACCTGTCGCCGGAGATCTTGGAGCTGGCGACGATGACCGCGACGCTCGGGCACCTGAAGACGATGCAGAAGCTGCCCCGTCAGGCGGCTGTGAAAGAGATTCTGGAGAAGATCCAGGGCGTGGCGCGCCGTGCCTTGGAGGTGCACGAGCAGCCGCCGATGGAGACGAAGGCGCTCCTCATGACTGTGCACCGCGTCGGGGGCGTGGCTGCAGACGGCCGTGCCGTGGTCCGCGAGGGGGATCCCGTCGACGAGCTGGAGATCGAGGACGGGAACGAGACAGTGGCCGAAGCCGTGGCCCGCCTGATGACGGCGCAGGGGAGCGAAGCAGACCTGCCGAACTGGACCGTCAAGGCCATGGACGAAGACAAAGTGATCCGCGAAATCTCGCCCGACACCACGCCGGCCAGCAGCTGCCTCCATGTTGTCCTCCTCCGCAAGGGCGGCTAGATCTCTGAAGGAAGCTCTGCCTAGCAGCTTGTAGACTCAGTGTAGATCTGCTGTGAAATCCTGACGGGCCGAGAGGTACAGTGCCCGATAACCTCGTTGACGTCGAGGATAGAACAGCCTCGTCCAAGGGGTATAGATGGCACTTGCAGCAAGGCATCCGGAAAAAGCAGAGCTTGCTACTGGAAGAAGTATTGTGCAAAGTTAGAGGTGCACGACAGCCGAAGTCCTGCGAGTGTTGCGAAACGAACTATCGAACTGTGCGATCAGCAAGGATATCCGCATCCCTCAGAACTCGCACCTGCAGCCATCTGTCTCAGTGTTTGCAGGGTTGCCAGCGAGCTTCGGTAGCTTGTATCTCTAGCCGAGCATACCCATGTCGCGTCGGCTGACTCGTTTCGATGTCTGCGCAGGCTGGGGTGGAGTCTGCCCGTGGAAGCAGGCCAACGGCTTGCCCCTGGACGCAAAAGGGGCATGCCCCCTGTGCCACACGGAGCGTCTGCAGCACGAGCTGGGCGTGCGGCGCGGGCAAGACCTCACCTCCGCGCTGCACCGCATCAAAGAAGCATCCGAGGAGACTTACACGCTGGCCTTGGAACGCCTGGACCGCTTCGCAAGCGCCGACGTCATGGAAGACTTCAAGGAGCGCGTTACCCGAGCGATGCACCGGAGGACATTGGCAGCAGCCGCGCCGAAGAAGCGGCCGGCCGCGGCGGCACCAAAGGCCGGCCACGCGGGTGACCGTGCACCATGTCGGGGGCGTGTCTGCAGACGGCCGCGCCGTGGTCCGCGAGGGCGATCCCGCCGACGAACTGGAAATCGAAGACGAGAACGAGACTGTCGCCGAAGCCGTGGCCCGCCTGATGACGGCGCAAGGCAGCGAAGCAGACCTCCCCAACTGGACTGTTAAGGCTATGGACGAAGACCAGGTCATCCGCGAGATCTCGCCCGACACCACGCCGGCCAGCGGCTGCCCTCGGATTGTCCTCGTGCGCAGGGGCGGCTAAATCTGTGAAGTGAACTGCCGGGGTCTCACAGTAGCAGGATCTGTCGAAAGAGTCGATGCCTGGCAGTGTTTTTGAATGACGAAGATAGGAACAGCCTTAAGGCCAAAAGGCGACCTAGAGTGCCATCGCGGAGAAAACAAAGCGGAACTAGCAGGCGCCTGGCAGTGCCACATGGAAGACATAAAGAGAGGCTAGGTAGCGACACACTCGCAGCTGTCGCGCCCGTCGCGGGAGAGAAACTAGCGCACAGCAAATCGTGTTGTAGATTTTAGCCGGCCTTGAAGCCATGGGCCGTAAGTGCCTCGGTGGAGATAATGGCCCGTGCATCTTCAGCAAGCACGGCGCGGCCTGCCAAGTGCAGCCGAACCAGACCAGGCCAGGGCCAAAACACACGTGTTGGGTTCTCTCTCGTTAAAGCGTGACTGAACAATCCCATGTGAACCTGTGTAGACAGGTGCTGCTGGTGCGATGCTGAGCAGCTTCGGAAAGCCTCCAACACGGGTTGCGGGCGCGGACGCCTGCGACAGCTTCTGCGCAACATGCCCGCGGAGTCGAAGAAGACGGCCCTGGCGCGCATCGATGGCGAGGTCTATGGCGATGCCTTCGAGGCGGAGTTCGGGCAGTGGCCGGGCAAGCCGGCAGCATTGGACGGCATTGACCCCGTGGACGATGTGGGAAATGACTCTGACATCGACAGCATCGATTCGGAGAGGGCGGCAGCAGCCGGCGCAGGCGTCCTCGAGGCCGACCTGGGCGACTACCACATGGATCTCGTGCCAGCCGAGCCGATGAGCATCGACGATGAGGACGAGGTAAATGAGGAGCTCGATGCTGCCCTCGTGTCTGCGGAGGACTCTTCGGACAGCGATGATGGCGCGGAGGCAATGGGCGTCTCCGGCGGTGACACCGCAGAGCTCGCGGGCTTGTGTTTAGAAGAGCCTGCCGATGAGGGTAACGCCCACCGGCGCCTCCAGTCCGACCGGAGTCCCCAGTCGACAGCCGCCCCAGAGCCGACCGCGAAGTCCAAGCCGAAGTCCAAGCAGCGGGCCAAGGCCCCCGCGACGAAGAAACTCGCAGCAAGATTGCGAACCGACAAACTTTGCCAGGGCTTTCGAGAGCAACCGTGCAAGTTCTCGACGTCGCAGGCGGGACACAGGTCCCTGGTTGCCACTTCTCGCAAACAAAGGCACTGTGCCTTCTGCTCGCCCGAAGTTCTTCGTGCTGCCTTCACTTCACCTCGGCCGAAAGTACTACAAATGCTCAAGAAGCTGTGGCAGCTAAACCAGGCCATTGCCAGGGAAGCAGTGCAGCGCATCCGCGACTCAAAAGGTGTGGATGTCGCCCGGGGGCTCGAGGCAGCAATGAGGCAGCCGGTGCGCAAAGCCCGCGAAGCGCGGCCGGTGCTGCCGCAGCAAAGATGGCTGGACCTGCTTGCCCGTCGAAAACCGGCTTTTCGAGACTTGGACGAAAAGAAAGTCCATGCCTACGAAATGCAGGTCCGAGGTGATCGCCGATTGGTGCGCCGCAAGGTCTTCTTCCCAGAAAATATGCATAAGCAGGCCTCGGATGCACAAGAGGCCCGAGAGATCGAGCAAGTCGAGCAGATGTGCGGCCCCATCGCCGATGTGGCCTCCAACGACACCGGTCTGCCGTCGCCGAAAGATCCAATGGCCCGTGCGGTCGAGGAGTGGTGCAAGCAGGGCTCCTGGGGCATGTGCCAGCAATGCGGCTCTGTCCAACCACGTCCCCTGCGGCCGGTAGACATGAAGCGAGCCGCCGTCCCGGAGATTTCGGCCAAGGCCTGCACGGCTTGCAGGCACGGCGAGTACGTGCCCCAGCCAGCAGACATCCCCGAGCAGCTCCGCGATCTGAAGCCACGGGTGCTACGTGCGTTGCGGCCTCTCGACATCGACACGGGCACGTTCCAGCGCGCCAAGTACGGCTACCGCATCCACAGCTCCATGATCAGCTTCGCCTGGGCCGCCGACAGCGTAGATGATAAAATCGAAGCCTTACGCAAGCGGAAGGACCGCGACAGCGCGCGAAGGGCGCTCAACTACCTCCTGGACAACGAGGCCTCCAGCTCTTATGCTTCCTTCTACGAGCGCCACCACGAATATCTCCGACGACATGGGGCCGATCTATCCGAGAAGGACCGCAAGCTGCCGCTGCGATTCATCGAAGAAGAGGGCCTGGAGTGCGCGCTCTGGCCGCATCTGTACTGGCAGCGAGGTCTCTGCGAGACTGTGGCAAGGGCATCACACGAGCAGAGGCGCAAGCGGCAGCGCAAGCGAGCCGTCGAAGTCAGCACAGAGACAGAGGACGAAGCCGATAGCAGTGGCGAGGATGGCAGAGGACAGGACCGTCGCATCGCCTGCAGCAAGCTCGGCCGCATCAAGCGGGGCTTCATACGGAAGGTGCTGTCTCCCGTCATCGGCTACGGGACAGACTACGAGCTCCTGCACTTCGTTTACGACCTCAGCATGTGGACCACGGTGGGGACCAAAAAGAACATCGCACGTCAGGCCCAGGTCCCGCTGCGGCTTGCGCTGAGCGCTTGCCCCTGGACGCCACAATATTGGCGCGTCCGCCACCAGGCAGTCATCGACATGCAGCGCCAGTGCGGCAATGCGGCCCTGTTCCGCACCCGAGCCCCCTACGAGAAGAGCTTCCCCTACCACATGTGGGTCATGCACGAGCAGCGAATCGCCGGGCGACCGCGACTGCACCTGGCCGGAGCGGAGACCCTTCATCAAGCCCACATCCTCCTCGAGATGGACAAAGCTTTCTTCTGCGGGGCTCGCATGAAGAGAGGCCGCTCAGACCGCACCTGGTCCAAGCACCTCCTGGGAGCCGCGGATGTGCCCGACACAGAGACTGTCCTCGCCCACGTCACCCGCCTCGAGTTCCAGGACGGCAAGCGCAAGAGGGCGCGACAGGACTACCATGGACGCGGCACGACCCACAGCCACTCGCTGGACTACCTGCAGAACAAAGCCGCAATTGGACTCGAGAGGAAGATCTCTGCCCACGTGCCATCCGAGACCGAGGATCCCCTGCTGCGTGGCCTGGTGCTTGACGGCCAACGAGACTACACCAACTCCGGCGTGGAGGTGCAGGAGGAGCCTTCTGCCTGGGACAAGCAATCTGAGCTGGCGCTGCTGCAGCACACGGAAGAGGACAAGGAGCTCAAGGTGCGGCCCTACTTTCCGCAGGCGATGGCGATCACGAAGTGCCACGAGGACGTGCAGCAGGGCAACGGAAATGGCGCGGTCCTCCGGTACGTCGCGACCTACGCACCGAAGTTCAGCGACTCGATGGACCAGGAGTGGCTGAACGATCATGCGTCCGACTACAGCGTCGCCCGCCGGATCCTCTTCAGCTATCATCCACTGGAACCGGAAATGTGGCTCACGCTTGCCCAGGAGAGATTCCCGCAGATCGTCTACTCCGGCACCATGCTGAACCTGATGACGCCGTCTCTGGACTGCGCCGAGAAACCGCTTCCACTACAAAACTACGAGACCAGCACCTGGCGGGGCGAGGACATGTCCTTCTTGGACTATCTCCGCAAGAGCAATGCCTCGGGAGAGATCGTCCGCCACATCCGGGAGCAGCACAAGCGAGAGGTCGTGCGGCTGGTCGAGGACAGCCTGCTGGCGAAGGGAAAGTCTGCAAAAGACGCGACACGGGGTGTTTCGGCGTTGTTGGCAGCCTACAAGGCACACAAGTCACGCGCCATCGACGAGTACGAGGACCCCATGCCATTCGCGGAGTTTGCGTCCAAGGAGCACGGGATCGTGGCCCCTGCGCTGGAAGACTTCGCCAACAGCTGTGCCTGCAAAGGCGAGAAACTCATCGCCGCCGGCATGAACTCCATGATGAACGACAAGTACTACGGCCAGTGGCTGGTGCTGAACAAGCCCTTCCGCCGAATCGAGGACTTGGCCAGCCAAGCCGACATCCTGGAGAAGGTCCCGTCACACTACCGGCAGTTTGCGCTGGCCTTGCATCACGCGCCGGAGTTCTGGGGCGACGATGCGGCCATCAAGGCACAGATGGAGCTGGAGGCGCAGTCTCGGGCACACATCCGGACCATAGTCGACAAAGTGCACGCTCAGCGCCACCTCGTGAGGCGCTACCTGGCAGGGGAAATAGAGCAAGGTGCAGAGGACCAAGAGATGGAGGCAGAGGAGGATGAAGATCGAACCGCACGGCCTGCAGACGCAAGAAGCTCTCATGCACGCCTGACGCACTCCCAGCAGCGGCTGAAGGCGCAAATAGAGGAGAGGCTGGAGACGGCCTTGGCCGCCAGCCAAGCAGTCACGGATGAAGACTACGAAGACGCGGTGGCCGCGGCGAGAAGCAAATGCATGCTGTTTGCAGAGGGTCCCCCGGGGACGGGCAAGACCTTCGCGGTGCACGAGCAGATCCGTCGCTATGTGGCCAAGGGAGCACGTGTCCTCTTCGTGTTGCCGACGGGGCAGCTCGCAGCCGCCATGCGTGCCAAGCACCCGGACGTGGACGTTGACACTTTCCACGGCGGCCTACTGTTCCACAAGGACCTCTCCGAGGCCATGGGCATTCTGACCCAGTACGACCTCGTGATCCTCGACGAAGTCTCCATGCTCACGGCCACGCAGTTCGAGAGGGTCCTCGAAATGTGGCGGGCAGCGGACCGGCTCCCGTGCGTCGTGATGCTTGGGGATTTTTGGCAGCTGCCCATCGTGGACAGGACCGAGGAAAGATGCGACGCCAGTGCCTTCTGGCTAGCCAATGTGAGCGTCGTCCATTTCCACGAGCAGGTCCGCTGCAAGGATCCGCACTTACAGTGGAAGCTCGACTGCCTGCGAACTGCCGTCCCCAGCAAGCAGCAGTTGAAGAAGATCCTCCGTCGCAGGCGTGCCTGGCAGACATCGGAGCCCACCGCATGGGATGTCCTGACACTGTTGCGCGAGAAACCCGATACCACGGTGGTCACATGCACGCGTGGCGCCTGTGCCCTCTTCAACAACCTGGCTGCGAGGGTCCTCTTCCACGACAGGCATAAGACGTCGCTGGGCACGATTCCCATGGACTATGAAGCCAACGAGGATAACTTCACGCAGCATGGGAAGTTGCGGGAGGGCGAGCTGTCACCGAGTCAGACCGACGTCTTCCAGGGTGAGCGTATCTTCCTGACGCGAAACTTGGACAAGGAAAACGACTTCGTGAACGGCATGAGCGCCATCGTCGAAGACTACGATCCGACCAGCAAGTGCCTCCATGTCATCACCGCGACGAACAAGTCCTTGGCTGTGCACCTGTGTACCGAGGAGATCGAAGGCCACGGGCACGTCACAGCGTTTCCGGTGCGGCTGGGCTACGCCTGCACCATCCCCAAAGTGCAGGGCGCCACCCTGCCTCATGTGACCGTTTGGTTGGACCGGCCGCTGTGCCGCGCCGCGGCCTATGTGGCAATGTCGCGAGTGGAACACGACGACAACTACATCATTGCTGGCAAAGTCACCGTCGAGCACTTCATTCCAGCGCAGTAAGCTGCAGGTTTCACTTCTGCGAGCCCTGCATGGCTCGGTCGTGTAGTGTTGGAAAACCGAGCCTACTGAAGGCAGCCTAGTCGAGAATTCCTTCGCAAGTGATGTCGAGGATAGAACAGCCGCGACCTGGCGATTGGATACGAGATCAATAGTCGCAGAATCCGCAAAAAAGATGTGACGGGACCCTTCGAATTTCGATGTGCTGCAGAACTGCCACAGCTTCCATGATCAGCTCATTCTCATATGCAAAAAGGCACAATGATGCAGCGTAGTTGCTCTGTCAAACCTGCTCACCCGCATCCTTCGCAATGGCATGGCCTCGCGGACGTCGCTGGGAGGACTTCGAAAATGATGGGACTTGTCAGACATCCACCGAGGGCTGCTAGGTGCACGAGGGCGTGCTCCGAATGGTGCGCCACAAGTGGCAGGTGGCGCAAGCGACAAAGGCCCCACATTAAAATTCAAAAAATAAATCCTAGAACCTAGGCACTTGAATAAACCTTTAATCCTAAGTACTACAGCCTCTAAACCTAAATCCTAGATCCTATATCCTAAAATCCTAGTACTTGAATCTGATATCCTAGATCCCAACCCCAAAACTGCAAAGTAACAAGGTCAGCGAGGGCCTTGCGCCCGTCGTTTCCAAGAAGTTGAAAAGTATCCACGAACACATCCATGGCGCGTTATATTTTCTGCTTCTTCTCCGGCTCCTTCGTGCTTCCTGTGCCTAGTATCTTGACAATCCTCACGAACTTGCATTTTTAAAGAAAGCGGCATTGCTTAAAAATTAACGGGCGAGGCTTTACCCCCAGCTCGCCTTTGGACGCGGGTGTTGGGAAAAGCCCCCCTTGATAGGGGGGTTGGGGGGTAGAAACCCTAAACCCTAATAGAGTATAGTTTGGGTGGCCGGGGTGGGTTTACAAGCAACGCGAGCGCGCGGCCCGGGGTGCTTCACACCCGAGCGCGCGACTTCGCTTGCCACACCCTAAACCCTAAAATCTAAACCCTAAATCCTAAACCCTAAAACCTAAACCCTAAATCCTAACCCTGAACCCTAAACCCTGAACCGTGGCATTGCCTGTCTGAACCCTTGAGGCGAAAGTGGATCTTTTCCACTAGCACACAGCTGTGCCCTGAAGCCAAATCTGGGTGCTGCTTGGAAAGGAGGAGCTCGACATCTGAAGCTTACCTCAAGGACGAAATGACCCTTAAAAGTAGGGGCCCTATATCCATATACTATGAATCCCTATATGATTATATGGTATATGAGCCTTAAACGTCCATTTCGTCCTTAAGGTAGTTCATCATTACGCGAACGTGCGTGCAAAGTTGTCGACAGACAGTCTCGCTGAAGCGGACAGAAATTCAAAGTCTCTGAAGCCTGCTGTTAAAAGTACTTCGCCAGGTGGGGCGACCTGTCACCAAGCCAAAGCATAGCGCTGACGCAGGACGGCAGCTTTGCGCCGATTGTGGACGCGAAAAACTTCCACTTCTGGTGCCCAAATACAGCCATTTAGGGCAATTTAGGGTTGTAGATTTCGGGCTTCAAGCTTGCATAGCTAGTTGGGCCATGCTTTAGGGTTAAGGCGGGTGTCAAGGATGATGTAGAGTTCAAGTATGAAGCACGTGAACAAAACATTATATGCCCCATCTCACCTTGCACACGGACCCGACACTCCCTTCCACCATCACCCACCTGGGCTACGCGGCTACACGCTGGCTCCAATTCTTGCGATTTGAACAGCGCTCTTTACACCTGGACCCCAAACCCCAAAACCCCTGCCTCAAAATCTACAAGCCATAAAAGTGCATCGTAAACCCTAAAGAATCCCATAACTAAATCACCCGAAATCCAAGGACCCATGCCCCAACGAAACTTGAGCTTGGGAGCCTCCAGGCAAGCCCGGATGGCATCGTACATGCCTACCTGGCAGACACGGTTTCGGGTGTTTAAAGCTCATCGGACCTAGAGCCTCGCATGGGACCTATTCCTGGGCTTAGGGTTTAGGCTTCAGGGTTCCAGTTTAAGTGTTATATAGGGCCTGCATAATGCCAATATTATTACTGGGGTTTTCTTGTTGATGCTTTTACTATACGTACTATGAACTGACTATCTATGAATTTCCCCGAAAACGACACTTGTTCGTCATCCAGCACTAAGCCATCTCTGACCCCACCCTTGAAATCCCACAAACAGTCGGTAGAGATGGTGAGACTGCCGGCTTTGATCTCCAAGTGGCTCCGACTGTGACGTTTGCCCGTTCTATTTACAAAACAACCAGGACGACAAGGATAGGACAGCCAAATGCATCGCTGTTGTGGTGGCGAAGCCACTTGGTAGCCTGCCCTAAACCCGAAACCCTCAACCTTAAACCCTGAACCCAAACCTTTAAGACGGCAAGCGAAAGGAAGCGGATCGGTTCGGATCGGGCATACGAGTCTTTGGAAACGGCCCACAAATTGCAGGGTTGCTCCATGTCCGAATGATGGCCACATAGTTCTCTAAATTCGGGTCCTTTTCATAAGGTGCCGTAGTAATTTGAGGGACTTTAGAGAACTACCAACATCAATAAACCCTGCTGGCGCTACTGATAACCTTTGGGCCGCCAATTTGGGCCATTGGGCTTTCACAGAGGGCTTGAATAACTGAGTTGTCCTTTAAGCCCTTTGAAAACTATTTACTATTATGGTTCTCTACAAAACAGTAGGGGAAATTAAAAAAGGATCCCAAAGGACAACCCAGATAATTAGAACAAGGCTTGGGGTGTATTAGGCTGTCAGTACATATGGCATGTACGACACAACTGTGCATTGTGTACGGCTACCCCACGGAAGAGCAGCACTCCGCTGTGGATCTTGCGACTCGACGACTGCAAAAAGATGCAACCATCGTCTCGTTGGCCAGTTCGCTTGGGTTGGTCACAAAAGGGTTTAGGGTTTTAGGGTTTGGGGTTTTAGGGTTTAGGGTTTAGGGTTTTAGGGTTTAGGGTTTAGGGTTCTTCATCCTGAAGCCGTGTCAGGAATTTCTTGCCCGATCCACCAGCGGCCACCAACAAAAAGCATCTCTGATTCTGTCATGCGTTAGAAGGGGCCCCCACCCTGTAATTAATAGTGACTATAAGGATTATATTTGGGCCCTATTGTATTCCTATTATACCCCTATTACAGGGTGGGGGCCCCTTCTAAGTCATGCGGGTCGTCCTGCCCTGTCAGCGAAGCAACTAAAAATTCCAAGTGTTGAAGTCTCGCCACAAGTGGGAGTTTCCGAAAATTAGGGGTGCCTTATTTGGGGGTCCTTATAATCAGGATCCTACTATCTAGGGTACTATATTAGGGTCCCCCATTTTCGGAAACTCCCAAGTCAGCTGAGGTTGCTTCCTGAAGGATGACCAATGCACCGACCCTGTCAAATCATACTGTTATGTTGCTGGTTATTCTGTGATTTGGCTGTTTATGCAGATCTTAGGTCAACCCTGAACCTGGCACAGGAAATCCCCAGAATACTCTGATAAAACAAAAACAAGACCTACACATGAAGGTTGCAGGGACACCAATACAGGGTAGTTAGGGGGCGCCTGGTGAACCCTGGGCACTGATCTAGACCCCTGAGCCTACTTTTAGAATCCCTGCTACAATCCCCAAACACAAACCCTATAACCTGGAGTCGAAGGGCGGGGCCCTAAACTCTAAACCCAAAACCCTAAACCCTAAACCCAAAACCCTAAACCCTAAACTAAAACCCTAAACCAAAACCCTAAACCCTAAACCCTAAACCCACCATACTATAGGGGCCTAAATGATTACCATGCGGGCGGGGGGGGGGGGGGGAAGGGGGGCGACACCCCCGCACTAAAGCTGACGTATCCAGGTCATCGGGGTTTAGGGTTTAGGGTTTAGGGTTTAAGGTTTAAGGTTTAGGGTTTAAGGTTGAGGGTTTAGGGTTTAGGGTTTAAGGTTTAGGGTTTAGGGTTTAAGGTTTAGGGTTTAGGGTTTAGGGTTTAAGGTTTAGGGTTTAGGGTTTAAGGTTTAGGGTTTAGGGTTTAGGGTTTAGGGTGCAGTAACCAGGATGAAAAATTCACACTTTTATGTCACAATGGTTTCTTTAGAAAACAAGTCCCGAAACAAGTATGAAAGTATGGTTCTCCAGGATACATTTTGCTTGGAGTTTAGGCTTAGGTGTGGGGAAACTTTATAAGAGTTTCGGATGCGATGCGGGTTCCTGTACGGTTACTATATGCAAGCATAACGCAAGGTTTAAGAGTTTAGGGCTTATGTTTCGAGTAAAGGGTAAAGCGGGCTTTCAGTTGGGATTTAGGGTGTAGGAGTTTAGAACTCAGCACGTGGGAATATGCAGCAGGCAAGGAATGGGGGTATAGTGGCAATGCGTTTGATGTTTTTGAAAAAGGGATTTAGGTAGTGCTTTTTAACTCTTTGGCCTGCGGGAGTCTGTGAACGTTTGACTTCAGCCGTAAAGATCAACTGGCGAAGTCCTGTGGGGTTGGAACTTCTTACCAACAAGATCCCCCTATTGGCCCGGTACTGGGATTTGAAGTAGGAGACAATGGTATAAACTGTTACGTCAAAAACGGTTCCCTTCAGGAACAGGTACCAATGAAGCTATGAAAGGTGCTCCACAACCCAGTGTCCAAACCACAGCAAAACACATCCTTCTGACCATTATGGCCCCGTCTTGAACCTTTATATTATGCGTTTCCAGGAACTCTACCCTCACACATGAGGGCCCTTTTATGGCGTTTTAGATCCTTGGAAGTTTAGGGCACACGCAGAGCCCAATGCCAACAAATTACCCCTCAATTCATCAAGAAAGCTTAAATCATGATATGAAGCCTTGTGTGACTAAAGGTATCCCTTAATAAGGAGTATTCATTCAACCCTATAAAAACCCTAGTAGAGCCCTTTAGAGACAGCTGAAAGGAACCCTAACTTTCAGGTATGCTCCTTAAATAAGGGGCGCTGTATGGAAACCCTAAACCCTAAACACCGAAACCCTCTGGGAAGTTATGGGGGAAGGACCTTCTCCAGCGCAAGGCGGGAGTCACGGCCCTTCATCTCGAGGATCAGAACCTGCCCGGGTAGTTGAAGACTCATGGGACATAGAAAGTAAAGTTATAAGTAGGTTATAAGAAGGAGAACTCCGCTAAAGGGACTTATAACCCCAATTATAACCTATCTTACTAAGTCCCATGATCCTCTAAGTAGGCTTTATGAAGTAAAGGCCTTAGAGCTTAGGGTTCAGGGTTTAGGATTATGGGGAGTTTCTACAAGGGGTTTATAAGAGTTTAGCGCAGGGGTTTTGATGATGACAATAGGTTTTTAGGTATGTTATAGCAAACTTATAGGACCATAAGAGGGTACTATTACTAGTTATGCCAACCACAATAGTAGGACAAAGGCTGCAGGATTGGCTTTACTTACGATTTGAGGGTCGGGGTTTCGAAACAAGGGCTCAGGTAAGTGTCAATGCTCCACCTAACACCGGGTTTTTCACAACAAAATCATGAGCAGGAGTCCTGTCTGCATTCCCTTGCATGGCTCTGTGTAGTGCGTAGTCTATTGTTCAGTGTAAAGTACACAGGCAAAAATGGGTTCTGTAGGGTGAACCAGAATATAGTCATATTAAGAAACCCTAAGGCAGGGTTTGCTACTTAGCCGGCTTCTAAACCCTAAGCCCCAAACCCCTTCCTGAACCTTTTAAAAAAGCTCACAAAGGCCCCTAAATCCTCATAACCTACACCTTGACAGTAAACCCCATAAAGTTGGAAACCGGATTAAGGCCCAATGGAGCTGGGATTTCCTTTACATTGCTCTTAAGGATTGAGGCTATTGGGTTTCCAACTCTTGGGCTTCTACTGTAAACCCTATATCCTCTAAAAGGAGCCCTTAGAAGGAACCTCAAGGGCTTGGTTCCGGGGTTCAGGATTTCGGTTTCGGGTTTCGGGTTCCGTTAAGGGTTGTGCTGAGGCTTGTTGCAGGGTTCCTTTGCCCGTATCTATGAGGTTTAAGGTATATCCTTCGGGTTCAAGTGCCCAAATAATCGTATTACGCCCTCCCAAATCCTAACCTACAATACCGTTATCCAAAGCCCCTAAGCCTAAGTACCTAATCATTACCAAGAACCACCAAAACCTAGCTTTTTCTACGGCCCCTAGAAAAATCCATATTCGGATCTATAGTAGGAACCTGCAAAGTGGTAGATTATGGTAGTTTGAGGTAGGTCCTTTGGACCCCAATGGTTTACTTGGAGGGTCAGCGGATGTAGTACTTAGTAAGTAGGTAGAAAGTAGACTTATAAGTACCGCAAAGGTGACGCTAATGGGGCTTATGATACGTATAAGTCTAAAACAAAACAACTACCTACTAAGTCCCTGACCTTTGCTTGTAGAACCCTTCTAGATGCATTTAAGGAGCTCTACTTACTAAGTCCCCCGACCCTCCAACTAGGTTCTGGCGACCCTAACCCCTGAACCCTAAACCCCCAAACCCTAACCCTCAAACCCTAAATCCGAAGCCCTAAACCCCAAACCCTAAGCCCTAAGCCCTAAAAACCCTAAATCCGAAGCCCTAAGCCCTAAAAACCCTAAATCCGAAGCCCTAAACCCTAAAAACCCTAAACCTCCAGCCTTCAGAAGCGCAAGCTTCGCCTCCAGGTACTCGGCCTGCTTTCACTGTTTACTCACGGGCTCATGGGACTTAGTAAGGAAGGTTTAGGGTTCCTTTTAAGGGTGCTATGGGGTTCTATAGTAGGGTTCCCTTTAAGGGTTTCGGGGTTAGGGTCTGCTGAAAGGCTCATGGGACTTCGTAAGTAAGGCTATAAGTAGCTTATAAGTAGGGTAACCCCACTGAGGGGACTTATAACCCCAACTATAACCTACTTACTAAGTCCCATGATCCTCTAAATAGGCTTTACCTGGACCGCCCAACTACCCTCTGTTATGCCAGGGCACTGGGGGGGGGTCCTGTAGGGTGCAGGGTTCAGGTCTTCGAGGGTTTAGGGTGTAAGGCCCAGCATTGGGGTGTAGGGTTTGATTAGAATGAGTGTGTCGGGCCTGGCGGTTTAGGGGGGGAATGTTCTACAATATAGAGGCCTGGCTAGCTAGACTAGCGTTTTGGAAGGTTTGTGCTGACTGCGTAATTATGCATTCAAGCCTTGTCGCAGCTTCAGGTGTTGGGTGGAAGCCTTCCTCAAGCACGACAGGGCTGTCGTGCACTGAACCTAACTGCAGTTACACTTGAAAGGGTGTTGCTCTTCGGCTTTCGGACCCGCAGATTTTGGATTAGACGTGCGGCTCTGATGAGTGAAAATGAGCCACCCAACATGGAGAGAGTCCAGGGTTTAAGTGGGTCGGGTTCAGGATTCCAGGTTTGGGATGTAAGATTCAGATCAAAACCTGCTCGCCAACTAACTACAAACAACTAAACCCTAACCCATAGTGGACACCCGAAGGAGCTGGGTGTTGAAGTAGCCAGGGGGAACAATGCTAGAAAAAAGCTATAGGCTTGTATTTCAAAATAGTTAGTTCCGTTAAGGACCAAATCAAAAAGACAAGTATTTAAGTTCTAGACTAGTGATTCGTAATTAGTTCTTCTAAGGAACAGGTCAAGAGCAAGTATTCAAAGTGTGATATCCAGAACTATACTGAACTTAGAACCCTACCAAAAAAAATATATATATATATATATATATAATTTTGTGGTTTTTTAGGGATTATCATAACCCAAAATTGAAAATTATTCCTAAGTACCCCTAAGCAGAACCCAGGGAAGAGCTCCGGGGGAGTCTGCAAGCCTTGTTGCTTTGAAGCGACTCCAGTGCCTGTCAGGCCCCGTGTAGGGGTTAAGGGCTTAGGGTTTAGGGGTTTAGGGTTTAGGGGTTTAGGGGTTTAGGGTTTAGGGGGTTTGGGGTTTAGGGGCACACAAGCGCTGCTTTGGGTTTATGGGTTTCGGGTTTAGGTGTGCTTTTACGTACTTGTCGGGTATCATGAGGAACTAAAGGTTAACCTTTTTGGTTATATAGGGATTATATAGGGACTATACTACCCCAAAAAAGTTAAAGTTTGCCTACTCTACTGCTAGGTTTTAGGGTTCATGGATTCCACACGGTTTTATGAAGGTTCATGCGGTTTAGGGCTTAAAGGCAATTTCAAGGTTAAGGATCGCAGGGTCTTTAAGGCCAAGGGCCTTTGAGGGCTAGGGAAAGGTTCCGGTGTAGACCGGCCATATTGAAAATCTATGGCTCCAACTGCCTCCGATTCGCGAATGTAAGGAGCATGTGGGACGATTACTTACATTTGGTTATTGGTAGGGAATGGAAGAATGGTAGTAATAGTAGTTATAGTTGTACTCCATTCCTCCATTCCCTACTAACCAGAAGTAAAATTAGAGACTGCCGGGGTTCGACTTCAGGGCAGCAGGGCTTGGGGCACTGTGCGGCGCAGGTCCAGGGTGAGAACGTCAGCGCTGGCATCGTTACCTAAAGGCTCAGGGGACTTAGTAGTATAAGTAGGGTTTTAAGTAGGTTATACTTCGGATAACCCCACTCAGGGGACTTATAACCCCAATTAAAACCTACTAAGTCCCACGATCCTCTAAGTAGGTTGGCTGAGTTGAGGCACAAGATTTCCATCAAGTGTCACAGGTCAGGGTTGTTTGGCGAACGGGTTGGGACTTAAGGTCAAGGGACTTCGGGTTTACGGTTCAGGTTTTGGGGCATAGGCTGCTAAAGTTGACATTGAATCCTTATGGGAGGGGGCTCCAGGGGTAGAGGACCTACTAATCCCAAGTTCTCTCTAGTGCTCCCTAAGGTTCCCTAAGGATCCCTTGTACCCTCCCCCCTTGAACCACCCTCCCTTAAGGACCCTATAATGACACGCTCCGCGGGAGGTCTTTCTCTTTTTTCAATCTGCACCGATTTCAGCAGACAGAAAATCGATCTGACACACTTGGCTCACCTTGTATGAGCCGAAGCAGGGAAGCAGTCGGTAGATAGAAGCCCTGGAGGTAGTACAAAGCCGTACTATAAGCCATCTCTAAAAACCTTACGAAGCTTTCATCGAAATCCCGAGGGGCCCTCCTACGAACCCCAAACCCCCCATATAGGAAACTTTACGAAACTAATATAGAAACCCCAGAATGGCCGAAAAGTCCAGAAAATCAGTCGGAGCTCGAGGAATCCGACTCCTCCCAAACCTGGGCTCTTTGCTGCGGTTTAGGGTATAGGGCTTACTTACCTTTGGTTAGTAGGGAATGGAGGAATGGGGTACAATTATAACTACTATTACTACCATTCTTCCATTCGCTACTAGCCAAGGGTAAGCTCTCTGCTGCGGTGTGGGGTTTTAGGGTTTAGGGCCGCCCGAGTGCTCTTTTTTGTGGTCCTTGATAATAGTGGGTATTTCGGGTATAACAAAGAGTAGCTGGGGGGGTCTAGGTAGGGCGCGGGGTTTAGGGTTTCAGGCTTGAGGTTTAAACTGCAATAAATGCTGAATCCACAAATAAGTTTTAGGGTGCAATATAGGAACCTGATCAAGAATCGCTGGGGCTTTATTAGGGTCCCTTGTACGAGTTCGAATATCTTGGTGTCATAGGACAGGATATCTTAGTCAGATTCCTACATTAGGGCTTACACTAAAACGAAATACCTCATCCCTAAACCTGTTGATCAAAAGCATGTCCAAAACAGCCTAGACACAGGCAGCTTGTGCTCCTTTCCTTTGTCCAAGGCTTTGTGGGTCTTCGACTCAGTTTTCTCGGCAGCCTGCGACATCCAACGTTTGGGTTCTCGACTCAGTACTTAAAGACTCATGGGACTTAGTAAGTATGGTTATCAGTAGTTATCAGTAGGTTATAATTAGGATAACCCCACTTAAGGGACTTATAACCTCAATTATAACCTACTTACTAAGTCCCATGATCCTTTAAGTTAAGTAAGGGTTCCGGTTCAGGGGTGTCGGCTTTAGGCTTTGGGGGTTCAGGGTTCAGGGCTTTAGGGGTTCACGGTGTCGAGGTTGTTTGCTCAAGACCGAAGACTCTTGCAAACTCACCTGCCACTTGCCCCTACATCCAACAGCATGCAATGAGCTGCATAAGTAAAAACGGTGACACCGCTTGCAACATCAAGATCGCTGCAGTCATGCTTGTTGCGCTAGTGTCCTCAAAAGCTTGAAGTCCAAAATCTTCGTGCGCCTTGACGATATGTTCCAACCCAGAAGGGTGATGCTTGCACTTGTCAGCCAGGAGGTCGATGATTTCCTCTGCGCAGAAGCGCGCACACACAAGGCGCAACTCTGCTCTTGAGTCTATCAGCTTACTAGAGGGGCCTACATAATTAGCTGAACTATTTTGGTGTTCCTTATCGTAGTCTTTAGGGTTTCAGACTTTGTGGGTCTAACTCCGCAATCAAGTGCCATGTGCGTGCGCCTGTCACGATTCGACAGCATGCGTGCTGATAGACCCCCAGTTCTCTCAGCAAGCTTGAAGCCATGTATACATTTGTACTATGCATGTGTATCTATATACATACAGGTGTTATATGTGCATATAGTATGCACATACCAACCAACCAACATACATACATACAGACAGACAGACATACATGCATACACACATACATACACATCTATATAGGGTCTGGAATTAGTTTGGGATTTTTTTTTTTGGCATCTTTTTTTTTGTGGTTTGCTTGGCCGTGTTGCATTGCCTCAAAATACACCAATTCCTGAATTTCCCAAGGGAAAACATTATTTTCCTATGGATTTTCTTTCATTTCCTTAGGATCTGATTGGTTTTTCCTCGGGGAAACACGATTTTCCTACGGATTCCGTGGTATTTCCTGAAATTTTCCCTGGTTTTTCCTAGGACAAACACCATTTTTCTATTACCTATTGCATTCGTGTCATTTCTTCAGGTTTTCAGAAGGAAAACATACGTTATCTTTGGTTGTTCCTCGGGAAAATCAAATTTTCGTTGCAATTTCGCATTTAGGACGGAATTCGTGTTGTAGCTGTTGCTGGTATTCCGCTTCATCACCTATCTTACACACACCCCCTCATTTGGCGATTCTGGTTAGCGGGGGGGTTGGGGGGGGGCGCAGCCCCCCCCATTTCCTTAGGATCTGATTGGTTTTTCCTTGGGGAAACACGATTTTCCTACGGATTCCGTGGTATTTCCTGAAATTTTCCCTGGTTTTTCCTAGGACAAACACCATTTTTCTATTACCTATGGCATTCGTGTCATTTCTTCAGGTTTTCAGAAGGAAAACATACGTTATCTTTGGTTGTTCCTCGGGAAAATCAAATTTTCGTTACAATTTCGCATTTAGGACGGAATTCGTGTTGTAGCTGTTGCTGGTATTCCGCTTCATCACCTATCTTAAACACACCCCCTCATTTGGCGATTCTGGTTAGCGGGGGGGTTGGGGGGGGGCCCCCCCCCATTTGCAGACACAACGCTCACATGATGGGTTTCGAAAACACTGTTTGAATCAAGCTTGCACGGCTCGAAAAGCGCGGCGGTGGGTCTTTCGTTCTTCCGTGCCTGTTCGTGTCTCTTCTTCCGTCAGCATTCTATAACATAATATAACATAGTAAACCATAAGAACGACATAAGATGGTTCGACATCACAAAAACCGTGTGACATTTTCTGACATAACAGAACCTTGCTTCTTATAGCATCTAATAAACATAACAAAAGACGACAATACAATATAACAGAAGATAACATAGAACAAAACAACATCTTAGTTTATAGTGTAGTACATTGTAACATAGTACAATATTGTTTGTATATATAGAACATAATATTTGGTATATTATATAACATCAGGTTACATTATGCTAAATATTTTAGGGTCCATTACGATATTATTGCATATTCGATTGGACTATGTAGTATCCTATTGCTTGTATCTTTGTTTCTGTGATTCTTTCATGTTCTTTCTCTTTCGTATTTTCCAACTTTGCCTGTTTATTCTGGATTTATTTCTTTCTTTCGCTCGTTCATTTCTTTTATTTCTTTCTGGTGTTCTTTCTTTATTCATTTCATACTCCCTTCCTTCCTTTCTTTCTTGCTTTCTTTTTCATTTATTTCGTTTTTTTCTCGTCCTTTCTTTCTTTCGTCCTGCCTTCGTTCCTTTCTTTCTTTTCAGATACAGCAATTCTTGAATTTTTCCAAGGGAGAACACTGTTTTCCTATGGACTCTCTTTCATTTCCTAAGGATTTGCTTGGTTTCTCCTCTGGAAGACATGGTTTTCCTACGGATTCCGTTGTGTTTTCCAAGTTTTCCTTAGTTTTTCCAAGGAAAAACACCATTTTTCTATTACTTATGGCATTCGTGTCATTTCTTCAGGTTTTCAGAAGGAAAACATACGTTATCTTTGGTTGTTCCTCGGGAAAATCAAATTTTCGTTACAATTTCACATTTAGGACGGAATTCGTGTTGTAGCTGTTGCTGGTATTCCGCTTCATCACCTATCTTAAACACACCCCCTCATTTGGCGATTCTGGTTAGCGGGGGGGTTGGGGGGGGCGCAGCCCCCCCCCATTTGCAGACACAACGCTCACATGATGGGTTTCGAAAACACTATTTGAATCAAGCTTGCACGGCTCGAAAAGCGCGGCGGTGGGTCTTTCGTTCTTCCGTGCCTGTTCGTGTCTCGTCTTCCGTTAGCACTCTATAACATAATATAACATAGTAAACCATAAGAACGACATAAGATGGTTCGACATCACAAAAATAGTGTGACATTTTCTGACATAACAGAACCTTGCTTCCTATAGCATATAATAACATAATAAAAGACGACGATACAACATAACAGAAGATAACATAAAACAAAACAACATCTTAGTTAATTTATGTCATTTCGTCTTTCTTTATTTCTCCATTTTTGTTCATTCGTTATGTCTGTATTATTTGCTTTTCTTTGTTTCTAACTCTCGTTCGTCCTTTCCTTGTGTTTTCTTTTTTCTTTCCTTATAGCTTTCTTTATTTATCTATTTGTGTATTTTTGATTTCTTTCTTTCCTTATAACTATGCTTTATGTATTTCGTTCTTTCTTGCTTTCTTGCTTTCTTCCGCTCTTTCTTTGTTTCGTTCTTTCTTTCTTCATGTTTCCTTCTCTCTCTCTCTCTGTCTTTCTTTCTTTCCTTCTTTCGTTCTTTCTTTCTTGTTTTTTCTCTCTCTCTCTCTCTCTCTTTCTGTGTCTTCTTTCCTCCGTTACCCCCCCCCCCTCCTTTCGTGGATACCTGTTTAATTTTTTTGTGATCCTTATTTAATTTCTTTTTGATCCTTATTTTATTTTTTTGATCCTTATTTAATTTGTTTTTAACCCCTATGACGTGGTTGTGGTTGTGGCTGTGGCAGAGGACTAGGGGACCGCATGCACCAGGGGACCAGGAGACCACGGGACCAGAGGACCAGCAGACCAGGGGACCACAGGACCAAGGACCAGAGGACTAGGGGACCGCGAGCAGAGGACCAGCCAAGAAGCCGAAAAGCCAAGAAGCCAGAAGCCAAGAAGCCAGGGAAGCCGAGAAGCATATATATATATATATATATGTGGCAGGAACCTTTACGTATAATGTGACATGTCCCTTGTGCTATACTACAGGAAGGGCGTACATGAGAGCATACAGTACGCACCCACGCACACACACACACACACACACACCCACGCACGCACGCACGCACGCACGCACGCACGCACGCACACACACACACACACTGGCAAATATCCTCGCATGATAGCCCACATACCATGTTCAAGGAGAACATGTACAGATTGTGGCGCTCAGTCAGTGGCTGGAAAGCCTTCCATCAGGACGACAGCATTTTGCAGGCTTGATTCGGAACACATTGTTTGAGATCCGCACTTGCGAACGCCCTAACATGTAACACATAGAAATTCATAGAACCATGTTACGCACAGCATGCCGGGCGAGAGCTGCGCGGAGACTATGTGCTTCCTGTGATGTGCAGCCAGGGGCTACAGAACGTTCAACAAGGAGGAAAACCAACCCTGATTATGGTAGCTCGCTGCGCAGCACCGTGCTTGCGCTTAGAATAAGCCGGATGAATCCGCATTATTCGTGGACTGTGTTGTTCAGTCGGTGGCTACACAATGACAGAGCTCCCCTAGCTTCCAAGAAGGCAAGTCCTTTACCTCATCCTCGACAAAAAGAAACCAAGAGCTTCGTCCAAGTTCATGAGACAGAAGAGAGCTCCATCTCACAAAAGCAGACAGGCCCTGCCAAACTATCGAGAAGGAAGAGAGCTCCATCTCACAAAAGCAGACAGGCCCTGCCAAACTATCGAGAAAGAAGAGAGCTCCGTTTACCGCTCAGTCGGCAAGAAGAGACCTCTTTTCTGTCTAGATAAAGGAGAGATCGAGATCCTGACTATCCCGTTTACTTATTCAAAAGAAGGACGGAAGAGAGCATACGTTCAAGACAGGGTGAAATGGCCCCCAAGCTCAAAAAGAGACATCTGGTTCTACCCCCAGCGTTCAAAATCAAAAGGTAAGTCCCCCACCTCATGTTCCAAAGCAAGAAAAGATTTCCCTCCAACCTACCTTGTAAGAGAGTTGCTGTCTACAAGAACTCTTTGACCTCTTGGTAAATCTCCGACTCCTCTGAAGCGAACTGAAGGGAGCTCGCTCCTAGCAAAACAAGACAAAGCCTCTCCAGTCTCAAACACGAACCTAGCTCTCCTCTACCTCGTCATGGGCAAAAGTTTCTCTATGCGTACAAGAAGAGATCTGCCGGAAGGTCTTCCACCGCAGCATCTCAAAGAAGCAGAGAGCCCATTCCAACTTCACGAGAAAGAAAAGAGCTCCGGCTGCCTTTTAATCGACAATAAGAGAGAGAAGAGCTCCTTGACGTCCCATGTTCCTTCCTTCAAGAGATAGAAGAAAGTTAACTTTCAAAAAGTGAGCACAGAGCTCCCTTGACCTTTGCAAGAAGAGTCCGGTCCTCCTCTCAATCTTCAACACAAAACGAGCAGCCCTCTACCTCGTCCTCTGGAACAAGGAAAGAGCCCAGCTAGTCTTGGCAACAGAAGATTTTTTTCTAGAAGAAACTTCCTGAACCTGTTGCTAAGTTTTCATTTTATCTGAAGGGGAATGAACGGCTCCCACTCCTAGCACGAGAGGACAGAGCTCCCCAAGCCTACAAAAAGAAGAAGAGAGCCTCCTCCAAGTTCATAAGAAAGAAGAGAGCTCCATCTCAGAAAAGCAGACAGGCCCTGCCAAACTATCTAGAGAGAAGAGAGCTCTTTTACCCCTCAGTCGGCAAGAAACCCCTCCTTTCTCTCTAGCAAAGGGAAAGATCGAGATCCTGACTACTCCGCTTACTTTTCAAACGAAATACGGAAGAGAACATACGCTCAAGAAAGGGTGCAGCTCTCCCCAGGCGACAATGGCTTCAAGAAGGGAAATCTCGTCCTCCCCCCAGCCTTCGAACAGGAAAGGTAAGTCTCCACCTCATGTTCCAAAGCAAGAAGAGAGTTTTCGATTCAAGAAGATTGAAAAGATTTCGCTCCTAGCACGAGAGGACAGAGCTGCCCTAGCTTCCAACAAGAAAAGTCCTCACCTCATCCTCCACAAGAGGTCACTGCGAGCTTCCTCCAATTTGCTGAGACATAAGGGAGCTCCATCGTAAAAAGACAGACAGGACCCTCCAAATCATCGAGAAAGAAGAGAGCTGCGTTTACCCTTCAGCCGCCAAGAAGAGACCTCCTCTCTTGGTAAAGGATAAGGATCTTGATTGTCCACTTGATTTCTTCAAAAGATGGAGGAGGGCATGCGCTCAAGAAGAGAGGGTGGAGCTCCCCTCAACCTGCAAACAAGGAAGCTTGGTCCGCCCCGCAATCTTCAAAAAGAAAGAGAGAACTCCTCCACCTCATGCTTTGAAACAGGAAGAGCGACCCCGACAAGTTATTCGTGGCAAGAGAAGAGAGCTCCATTAGCTCTTGGAAGTCGCCTCTCAGTCCTCGCTCCCAGCAAGAGAGGACAGAGCCCCCCCCCCCCGCTTTCAAAAACAACGTATGAATTCTCTACCTTATCATCGAACACAAGAAGAAAGCTCCCTCCAATTTCAGCAACTCAGACGAGAGGCCATTCTAACTTCTCGAGAAGGAAGAGAGCTTTGCCTACCTCTCTGTCGACAAGAAGAAAACTCTTTTCTCTCTTAGTCAGGGGCGAGAGCTCCTCACCACCCCCTCCTCCGCTTCAAGACATGGAGAAAGCTTACAATCAAGAAAGAAGGATGGAGCTCTTCCCAACTTCAAAAAAACTTGACAAGAGAAGTCTGGTCCTCCCCGGGGCCTTCAAAAGGAGATGAAGCCCTGTACCTGATCCTCTGGAAACCGGAAGAGAGCTCACTCCAAGTTATTCTTAGTACAAGATGCGAGCTTCTGTCTAGAGAGCTCCTTGACCTCTTGGTAAGTCTTCATCTTAATCTTAAGAAGACTGAAGACAGCTCGCTCCTGGTCCTAGTAAATAGATAGCAAGTATGGACAGGGCTCACCCAGTCTTCCACAAGAATTTATAAGTTCTCTACCTCATCCTGTACCAGAAGAGAGCTTCCTCCAACATAAATAGAAAGAAGAGGGCCCCATCTCAAAATAGCAGATAGGGCTCGCGAACTTCACGAGAAAGAAAATTTTTCTAGAAGAGACCTCCCTAACCTTTTTGGTAAACCTTCATTGTCTTTGAAGAAGACTGAAGGGCTCCCACTCCAAGCACGAAAGGATAGAGCTCCTCCAGCCTACAACAAGAAGAAGAGAGCTTCCTCCAAGTTCACGAGAAAGAGGAGAGCTCCAAATCCAAAATACAGACAGACCATGCCAAACCACCGAGAAAGAAGAGAGCTCCGTTTACCCATCAGTCGGCAACAAGAAACCTTCTTTCTCTCTTGGCAAGCGGAAGAAGACTATCTCCTCTCGCTCTTCAAACAAAAAATGGAAGGGAGCGTACGCTTCAAGAAGAAGGGATGAAGCTCCCCAGACCTTAATGGAGAACAAAGTGGTTCAATAGAACCGAACTTTCTTATCGAAACCTTCCGGAAAACTCGGCGCTATCGAACCGCTGTGTTCAGATCTGGAAAACGCAACCGTTCGATAGCGCAGATTTTCCTAAGGGAAACCATCTAGAAAATTTGGTGCTATTGAACCGCCCTTTACTGTCCTCATTGTCGGAAAACGCAGCGCTTCGATAGCACCAGGCTTGTGAAGGAAACTCTCCGGAAAATGCAGCCGTGCAATACGGCAACGGTGCGTGAAATGAATCACAACTTTCTGTTATTTCCTCGTCAACCGACAAGATTGAGGGAATTCATAAAGGGAAACAGAGGGATTTTTTTGTACAGCTGAGGGAAAATGTAAAGGGAAAATCAATGACGGTTTAGGGGAAACCGTAAGGGAAATCGACGACCCTTCAAGGGAAACTAGGGGAATTTTGATTGGATAACAAGGAAGCCAGCCAAACTCGAAAGGGAATCGGAAGGGAAATCCGAAAAGCGGTTTTCAGAAACGAACAAATAAGGGGAATTTCCCTTTAATTCGGCCTGAACCGGCGTCACAGGCCTGGATGGTGGGACGAGTGTCAATGCTTGGCAAGGCACAAAAAGGAAGGGGAGGGCAGAGGCAGTGAAGGGGGCATAGGCAGGGGCAGGGGCAGGGCAGGGCAAGGGCAGAGCCAGGGGCGGGCAGGGGCAGGGAAGGGGCGCAGGGGCAGGGGCAGGGGCAGGGCAAGGCAGCAGGGCACAGGGCAGAGGCAGGCAGGGGCGGGGCACGGGCAAAAGCAGGGGCAGGGCAGGGGAAGGGGCAGAGGGGCAAGGGGAGGGGGGGGCAGGTCGTTTCGAAACTTTCAAAACTTTTGAAACTATTGAAACTATTGAAACTTTTGAAACCCAGCCCACACCCTCATCCCGTACCTTTTGAAACTTTTAAAACTTTTGAAACCCTTAAATCTTTTGAAACTATTGAAACTATTGAAACCCAGCCCACCCTCATCCCGTACCTTTTGAAACTTTTAAAACTTTTGAAACTATTGAAACCCTGCCCTCCCTCTTTTGAAAGTTTTAATAGTTTCAATAGTTTCAATAAATTCAAAAGTTTTGAAAGGTACGGGATGAGGACCCAGCCCACCCTCATCCCGTACCTTTTGAAACTTTTAAAACTTTTGAAACTATTGAAACTTTTGAAACTATTGAAACCCAGCCCACCCTCATCCCGTACCTTTTGAAACTTTTGAAAATTTTGAAACTATTGAAACTATTGAAACCCTGCCCTCCCTCTTTTGAAAGTTTTAATAGTTTCAATAGTTTCAATAGTTTCAATAGTTTTGAAAGGTACGGGATGAGGGTGGGCCCGGTTTCACACCTTTCAATAGTTCTCGGGCGGGCTGCCTTTTGAAACTTCTAAAACTTTTGAAACTATTGAAACTTTTGAAACTATTGAAACTATTGAAACCCAGCCCACCCTCATCCTGTACCTTTTGAAACTTTAAAACTTTTGAAACTATTGAAACTTTTGAAACTATTGAAACTATTGAACCCCAGCCCACCCTCATCCCGTACCTTTTGAAACTTTTAAAACTGTTGAAACTATTGAAACTTTTGAAACTATTGAGACCCTGCCCTCTCTCTTTTGAGAGTTTTAATAGTTTCAATAGTTTCAATAGTTTCGAAAGTTTTGCAAGGTACGGGATGAGGGTGGGCCCGGTTTCAAAACTTTCAATAGTTCTCGGGCGGGCTGCCTTTCGAAACTTCTAAAACTATTGAAACTATTGAAACTTTTGAAACTATGGAAACTATTGAAACCCAGCCCACCCTCATCCCGTACCTTTTGAAACTTTGAAAACTTTTGAAACTATTGAAACTATTGAAACCCTGCCCTCCCTCTTTTGAAAGTTTTAATAGTTTCAATAGCTTCAATAGTTTTGAAAGGTACGGGATGAGGGTGGGCCCGGGTTCAAAACTTTCAATAGTTCTCGGGCGGGCTGCCTTCTTAAACTTCTGAAACTTTTGAAACTATTGAAACTGTTGAAACTATTGAAACCCAGCCCACCCTCATCCCGTACCTTTTGAAACTTTTAAAACTTTTGAAACTTTGAAACTATTGAAACCCTGCCCTCCCTCTGTTGAAAGTTTTAATAGTTTCAATAGTTTCAATAGTTTCAAAAGTTTTGAAAGGTACGGGATGAGGGTGGGCCGGGTTTCAACACTTTCAATAGTTCTCGGGCGGGCTGCCTTTTGAAACTTCTAAAACTTTTGAAACTTTTGAAACTATTGAAACCCCGCCCTCCCTCTTTTGAAAGTTTTAATAGTTTCAATAGTTTCAAAAGTTTTGAAAGGTACGGGATGAGGGTGGGCCGGGTTTCAACACTTTCAATAGTTCTCGGGCGGGCTGCCTTTTGAAACTTCTAAAACTTTTGAAACTATTCAATCTATTGAAACCTTGCCCTCCCTCTTTTGAAAAGTTTTAATAGTTTCAATAGTTTCAAAAGTATTGAAAGGTACGGGATGAGGGTGGGCCCGGTTTCACAACTTTCAATAGTTCTCGGGCGGGCTGCCTTTTGAAACTTCTAAAACTTTTGAAACTATTGAAACTTTTGAAACTATGGAAACTATTGAAACCCAGCCCACCCTCATCCCGTACCTTTTGAAACTTTTAAAACTTTTGAAACTATTGAAACTTTTGAAACTATTGAAACTATTGAATCCCAGCCCACCCTCATCCCGTACCTTTTGAAACTTTTAAAACTTTTGAAACTATTGAAACTATTGAAACTTTTGAAACCCTGCCCTCTCTCTTTTGAAAGTTTTAATAGTTTCAATAATTTCAAAAGTTTTGAAAGGTACGGGATGAGGGTGGGCCGGGTTTCAAAACTTTCAATAGTTCTCGGGCGGGCTGCCTTTCGAAACTTCTAAAACTATTGAAACTATTGAAACTTTTGAAACTATGGAAACTATTGAAACCCAGCCCACCCTCATCCCGTACCTTTTGAAACTTTTAAAACTTTGAAACTATTGAAACATTTGAAACTATTGAAACCCTGCCCTCTCTCTTTTGAAAGTTTTAATAGTTTCAATAGTTTCAATAGTTTCAAAAGTTTTGAAAGGTACGGGGTGAGGGTGGGCCCGGGTTCAAAACTTTCAATAGTTCTCGGGCGGGCTGCCTTCTTAAACTTCTGAAACTTTCGAAACTATTGAAACTTTTGAAACTATTGAAACCCAGCCCACCCTCATCCCGTACCTTTTGAAACTTTTAAAACCTTTGAAACTATTGAAACCCTGCCCTCCCTCTGTTGAAAGTTTTAATAGTTTCAATAGTTTCAATAGTTTCAAAAGTTTTGAAAGGTACGGGATGAGGGTGGGCCGGGTTTCAACACTTTCAATAGTTCTCGGGCGGGCTGCCTTTTGAAACTTCTAAAACTTTTGAAACTATTGAAACTTTTGAAACTATTGAAACCCCGCCCTCCCTCTTTTGAAAGTTTTAATAGTTTCAATAGTTTCAATAGTTTCAAAAGTTTTGAAAGGTACGGGGTGAGGGTGGGCCGGGTTTCAACACTTTCAATAGTTCTCGGGCGGGCTGCCTTTTGAAACTTCTAAAACTTTTGAAACTATTCAATCTATTGAAACCTTGCCCTCCCTCTTTTGAAAGTTTTAATAGTTTTAATAGTTTCAATAAAAAGTTTTGAAAGGTACGGGATGAGGGTGGGCCCGGTTTCACAACTTTCAATAGTTCTCGGGCGGGCTGCCTTTCGAAACTTCTAAAACTATTGAAACTATTGAAACTTTTGAAACTATGGAAACTATTGAAACCCAGCCCACCCTCATCCCGTACCTTGTGCAACTTTAAAACTTTTGAAACTATTGAAACTTTTGAAACTATTGAAACTATTGAATCCCAGCCCACCCTCATCCCGTACCTTTTGAAACTTTTAAAACTTTTGAAACTATTGAAACTATTGAAACTTTTGAAACTATTGAAACCCTGCCCTCTCTCTTTTGAAAGTTTTAATAGTTTCAATAGTTTCAAAAGTTTTGAAAGGTACGGGATGAGGGTGGGCCCGGTTTCAAAACTTTCAATAGTTCTCGGGCGGGCTGCCTTTCGAAACTTCTAAAACTATTGAAACTTTTGAAACTATGGAAACTATTGAAACCCAGCCCACCCTCATCCCGTACCTCTTGAAACTTTTAAAACTTTGAAACTATTGAAACATTTGAAACTATTGAAACCCTGCCCTCTCTCTTTTGAAAGTTTTAACAGTTTCAATAGTTTCAAAAGTTTTGAAGGGTACGGGACGAGGGTGGGCCCGGGTTCAAAACTTTCAATAGTTCTCGGGCGGGCTGCCTTCTTAAACTTCTGAAACTTTTGAAACTTTTGAAACTATTGAAACCCGGCCCACCCTCATCCCGTACCTTTTGAAACTTTTGAAACTATTGAAACTTTTGAAACTCTTGAAACCTTGCCCTCCCTCTTTCGAAAGTTTTAACAGTTTCAATAGTTTCAAAAGTTTTGAAGGGTACGGGACGAGGGTGGGCCCGGGTTCAAAACTTTCAATAGTTCTCGGGCGGGCTGCCTTCTTAAACTTCTGAAACTTTTGAAACTTTTGAAACTATTGAAACCCGGCCCACCCTCATCCCGTACCTTTTGAAACTTTTAAAACTTTTGAAACTATTGAAACTATTGAAACTTTTGAAACTATTCCCTCCCTCTTTTGAAAGTTTTAATAGTTTCAATAGTTTCAAAAGTTTTGAAAGGTACGGGGCGAGGGTGGGCCCGGATTCAAAACTTTCAATAGTTCTCGGGCGGGCTGTCTTCTTAAACTTCTAAAACTTTTGAAACTATTGAAACTTTTGAACTATTGAAACCCGGCCCACCCTCATCCCGTACCTTTTGAAACTTTTCAAGCTTTTGAAACTATTGAAACTATTGAAACTATTGAAACCCTGCCCTCCCTCTTTTGAAAGTTTTAATAGAACCAATAGTTCTCGGGCGGGCTGCCTTTTGAAACTTCTAAAACTTTTGAAACTATCGAAACCCTGCCCTCCCTCTTTTGAAAGTTTTAATACTGTAGTTTCAATAGTTTCAAAAGTTTTGCAAGGTACGGGATGAGGGTGGGCAGGGTTTCAAAACTTTCAATAGTTCTCGGGTTGAGGCCGAATTTTCAAAACTTTTGAAACTATTGAAACTTCTGAAACTAATGAAACCTTGCCCTCAAGAAAGAGAAGCGTCACATAATACATAAAGGTTTCTCTTACATATATATATATATATGTACATATACATATATATATATATACATTGTAGTCACTATATGCGGATATATATATATATATATATATATATATATACACTGTAGTCACTGTATGCGTGTATATATATATATATACATATACATATACATATACATATACATATACATATATATATATATATATATACATACACATACTTTGGTAGACATATCTCGAACTCGTTCATTGTCGCCGAAACCCTGTTCCCGAGACTCGAAATCCTAAGCCCCAAATCCTACACCCTAAACTCCTACATCCGCCAACAAAAAGGCCCAACCTCACCCACCCCTAAACCCTAGGCCCTAAATCCTAAAACCCTAAGCCCTAAACCCTGAACCCTAATCCCTAAACCCTGAACCCTAATCCCTAAACCCTGAACCCTCATCCCTAAACCCTAAGCCCGAAACCTTAAACCCTAGGCCCTAAACCCTAAACCCCTAAACCCTAAATTCCCACCCAGGCCTGCTTAGGCCGTACCCACCCTTTTTCTTAGGGTGCTTGGACCCAAACCCTAAACCCTAAGCCCTAAACTTTTAAACCCTAAACCCTTTCATCTGAGCTTCACCAGCGGCTCCCTGCTGGCCGCGGCGCTCTGCTTTGCACGCCTTTCCGGGTGTCTCGGGCTTCAGGTTTCCGGGTTTAGGGGTTCGGGGTTTAGCGCTTTAGGAAACTTTAGGGGTGTAGGGTTTAGGGTTGTATAGGGTTTAGGGTTTAGGGGTTTAGGGTTTAGGGGTTCGGGGTTTAGCGCTTTAGGAAACTTTAGGGGTTTTGGCGCTTTAGGGTTTAGGGGATAGGGGGGTTTCCGGCTTCGGGCCTGCACGTTAAGGGTTTGAAGTTTAGGAAAATGAAGCTGGGTCGGGTTTGGCGGGGCTCTGTCCTCCTCGATCGCAACGCCGTAGCGGCCTCCCAGATACTTCTTCCTCGACCCAGAGCAGGATACCCTAATGCAGGATCATTAGCGTCTGGGAGTGGCGAAGGGTTTAATACATGGAGCAGGGTCTCGCTACCTCGATACTGAGATCCTCATACTAACGGCAAGAAGATACACGCACCAATGCTGATGCACCCACCCACAGCAAAACCTACTCCAAACCCTGCTTGACATGGCAAATTCAACCTAAACTCAGCTCTTGCAGGCCTGACTTTTGGGAGTTTTGCTCATTACCTAGGGTGTAGGGTCGAGGCTTAAACCCTAAACAAACCCCCAAACCCTAAACCCCTAAACTCCAACCTCTGAACCATAAACCCCTCAACCCTAAACCCTAACTACATGAGTTTAGGATTTATGAGGGATGGCAGGGCCGGTAAGAAGTCTCCGCCCCAACACTACCTAGCTTTCCCGGCTCTCTATTTATCCGCATGTTTATCTATCTATCTACCGAGATACCCCACTAACTATATACCTCCCTATGTGCCTGCTTGTCTATTCTATCTATCTATCTACCTAGGTAGCTGGCCAGCTAGCGATCTAGATAGCTGGCTAGCCCTAAACCCTAAACCTCTCTCTCTTTCTCTCTGTCGCTGCAAATCTGCCAAGGTACTTCTTTTTGTCCTTCAACTCTACAAATCCGCCATGCTCGTTTTCAGGCACCGTCAGAAAATCGTGCCACGTGCCAAAGAAGCCGTCTTCATCACATCGGCTCTGCAGAAACGATTGATTCATGGCCGCCGACAAATCGGGCGCCTGAGGGAATAGCTTGAGCACTGCAGCTTGCGGTTTATAGTTTAGGATTTAGGGTGCTGGAACTTGTCGGAGGCGGCTCTTATAAGTCGCAGATGCACATCGTGTCCTAAAAGTTACGCTATCTACGAATGCAAGCGAGCCTGATTCCGTTTTGCCGACGGCTAACGCCATAGGTTTCTTTCCCACAGCCTTATCCTGAGAAGGCTAGACTCCAGACACAGACCCTTGTCAATCTCATCCATATTCTCACTCGGCACATGCGATCACTAGGTACCTGCCGCTTCCGCCCAAGCTTGAGATTGAATACCGGCTCTGCTGCCGGGCTAGGGTTTAGGGTTTAATATAGAGGCCTTAATAATTACCTACACTATTGTGGGGGGTTCCTTAATGCGCTTAATAGTACAACATACCCCCAAATCCTTTTCTAACTGTTAAGGCCCTTATATTATAGAACCCTACTATAGATCCCTTATAGACCCCTTTAAGGAGGCCTTTAACGGAGCCCTCTTCTAATTATTAAGGGCCCGGGATCCTTCTCGGAACCAAGACCAAGGCTGTCCAAGATGACACGTCGTTGGTGCTCTAGGATGCCCAGTAACCTACGAACAAAAAGGGCTCCCTTTTTTGGTATCTGGGAACCTGATAAGGAACCTAGGACTACAACAAGGGAAAAAGGGCCCACTGGGAGTCCATGTCATGTGCTGGTTATACCAACCGTAGTGAGAAGAACTACGGTGCAGCTTTTATGATGATACACTACGCCATTGAAAATCCCAAGACCTAAAGCGTAAACCCCAAACCCTGAACCCTTAAACCTGAACCCTGAAACCCAAACCCTAACCCTAACCCTAAACCCCAAACCCCGAACCCTAAAACCTAAAAAGGCATTGCAGCCAAAGGCCGCCACTGCTTTGGGATACGTCTTCCACTTCGACCCCCGGACTACTAAAACCCGTCGAATCTGCCAAACCCCAAAAGCTAATCCCCTGAACCCAAACCCTTAACTCGCCGAATCTGCTAGGCGCCAACACCCAAGGCCCCACAGTAAACCCCGAAAAATTGGAAACCTGACTAAGGAGAAACAGTGCTGGGATTACCTTTACATGACTCTTAAGGATAGAGGCTATTGGGTTTCCAACTTTCGGGCTGCTACCATAGAGAATGATGGGGGGTAGGAAGTAGCTTATACTTGGGTTATAAGACCCCTAAGTGGGGTTTTCCTCATGATAACCAACCTGTAACCGTACCTACTAAGTCCCATGATCCTCTAAGCACCCACAAATATACCCGAAATACCCACGGTTAAGGACCATCAGGACTCCATTAAAGGGCCATTTGGGGGTTATTCCACTTGTGAGACTTCAGGCTCGGGTTTAGGGCTTTCGGGTTTTAAGGTTTAACGTTTAAGACTGTCTTGGGCAGGCTAAGGCCTAAACCGTAGAACCCTAGTTCAAGCCTAAAAATCTGAAAACAATGAAGACGCAACCGAACTTGACCCTAGAAGACCGCACCAAACACGAACCCTTCGTCACGTCAAGTTCATCCAGCCCAGGTGTTGCTTGCAGAATGGGGAAAAAACACACCCTGAACCCTTCTGCCTGGACTTTGATTCGTGCTGTCCGAACCAGTTTGCGTCGAAGACCTTGTTGGAATCATGAGAGATTGGGGAGGGGAGGTGCGCCACAGACAAACAATCGCATGTAGGATCGTTAAGAGTTTCGGGCTTTTGGGGTTTCGGGTCTTTGGGCTCGAGATCTTTCGCATTGTAGCGTTTCGGCGTTTCGGACTCTTAGGACTTAGGGTTTAGGCCCAGAGACTCCAATATCCCTTAATTGAGGAATATTCCTTAAACTATGGTAGGATCCCGAATATGATTGAAGGTATATTCCTTAATATTGGAGTCTCTGGGGGGTTAGGTGTGCGACTAATGGTGCGTCAGATGAGCAAGCCCGAACGAACCCGAACTCAGACGCGCACTGCGACCTTCTGAGCTGCTGCTGCTGCCCTGGAGCAGAGGAGGTGGCAAGGAGGTTCTATGCCCTAAACCCCTAAACCCTAAACCCCTAAACCCTGAACCCTCAAGTCTAAAACGAGGCTTTAGGGCCAGGGTTCTGGGTTTGGGGAATGTCATGCTATTACAATTTAGCTCTAATGTAGGGTTCTTAGGTACCTCAATCAAGTGTGCGAACTAACCGCACACTGATAGCTACGTACCTGCAAAGTTTTCAGGTCTGTGACTTGGAGTTTGTTGCTTCGGCATTTGGCCCATATCCGCTAAACGCGACATCCTCAACAGTTAAACACAAAACGCTAAACCCTACCTCATTCAGGGATGTTGGGGCGGTTGGAAAGTGGACAAAGGACTTCCAAAGCATCTTCTGCACACTGGACATCTGTTCAGGGCTTGAAAGGCTTGAAAGCTACATGGAGAAGTGAAGCCATGAACCCTAAGCCCAAACCCTTAACCTCTAAACCTAGGGGTTTGGGTCCATCATCCATGGCTCAGGGTTTAGCGGCTTCCGTTCCGGGTTGCTCCTGAACCCTCGATGCCTGTCTCCGCCTTCCAACCCTGCCCGATGCTCCACCCCAATCTAAACCTGAAGGACCAAATCACCCTTAAACGTAGGGGCCCTATACCCATATACTATGAATCCCTATATGGTACATGAACCTTAAACCTTTTTTGGGTTCATTTCGTCCTTAAGGAACTCAACAGGAAGAGCATCTTTTTGAAAAGGCTGTGTTTGTCCCAAGCCGATACATCGGTAAGCCGCCGAGACACCTGAAGCTAAACTTTTAAGCCTCAAACTGGAAAACCTACACAAGCTCACTCTTCCAGGTACTTGTATCCTGAACGGGGTGCGAAATCCCCAGCTGCACTGCTACCCACGATATCAGTTTACTAGGATACCCAGTAACCTAAGAACAAAAAGGCCTCTCTTTTTGGTTTTGGGTAACTTTATAAGGAACCTAGGACTACAAAAAAGGAATAAGGGTACTACTGGGCATCCTAGTTTAGGCATAGGTGGTTCCAACACCCCTGTGACCCGTCCTCGCCTCGCTGCTACTGCTGTCATCCGACTCCTGAACCACAAAGGGTTTATGAAGGAGTGTGGAACGGCTCCAACAGGGTTTGATTTAATGGCTGAAACCCTAAACCCTAAACCGCTCACGGCCGAAGAAACAGGACAGGATCTTTGGGAAGACTTGCCGAGTGTATGCCTGTCGCGGCTGCAACCTCAGCCCGAAAACCTTAACGAAAATAAAACCCAAGCCCTAAACGGTTTAGGGTTTAGGGTTAAACCCCAACACCTGAAGATCTAAGCACAAAAACCCCGAACCCAATGCATACATCAAGCTCTCACGGCTGGTCTCACGTTCTTCGGACACCGGTCAAACAGGAGCAGTACGGCCCCAGAGAATGGAAACCCTCGAAGGGTTGGGGTTTAGGGCAGGGTTCCAAGGGCCTTAACAATTCGAAAAGGGTTTGGGAGGTACATTATACTATATATACGTAGTAATTATGGTACGGAAACCGACAATATATTGGGCCACTGCTTAAAGGCTCAAGGGACTTGGAGTAACCTAAGGTAGCTTCGAAGTAAGGTTATAATTAGGATAACCCCACTAGCCCCAACTGCAGCCTACTACTAGGTCCCTGAGCCCTGAAGTGGAGTTTAGGTCGTGTAGAGGTCCCAAATGGTTAAAAGTTGCCCATCCACGAAGTTGAGTTCATACAGGGGCCTTAATGATTAGGATGGGGTTTTGAATAATAAGGAATCCCCAAAATAGTATAGGTAATTCTGTAGGCCCCTGCATTAGGCTTCAGGGTCTTGATCGCAAGAGAGGGTTTTGGTTGAAAACAACAAGAGCAGACGCAGCAAGCGTCGTCACCGTCACCAAGGTTTAGATCATGGGCCTTTCGCGGCGATAGTGTAGTCCCCTGTTTAAGCAAGATCCATACGCTGTCAGCTTCAACAGCGCGATGGTTCATCCATAGAGGCGCTACCACAGATAGGCGGCACATGCGCGTCAAGAGAAAGACCGGCATCTTGGATGTTGTGAAGCTTTCTCCATCCTGCATGAGCGTCGCTCTCACACCAAGAGCTGCCAGGTCCACCTCGTAGCGGGACAATTGCTTAGGATGTCCTTAAGGGGGGGTGGTCCAAGGGGGGTAACCTAGTAATCCCCATTTTTCCCCAATACTCCCTAAGCTTCCCTAAGGTTCCCCAAAGCTCCCTAGTACCCTCCCCCCTTGAACCACCCCCCCTTAAGGATCCTATAAAT
This sequence comes from Symbiodinium sp. CCMP2592, assembly GCA_905221615.1. Classification (NCBI taxonomy): domain Eukaryota; class Dinophyceae; order Suessiales; family Symbiodiniaceae; genus Symbiodinium; species Symbiodinium sp. CCMP2592. Next base: position 575,245 of record CAJNDT010005079.1, read on the forward strand.
TGCTGGGCGCCATCCACTTTAAAGTAGAGATTCATTGGTGCCACCATTGTATCTGCCAGCAGGGAGTCTGTCCATCTTCCGGGCGTCGATGTTGGGCTTAGCCCCTTGGGATCCCTTGGGCATCTGCACTGTTGTTCGTCCTTGGCAGCCTGCTCCAAAAGGCCATGGTATCTCATTCCCCTTCTCTCCGAAGAAATGCTCATACCAGGTTACAACCTTCAGGTTACAATTCAAAGATTTAAGTTTTCTGTCTTTGTGAACCCACAACTAAGCTGACGAAACTTTGTGTGTCAATGTCGCAGTATTTGTTCAGCTAACCGGAGTATAGCTGCCTGAATATTAAGAGCAGGGTTTGGGGGGGGGGGGGGGGGCAATTTCACGCTAACTGTACAAGGCCACAATGCCATGAAACTAATCATTAAGGAAGCTGTTTGCCAAACTCTCGTGCCATAAACCCTAAACCCTGACCCCTGAACCCTACAACCCTAAACCCTAAACCCCTAAAACCCCTAAACCCCCTAACCTCTGTCGTCACCCGACTCGCGCTGCCTCCGTCGTAGAGGTTTTGCTGGATGTGGCCTGGGCTTGCCACCCTAAAGGGCTAGAAAGTAATGGTATTTGTTCGCAGCTTTCAACCCGGAGCCTGTCTTAAGGGCCCTTATTACTTTCCAATAAACCCTCCGGGTTAAAATTAAGAACAAAAACCTAGTGATAGACCCCTACGGTTGATGATATAAATCCTTGCATTACCCATAAGCCATAATAAGCACTATACCATAATTCCCTTAGTTTAGGGTCCTAAAGGCAATGCAGGGTTCATATCAGCAACCGCAGGTCCGCAAACACCTGCAGGGTCTGCAAGGACCGATGATATCGGGATTGTGCTTCCTTTGAAGGTTTAGGGTTTAGGGGTTAAGGGGTTTAGTTTGGGTTTCAGGTTTAATTTTAGGGTTTCGGGTCTCGCCCATGAGCTGAAAGGTAGAAACACAACCGAACCTCCTACGACTGACTGATTACCCGAAACCCAAAACCCTAAGCAGTGCAGCAGGACCTAGTTGCTGAATTCATAAGCCCCCAAAAGTACACGTTCAGTTCTGTAGTGGGTAAGGTAATATTGAACCAAAAAGCTTAGGGTTTAGGGCTTAGGGTCTTTCAGTTTATAGTGGGTAATATTATCCCCCAAAATGTAAAGTGTATCTACTCAGCTGCTAACAGAATAATTACAACGAGTTACACTTTAAGAGGCAGCAGTCACAAACAACTACAGGCAAGCCGAAAACAAAGGCTGAGACCATAGTGAAGCTGCGAAACCGCTTACCGCGAATATTTCTTACACCACGTTGAAACGAGAAGCACAAAACAGACGGCAAACTCGTTCGTCATCTCACGACGCAGCCTTTCGGCTTCTTCGAACGCTTCAAAGCCCTAAACACTAAACCCCTAAACCCCTAATTACAGCCCAAATACCTTAAATCCTAGAACCATAACCATAAGGCTCTACAGCCCAAAACCCTAAACAACCCTCTCTGTCGGCATCCTGTGGAAGCAATACGGTTGATGATATGAACCCCGCATTACCTTAAAGACCCTGCACTATGGGAATTATGGTATAGTCATTTGTATGGGTAATGCAGGATTTATATGGGAGTTGACGCTAATATAGCACCCTAAATTGTAGGATCCTTATTATAAGGACCCCAAAATAAGGTACCCCCTGATTCTCGGAAACTGCCATATCCCTAGAGACTCCAAAAGTCCTTCATTCAGGAAAAAAACCTTAAATTATAGTAGGATCTCTAATATGATTTAAGGTACATTCCTTACTTAAGGGATATTGATTGGAGTCTCTGGGTCATCAGCCGTATGAAATCCACTGGAGACGCCCTGCGGCCCAGGCTGGCAGCGAAGTTTCCGCTGCGGGCCGCTTGATCTCCTGGCAAGAAGGTTTAGGGTTTAGGGGCTCCAGGGCTTAGGGCTTTTGGTTTTAGGGCTTTAGGGCTTTACGGATTTATGATTTATGGGTTTAGGGCTTTACGGCTTCAGGGCTTTTGGGGGTTTAGTTAGGGTTTAGGGGTTACGGCCTTGTATACCCGTGGCCCTAAAAACCTTTTCTAAGAAGATATGTGTAGAAACCATGACAAGGACCCCAAAAAAAGACAGTTTTTTGTCGGCATAAAGGCTTGAATAATTAGAAAAGGGTTTTGGGGCATGCTATTCTTTCCCTGTAATAAGAAACCCATCAACAAAATTGGTAATTGTTTATCTAGGATACCCAGTAACCTAAGAATAAAAAGGCCTCTCTTTTTGGTATTGGGTAACTTTATAAGGAACCTAGGACTACAAAAAGGGAATAAAGGTACTGCTGGGCATCCTAGTTCTCTATACTGAACTTAGAACCCTTTCAAAAATTGTAATTTTAGCTGTTTCTTAGGGATTCTAATCACCAAAAAACGAAAAAAAATATTTCTAAGTACCCCTAAGCAGGTAGGGTTGAGGATCTTCTCTTCGGCATTTTGGCTGTGTCAGGTTCCGAGTGGTCGCCTCCAAACCTGAACTTCTGAACTTCTGAGGTTCAGGGCTTAGGGTTTGGGGTTTGGGGGTTAGGTTTTGGGGGGGTTTAGGGTTTGCGGTTCAGGGTTTAGGGGTTAGGTTTTGGGGGGTTTAGGGTTTGCGGTTCAGGGTTTAGGGGTTCAGGGGTTAGGGTTTGGGGGTTTAGGGTTTGGGGGGTTTAGGGTTTGGGGTTTAGGGGTTCAGGGGTTTGGGTTTGGGGGTTTAGTTTAACATTTAGGGTTCAGGGTGTGAGAGCAAAGTCAACTCTAAACGATACCCTGCATCACCAAACGCAACAAAGTTAGATCCCGCCAGGTGGGTTTAGGGGTTTGGGTTTACGAGATTGTTCCTGGGTCTTCGAATTCGCCTGAGGCTTGAACTTCCACTACCATTCATCGGACTTGCCGAATAAGAAACCACGACGACTCCGTCGCGTTTTGGGGTGCAGGGTTGAAGGTTCAGGGTTTAGGCTTTATGGCATGTAGACTATGGCTGTGAATGCTCCACTGGGCCCATAACAAGATAAGAATCTCAAGCCACTGTTGGAAACGGAGATACTACGGTGGATGGTATAAACCCTGCATTACCCATCATCAGAAATATACCATAATTCCCATAGTTTAGGGCTAGTAAGGTAAGCCAGGATTTAGATCAGCAGCCGTAGAACTCTAATTTTGATCCCGGCTGAACCCTTAAGCCTGGCGCCTCTGAAACTCCTGAAGCCTGATCGACACCCTCAAACTCCTACTAGTACATGGGAGTTTCCGAAAATGGGGCACCCTAATATAGTGCCCTCGATAATAGGATCATTATTATAAGGACCCCAAGATAAGGTACCCCTAATTTTTGGAAACTCCTACATGTGAGGCAATGCTGTTCACACGATGAAGCTCGAGGAAACCTTTGAGAAGACCGTGACATGGCCCACAACCCTACTTGAAGGCTCATGGGACTTAGTAAGTAAGGTTATAAGTAGGTTATAACTAGGATAACCCCAATTAGGGGACTTATAACCCCAATTATAACCGACTTACTAAGTCCCATGATCCTCTAAGTAGACCCTTGACCAAAAACGTCCTGAGAGCCCAATACTATCACGAAGCTGTGACGCATCACCAAACTCTAAACCCTGGCCCTAAAGCCCTTAACAAACAAGAGTCGCGCCTCGGACTTCGCGAGCTCCTTGGCTGAGCTGATTTGCTTCGATGCGCTAGAGCGCAGCGTCTCAGGGAGCATGTGGCAACCGCAACTACTATTTGCTTAAGAACCCCCCAAAAATAGAAAACAATAATCCCTATATTACCCCTATAAGGAATATTTGTTATTTCTTGGGGGGTTCTTAAGCAAATAGTAGGCAACAATGGTTTGGGCCTATAGACGTAGAGTGTCGGATTCAGGGGTGAGTTTAGGGTTTTCACAGTGCTGGATTCGGGTTTCAAGGTTTAGAGAAAGTTTAGGGTTTAGGGCTTAGAAGTTGGGTTCAGAAATACCAGAGTAGGGATCCTACTATCAGGGCAAGGCACAGAGACATGCTTCAATCATTTGATGTTCAGAGTCCTTCGATGTACAAGGGCCTAGTTATTCACTCTCTCTCTCTCTCTCTCTCTCTCTCTCTCTCTCTCGCTCGCTCACTAGCGATCTCTCTACACATGCGTATGTGTACATGCATACATACAAAAAATGTATACATACACATGGATGTTATACCTACATACATGCATACATGCATACATACCTTCATCAGCGCATGCATGAATGCGTGCACAGACATACACATGCATGCATGCATGCATGCATGCATACACACAGACATACATACGGACATACACAAATACATACATTACATACATACTGTGTGCGGAAAATGAACATAAACTCGTATGGGGAAAGCAACCTTAGCCAAGCACTCGCGGGTAGTCCGTGCTTCAGAGTGTCCCGATTCAGGATGTCCCCAGACGGCCCAATACCCCTTAGCTAAGGAAAATGACCTCAATCATAACACTACGCCCATTTATGATTTAAGGCATATTCTGCAAATTAAGGGTATTGGGCTCTCCGGGTCGCTGTATGGCGTCAAAGCTGATTGGGAGCACACTTGGGGCACGGCTTGGGGTTTACGGTTTGGGGCTTAGGGGCACGTAGGGTTTACGAACAAAAACGTACGTATGCACGTCGTGGGCTTAGCTGTTTATCTAAACTTCGGTAATGCCCATCACCCGCACCAATAGAGACCGCCAAAGTCCTCAAGTCTGAACTCTTAACCCTCATGTAGCCTGATGAGTCGCTTTAGTCGAAGTACCTGCAGGCTGCAAGGAATTACGATCCTGTCGAGGTTCGGAGGCACGGTTCGGGGTGTATTGACTGGACAAGAACTGCTGCTATTTCTGTTGAATTATTTGGTCATACCCCTACTATGTCAGACATGCCCAACCCACAACCGCCAGGTCAAGCATCCCAGCACAGAACGAAGAACTTGTGAGAATGTCAGACTGTTCCGCATGTCTCGTGGGAGATATCTCACTCTCGACTGCCTGGGGGGGGATTCCACCTGCTGCATCACAGCTCTTTGCTAAGCCCTAAACCCCATACTCTAGAGCCTACACCCGAACCTCATCGTGGCGTAAAGCCTTGAACTATAGACTTTCAGCTGAACGTATAAGAGTTCTAATTACCGTACAGAACCACCTAACAAAGGAAGGCGAGCCCAGTAAAAACGCAAGAGCACTGAGTACTTACAAACTCCCTTCCGGGTAATATAGGGGCCTTAATTGTTAGAGTAGGGTCTTGGGGCCCATTATGCTATAATTATAAGAAGGACCCCCCAAGACAGTTTTGGTAACTATTTCGGCCCCTATAAAGTAGGTTCGGAGCCCCAGATGCCCCAACCTCTCATCGGGATGAGCCGCAACCCGTTTAAGAAACCCAAACCTGAACCCTAAACCCCTAAACCCTAAACCCCTAAACCCCTAAACCCTAAACCCCAAACCTGAACCCAAGCCAGAACCTCCAAACTCGAAACCCAGATGCTGATATCTAGGGGCCTTGATAATTACCTATACTATTGTGGTGGTTCTGCGAGAACCCTCTCGTAATTATTGTAAGGCCCCCATATTAGGTCGCAGGCCCCACGCCCCGTAACCTCCAAAGTGGAGGGTTTGGCACCCAGTCAGCAGTTAGATAAGCACCCTGAAAGGGATTCTAATTGGGGTTATGATACTTATAAGTCTATAAACTGACTACTTACTAAGTCCCCCTACCCTCCTAGAAACAACTAACAGAGGCCATAAGATGATCCTACAAGATGGAGAGGTCGCCCCATGACTATTTGGAAACCATTCCATTCTATTCAGTCTGGCCAGGAAGAACCAAAGGAAAGGGATACTACTGAGGAGCATAACATGGGCCCTGAATAAACAGAACATTGTTGTAGGGGTACCATATAGATCGAACTAGAAACAAAGTGGATACTATTGATATTGATGGTTCCGACCCCTATGTTCACAACTGACCCTAAACCCTACACCCCATTTTCCAACTATATGTGAACTAAGGGGGCCTCAATAATATATCATGTTTTTAGGGACCACATACCTAATTGTGCTGACCCCTATTCACAACTGACTCTAAACCCTAGATCATCACTCCATATACATAGATACATACATCGGAATTTCCGAAAATGGGGGGACCCTAATATAGTACCATAAATAGTAGGATCCTTTTGTAAGTACCCCAAACTAAGGTACCCCTAATTTTTCGGAAACCCTAAACCCTTATAGAGCCGTTTAAAGGAACCCTGAAGCCCTAAGGTATCCCTAATTTTCGGAAACTCCCATATTTTTTCACTGATCCCAGAGAAAGGGCACGTCTCCGTTTCAGCTTCGGCTCCAGCGAAGAGCCACCTGACACGTCAAAGGCTTTGGGGGTTTAGGGTTTAAAACCTAAACCCTAAACCCCTAAACCCTAAACCCTAAACCGTATAGGGTTCCGTGTTTAGGAGGCTTTATGGTTTTAGGGTTTAGGAGGCTCCTGGGGTTTAGGGTTTGGAAGGCCTTTGGGGTTTAGGGTTTGGACGGCTTTTGGGGTGTAGGATTTAGGGTTTGGGAAGCTTGTAGGGGTCAGGGTTAAGGGTTCAGGGCCACCTGACACCTCAAGGGGATTTTAACTTCAGGGTTTGTTGTTCTTTTGGGGGCTTTTGGCAGAGCTGCACGGCGTTAGGCTTGAGGTGTTTACATTGGGACATGCTTTTCTTACATACGTGTTGTTTTTGGCTTAGCTCTTATAAGGGCCTGCATTTTCTGTTGATTCGTGTGGGTTTTCTAGTGGCTTATCTGGGCGTCATGGTGCCTGGTGCCGTGTAAGCCCTTTCCGCTGCGGGCCTAATGGTGGCTTACCTAGAGTCCTCGAGTTTGGGGTGTGACGTTTTCTAGACCCAAGAGACCTACGAACAAAAAGGGTGCACTTTTTGGGTTATAAAGGGGCTTATAAGGGAACCTGAACCCTAAAAAAGGGAATAAAGGCCTACTCTAGGTCCTAGTTTTCCAGAAGCAAACTACCTCAAGATACTGTCCAAGCGGTGATTTTGACGCACTTCCCACCTGCTTATTTGTATTGGTATTGCTATTTCCTTGCAACTGCTACTGTTGCTATTACAGTTGTTGTTGTTGTTGTCATGATACAAACGAAAAGGAAGAGTACACAAGATCGGTGAGTCAGCATAATAGCAATAACCAATGATGCAAATAATACGAATAATACATGTTGATGACTGCAGTTACGATGATTACGGTTACGATTCTTGTCATATCTATATACCCATACGTATGCATGTATGTATGTATGTATGTATGTATGTATGTGTGTGTGTATGTGTGTGTGTACATTTGTGTAACAGCAGTGTGTCAGACTGAAGAAACTCATATATTTTTGTAGACATACAGATGTATGTGCCATGTCAAGAAATGAAGCAATGGAAGGACGCTTGCCTTGAAAAGGAAAAGATCCACAAGGGCTCTGTTGTTGGAGGGTTGTGTAGGTGCTTTACAGGGTTGTTTAAGCGTGTTAAGTGTGTGGTCGATGGGTTTGCTGGCGAACCACAAACCCAGAGACTCCAATATCCCTGAATGAAGGAATACTCCTTGAATCATATATTAGGGAGCCTACTAGAATCCAAGGTATATTCCTTAATTAAGGGATCTTGGAGTCTGTGGGAAATGCTTTACCCTGAACCCTAAGTCTAAACCCTGAACCCTTAACCCTAAACCCGCCTAAACTCTAAACCCTACCTGCACCGAAGTGTCAGCACGGTTTACCAACCTGCAGACGGCGCGGACCGATCCATGGCAAAAAGCTCAAACCTGGGCTGAACATGCACCAAACACAATGAAGGGTTTAGGGTTTAGGGTTCAGGGTTTAGGGTTCAGGGTGTGGGGTTCAGGGTTTACGGTTCAGGTTTAGGATTCAGGGTTCAGGGTTTAGGGTTCAGGGGTTTAGGGTTCAGGGGCTTGGGTTCAAACGCTTGGGTTTAGCAGCTTCGACGGGTCTAGGGTTTAGCGGATTGGAGGGTTTAGGGCCCCAAAAAACCACATAAGCAAAAATTTAGGACAGGGATATCCCATATAAACTCCCTTATAAGGAAGCCGAACGTGATCTTGCAGAATGCGCTTTGGGAACTCTTCATACAGGCGGTATGGTTCTCTTTCTCAAAAGGTTCGAACGGGTCGCTCAGGTCTTTTTGAGCTTCCTGCCCGTGCTCTTGGATGGGTCGGCCGTATGAACGACAACAAGTCGCTCCGATTACATCGCCCAGCAATCTGTTGAATTTTGCCTTCAGAAAGGCGCCAGTGGGTGGATCTTCGCACTCCTCGGGACCCCATCTTTTGTTAAGGTGTGCTGCAAAGTTTGCAAGGTCAGTGTAATAGTGGAAGGACACCGTACCATAATTATAAGGCTTTACTCCAGCCTCAACTTCAATCCCATCCTTCGATTTGCGTTTGCGACCCTTGCTCTCCAGGATCGCTGGAGCCTCTGTTGAGTCCTGGGGCAGGGCGCCGTTCCTTTCAGCTCAGCGAAAAAAGTCTACCATGTCTAGTGAAGAACCCTTCCCGTTTCGTGCTTCCTGTCCACATGCGCCAGACCCTCGCGGAAAGCAAGCTCTCCCTTCCTTACTAGTAAATATTTAGGTTGCTGAAGAACTGGGGGGGGGGGTCTCACGCCTTGACTCTTGACTCCTGACTTCGACAATGAGTGCTCGAAAACAAACCTGAAGATTTCAGCCTTCAGCCCGTTCACGTTCAAGGTACGAGGTAGAGGGTGTGCCCTAAACTTGAACCCTGAACCCAAAACATTAAACCCCACACCCTAAAACCCTAAAACCTAAACCCTAAAACCTAAACACTAAAACATAAACCCTAAAACATAACCCCTAAACCCTAAACCTTAAACCCTAAACCCTGCCTTTTTTCATAATTTCTGAATCCTGAACATAAGGGTTGAGGGCTCGATTCTCTCGACTAGAGAAAGTTCGGAGCTGAAGACTGTTCAGGTTGAGGGTATGGGGGTTTAGGGTTTAGGGGTTCAGGGCTTAGGGCTTAGGGTTTAGGGTTTAGGGTTTGGGGTTTAGGGTTTAGGGGTTTGGGGTTTAGGGTTTAGGGGTTTAGGGTTTATGGAGGTTTGGGCCTAAGATTGTCA